>OY293313.1:9410110-10010110 GCA_958502075.1 Orchestes rusci | reverse complement strand
TGAGGTCCAGAAGATCTTCAAATGAGCTATTACTTAATATTTTTGACAAGGATGAAATTCACCACCAAACAAAAATGGGGTGTAGATATGTGAATCAAATGGAATCATTTAGTTCACGCACAAAACTGACGTATGGAAGTTGTATAATATGATGAAGCTTAATGATAGTCGCTTAAACATTTATGGAACAGTCGGAAAACCATTTTTCAGATGTTTTATAAATTAGCTAATAGAACGTTTTGAGAACTATATTATAGAACAAATTAGATGCACGCAGCAAAATGGTAATACCCAAGACGATAACACGGCAAATTTGCTGTATTTAGGCGCTTATAAAACCTTTTCGTTCGATAAGAAAAAAGTAAAAGAGCTACTTTGTGGTACTATAAACTAAAAAAGAAACATTCAAACCGGTCTTTTTTTGATTAAATACCGACTTCACGTCAATCAAAATGAAGCACACTGTAAACTGAAATGATTTGAGAACCTACATTAGAACATTGAGAATTATTGGTCAAGCAAACTTAAAAATGTATGTTAAACGGAAAGGTTGATGAAAATGTAGAAACAAAATCAGTGTTGAAAAAAAGAGGAGAAAAAATTAGGAAACGAGACTATTGTGATAGGATTTTGATATTACAGGAAAAATAAGTGGAAACATATTTTCTCAAAAACCGTTATTTAAACAACAGTCAAATTTATGTTACGGCTTATAATTATTTTCAAATAGGTAATCCTTTGAAGACTGATAGGAGTTCAAAACATAAGATGAAGAAAACTTCATAATATGAAGTATGAGTGTGTTAGTAGTGATTCTATGGGGTATTGTTAGTCATAAGTTGATAAAATTATCTATGCTATTTTCACACCTCAAGTTAAGTGAAAACCCCGTGAACTGATTTTTTCATATTCATATCTGTAACGACTGTTAAAATGATGCATATATTCAGACATGTTCCCATAGTGTCTATGACATAATTTATTCAGGTATCAAACTACGAACATGCATCGTTCTATATCACTTCTATTACTAACAATGCCTAAATAAAGACAATGCATGTGGTTATTATAGAGGTGAAAATGTATGCTGGAGTTTTTCCCAATGTATGAGAACAATTAATAATCATTTTCCCAGGATTTTATATGCTGAAGACTTTCGAATATCAAGAGTTTTCACAAATTCTGATGGTAGATGAATCACTGTCATTTGAATTAATATTATATTTGGTGGTTTAAAAATATGAAATACTCTTACGTGACTGTGACAATAAAACCCACTTCAATCATTATTATTGATTGGTGATGTAGAAAGTATCGAATAATGAAAGGAATAATTTTTTATTGAGCGTTAAGTTTTATGATCGGTATCCCACTTAAACGATTTTAATTTAAGCTCATTATGGACTAATAATTATACATTGAACGTATTGATTGATTGATTATTGAATGGACATTATAAAAGATAATATGTAATATGAAGGTACTGATCGAAAAAGTGTTCTGAAGGGAACTTGACTAAATACACTAAATTCCGACTTATAAATAAAAAGATGAGCTGAGAATTCCATCTTCATTTTTCGAAGGTGAAATTGTCCTCTATCACAGTAACCAACTCATGCAAAGACCTGTGAATTTAAAATCAAGACCGTCCATCAGTTATTCGATGAACTGGAAGAAAGAGTTTTTCACGGATATGAAATTGAACCTCCGAAGTGGCCATTCTGATGGAACGTCTTTCTATACCATAAAGCACAGAGGATTAATACACAGTCTGATCATCTCGATTCTTCACCCTCTACAGCAATATTTTTACGACCGGGTGCAAGATATGACCAGTTACTTTTGGGTATAAATATCTGGAACCTGTTTTATGGGATTAGGTATAATTACATTTTGTGTTTGTCTGAATGGCACGAAATAATAAGGAAAGTTATTTAACGCACGCGACTGACCATCCAAAATAGTTTTTTAATAGAGCAGCAATTTTTTGGTTTCAACTGTAGAAAAGTTGATTGCCATCGGCCACAATTAGGTGGAGATTTGCACCTGCTTGTCAATGTTGACATGTAAAGGGATGAGACATTTTTGTTTCGGTAAATGTGTTGCCTCACAAACAGACGTCCAATAATCACATCCATTATTAAGGGTAAACACCACCTTTTTGTTAAAAATTCCAGACATACTAAGTATTACCATTTTATAATAAGACTATATTATAAAATGGTATTACTCAGATATCGAGATTCGGAGTGCACACATGTTATATCCGATCACCACAACATAAATATGTTATAGTCATTCAACCCGAAATAACATACCGTAAACCATAAACTAAAACTACCCCATGGGGCCATTGTACACATTATCTGGTTGAAATAGACAAGTGTGATGTAATGGATCTATGTATAAAATAGACCACATATTGTGCAGGGGTAAATAGGGTCGTTGTTGTGAGACGAGATAGAATCATAACTATGTTGATAGGTGATAGGTCACTGCCGATATATTTTTGTCATAGGTACGGCAAATATTTTGTTTGGAGATATTCAGGAACCTATAATCTGAGAAGATTCAAACTATTATTCTGATCAAAACAAAATGAGATTGAACTAGGAATAATTTCATTTGCGAAATAACGCTCCATTCAAGATACAATAGATTTTATAAGAGAAATCAGACGATCTCGATATAACTAGACCAAAGCAATTTTTGTTGTATTTGACCAACAAGACCATGAGACCGATTCTTACGGTTACGGTTATAGCACTGTTAGAAGTGTTATATATTTATGAAGGGCATAATGATTAATGGAAATTATTCTTGGTATATTTATTATTATCGACTCAAATGAAGATTGTCAGATCTGATCCAACGATACAATAACTCCAGAGTATACAGTGTGTGCAAAAAGTCCAGGACCCCGAGTTATCTCGAAAACGGTGAACAATATCAAAAAACTATTAATATAAAAGTTTTAGTTATCAACGAAATATATCTCACTATCATCACTTTAATTATACATGGTGCCTCATAAAGATGTGGTAAACCAAACATAACTGTTTTTGGATAAAATGCCCACTTTTTTATCACTTTTTCTGATTCCTTGTAACATTTTGGACATAAAATATGAAACATGTCTTATGGCTAAACCCATTAGTTTTCGAAACAACTTGAGTTGAAATAAGTTATTAATTCTTTTTCTGCAATATATCACCTGTATTTTACATTTTTACAACCTGAATTCTCTGATGCGTCAGTCGTCACTGTCAAGACAAACTCTTGAAAAGTCACTAACCGAAAAGGAACGTGTAACTTTGTTGATGATAAGAGGTTTTGGGGACAGACAAAGATCATTGACCAAAACAAAATAATTATTTATTACAACTTTTTCAAACCTGCTGTCGATATCAAAATCTACAGTTCTGAGGATAGTCCAAATATTCGAAGGGACCGGCTCTTGCATAGACAAAGCTCGTCCCGGAAGACCAAAATCAGCAGATAATGACGAAAAAAAAATGGAGACATTACTTCGTTTTGTTAAGGATCCACATTTGACACTCAGAAAAGCTGCCGTCGAAGTTGATGTTTCTTTTAGATCAGTTGAACATATTTTGAAAAACTGTCATTACTTCACCTTCAAAATAACTCTTTACCAAGAATTATGAAGGCGATTTCGATCGAAGATTAGACTTTTGTGAATTAATGATGCAAAAACGGGTTGAGAATAACAATTTTTTTGATCAAATAGTTTTTTTCGGATGAGGCAACATTCATGTTTAACGGGACTATCAATCGACAATTGCCGTTACTGGACTCTGACCAGAATCCACATTGGATGCAAGAAGCACACACGCAACACCCTCAAAAACTAAATGTCTGGGCTGGCATTATTGGCAACAGATTAGTGGGTCCTTTCTTTGTAGAAAGAAATTTGAATGCCACAATGTATCTCCACCTGCTGCAAAATGAGATTGTGCCAGCAATAACTAATTTATTTATTTTATTTATTTATTGTCAATACACTACAGAATAAAATAATTCCAAATGGTACATACTGAATGAAATTGGTAAATGATAAAAAAATAGAATAATTTAATAAAGTAAAATGAGGAACGTGGAACAAATCATCATTATTAAAAATGCAAAAATGTAATGAGATGGGAACAGTTTGACGCAGAAACGAAGACGAACAGACTATTGAACACACATCATCAACGGTATCTCAAATACGATTTCACACACGATAAGCTGTCGTAAATCACAGGTTCAACTAATGAATAAGTAGGGCCACTATTACGACATACGTGGTTTCAGCAGGATAAAACTCCGCCTCATTTTGGGCAACACGTTAAAGCCTATTTGGACAATACTTGTCCTAATTGCTGGATAGGACGAAGAGGCCCCATAAAATAGAATGACCCGCTAGATCTCCACACTTAACGCCCCTTGATTATTTCCTTTGGGGAAACCTGAAAAATAAAGTGTTTGTGACAAAACCTGAAGATCTAGACGAGTTGAGAAGAGGAATTATTGAAGAATGTGCCTCTATCAGCCAAGCAGAAGTTCCACAAAACAAATTTTATTATAACTTAGCACATTGTCAAACGGTATGGGGAGGACATTTTCAACATTTAATCAAAAACGATTCACATTCAAGTTCATTCTTGTTCCTTCAAAGTTAATAAATAATAATAATATCGTTAAATCTACAAAGATTCTATTTGGTCCTTCAACTAAAATTATTTCGAAAACTAATGGGTTTAGCCATAGACATGTTTTATATTTTATGTTCAAAACGTAACAAATCAGAAAAAATTATAAAAAGGAGGGTATCCCATTTAAAAAGAGTAATGTTTGGGTGGTGAACCAATCTTTATGAGGCACCCTGTATAATTGAATTCGTGATTTCGTTGATACCTAAAACATTTATATTAAAAGTTTTTTGATATTGTACACCGTTTTCGAAATAATTCGGGGGTCCGGGACTTTTTGCACACACTCTATACAGTTGAATCACACCTCACACTCCAACATATTCACATTTATATCGAATGATTCTCCTGTTCTTGTAGATGTTTACCTTCTTGCATTGGAAGTCATGACAAGCTCAAACTGCATAATCTAAATTTTAGCATGAAGTCTGATTTCTTGGTATCTTGAACCATTCGTTGCGGCCTTCAATTTAGAGGTTTGACTCCACTCATTGAATAATTCTTGTGTTCAACCATGATTATCTCCGAATGAGTATACCTAAACATGATCGTATTTTCATTCACTTTATTTATACATTGTTATCCACAGGGAGTCCACGAACATTCCCTAAATAATGAAAGGGGCGAATCTACTTAAGAAAATATAATTTTTTTTTATATGGTGACAGTTCATTTTTAAGATCTTCTGTCCATCAATGTCACTTAGTTTGAAGAAACTAACTCCTCCGGTGAGTTTACTAAATGAAAAAAACTACATTTTGACAAACTGTTATATCAATAGGATGACAGCAGAGGCTTGAAGTTTAGACTTCGAAATAAGGTATCACTTGTCCTCCCCCTTTCTATTTGAAATTTTGGTGATGAATCTCACCCCAAAGTTGGTTTTCCTTCGAAAACAAAATCGACCGGAGCGAGCAATTTGTCTGATTTAAACTTTTTCAAGATTGGACCTAGAGCGACTCTGATTTTTTTATAAAGGAAAGAGTGCTTGACTGGGTTATTACAAAGTGAAAATCATTTTTTGATTTTCTGTTCTATCCAACGAATCTTGAGTTACTTTTTTTCGATGCGGCGGTTTCAAGATAAAACATACATTGGAATGCCAGAAGAATTCACTATACACTGAAAATAATTTTGTTCGTAATCAAAGTCTGTTTATTGGCACAACGAACAATTTTATTATGTCGATAAAAAGTAAAAAGGTTCGTTGAGTGGATCATCAGAGATTATTGGTTAATGAAAAGGGTTATTAGTTCAACGAATTCATTATTGTTTTCCTTGCTCAGCAACTGTCTTTCTTCATTGACTCAACGAATCCTGTTTATTGGGCAATAAACACAGTACATCCAGATAGTTTTGGTAAATTAAAAAACAATATCTATTAGACGAACGAATACTGAGCATAAATTGAGAAATGTATTCGTTATATCAATGATTCAGTTCGACAAATAAATGAACATATACATTGGTTCAAGGAAATATGTTGATCATCACCACGAACAATTATTGTTGATGCTGGATATAATCATCAACTGATGAGGTTTCTCTGAATCAATAAACGCGTTCATCGACTCAATAACGAACGTTCATAAACTGATGTAACATATTCGTTGAGCCAATTAATGTTTTTCTCACTTCAATGAAGAGTACATAAGATATAAAGGATTTTATTGGTCCAAACCAAAATTGCCGGAAAATAGGCGAATTTCAGAAAAGACCCTAAGATTTCATTCAGTCTTAGTTTTCCGTTGAGTCAAATTGTCACGCGAGTGATGCTGAAGTTCAAGTTGAGATTTTTGAAATTCAGGAGGTATTTTTTGGGAAAAGTAAGTAGGTATTTTTGGTTAAAATAATTTTTTATGCAGTGCTTCATTTGCAGTGCATCATTTTCACTATGCAGACTTCAAGCTGTCGTCAGCAATGAAGGGGGCCATATCCACATTGAATTTTTTTAGCAAAGAAAATACTTTTTGTTGTAACCAACGCTTAGTATAAGAATGATTTAGATACTTATGAATATTTTAAAATGTTATTTTTTAAGAAAAAGACATTACCTTCAATTTTCAAGAAAATATCTTGTTATTTTGTATACCGTCATGTTATATTTTTTTATTACCTATTTCCTTTGTTATTCTTTTGCATTTACCTGTAACTATCTCTCAAGTGTTTGTGATTAGAAATAGAGGGTTGCCCGGATGAAATTATGTATCTTTCATGTCAATAAATGTTTTTTGTACTTATTATATTTTTTATTTCTAGCATTTCCAAAGTAAGTATAGTGGTTTCTTACTTATCAATGTGGTCATTGGATTGATGAACCTGGTAACTGGATCAACGAATGCATTCATTAGATTTACGAATAAAGATTATAGAATTAATGAACGAGTTCATTGAATAAAAAAATCCGTTCATTGGAATAACGAATTCGTTAGTTAAACGACAAGAAATTATAAAATTATTGAACGCGTTCATTGAATCAATAAGTCCGTTTATTGGATGAACGAGTACGTTCGTTAGATTTACGAATAAAAAATAAAGAATCAATGAAAACGTTCATTGATTCTACGAACGTGTTCATCAATTCGACAATGTTTCATAAGAAATACTTTGGTCCTGCTTATGAAATTTTTTTTGCTTAATCCATTAGAATTTATTCCATCAAGTCTAAAAACTGATATCGGAGAGTTTATGACTATATGGTCCTGTTTTATGGCATTTTCCATCATTCTTGCCAGAACTTCGTGAGACAGGTTTTTGCATTCCTGGCAAATATTCTTCTTAAGAGCTTCAAGAGTCTGAGGCTTGTTGACGTACTCCCGCGACATAATATATATATATATAAATATATATATTATCAAAAAACCCCATACTGTACCATTTGAAATGGTGTAGGGTGTATACATGTCTACATTTTTTTTTTTTTTTTCTCTCAATTTACATTAATTGTGCACGAATCTGGCCCATTCCTTCTTATTTCTGGTCAATGCTTTAGCCTCATTCCATGATTTTTCTCTTTTCTCCAGTGCATCCCCTACAGTCTGGTTCCATGTTTTTTTGGTCTTCCTCTCATCCTTCTTCCTTCCGCTCTTGCTTCCTAGATTTGTTTCACCTGCCTATTGCTCCCCATTCTTTGTAAATGTCCCCACCAACTCAATTTTCTCTTTTCAATGAATTCTAGGATTGATTCTATATTCTATATCCATTTTTTCCCTGATGTCGTTGTTCTTGATCTTGTCCATCCTTGATACCCCCATTACTCTTCTTAAGTATTTCATTTCCATGGCCTGTATTTTTCTTTCCTGTCTCTGAGATAGTATCCATGATTCACATCCATATGTCAGTACTGGTCTGTAGATAGTTTTGAATACTTTCATCTTTGTGTTTTTGGATACTTCTTTTCTGTTTATTATTTTTTTGTTTATTGCATAGTAAAGTTTTATTCGTCTGTTGACTTCTGGTTCTGTTGTTCCTAATTGGTCCAGTTCTACACCGAAGTATTTATAAGCTTCGACCTGCTCTATTCTCTCTCTTCTTCCACTTGAATGTTCATTTGATGAATGTTTTTTCCAACTATCATAACTTTTGTTTTGGTTTTGTTGATTTGCATTCCATATTTTTTTGTCACCTGACTCCATATGTTGATGTTACTGTTAAGGTCTCTTTCATTTTCTGCAAATAACACAATATCATCTGCAAAAGCTGCCTCTGATATTTGTCTATTTTGCATGTTACTATAGCCTACTTGCAGTTTTTTTGTCCTGATTGTACACCTTCTTATTATTTTATCCATATATATGGTAAATAAGACTGGGCTTAATCCACCTCCTTGTCTTAGGCCCTCTTCAACTTTGAAACAGTTTGAGCGTCTGCGCCGTCTGCCTTGGCTGATTACGAAGTTTTTATTGTTTCCATACGTTTTCTTTATCAGTCTTATTACCTTTGGTTGAACTTCTTTCTTTCTTAATATGTCCCACAATTCACTCCTTTGTATTTTATCAAAAGCTTTTTCCAAATCTATGAAAGCCAGGTAAGTATTTTTTCCTTGTTCCATTCTCTTTTCTGTGATTTGTCTCACTGTGAATATATGGTCTTGTGTACTTCTTCCGTTCCGAAATGCACTCTGTGCTCTGGTGCTTTTCCATTTTTAATTTCCTTTATTGCCTTTTCAAGTTCCTCAAATGTTATGTGTTCATCTTGCGTCTCCCAAGTCGAACTCATTGTTTCCTCTTCTATCCCTTCTGCTGCTTCTGTATTTTTGTTTGCCTCTAGCAATTCTTCAAAGTATTCTACCCATCTCTGCATGATTTCTTGTTCATCTGTTAATATTTCCTCCTTCTTACTTTTTATGTTGAATGTTTTCTGTCCTTTGGGTTCGCCTCTGCATGATTTCACTAAATTGTAGAAAAGCTTTTGGTTTCCCTTCGCCGCATTTTTGATTTTTTGTCCAAATTCCTCCCATTTTTTCTTTTTCTCTTGATTCACCATCTTTTTTACCTTTTTTCTTTCCTCTGTATATATTTTATATTTTTCTGTCGTTTTCACCTTGAGGTAGTTCTTCCAGGCTCCCTTCTTTTTCTTTATCTGTTCTTTGATTTCATTGTTCCACCATGCCGTTTGTTTTTGTTTAGTTAGTATTCTGCTGATTCCACATGTCTCAGTAGCTGTTTTTATTATAATTTGTTTGAAATTAATCCACATCTCCTGAATAGTTCGTAGATGTATATGCTCTCCTAATCTCTCACATTTTTTGGAAATTTCTTGTGCATATTTTTCTGCCACTTCTTTTTTTGTCAGTGTGGGCTTTGATTTTTTCATGTTTCGGTTTCAGGTTTGTATGTTTTTTCTCTATTCTTTTACGGTATTCTTGTCTTTCTCTAATCTTTGTTGTTACCAAGAAGTGGTCGCTTCCGATTTCTGGTCCTCTCTTCACTCGTGTGTCTATTATATTTGGTTTTTTTTTCCGCTCTACAACTACATAGTCAATAATTGATCTCTCTTTTCTGGAAATAACTTCTCTTGTGTATTTGTGTATATCTTTGTGCTGGAAGAGTGTATTTGTGATGACTAGGTCATGCATCACACAGAAGTCAAGCAACCGTTTGCCGCGACATAAAAAAAAACCTTAGAAAGAAATCTGGAACGGTTAAATCGGGTGATCTAGCCGGCCAGTGCAAATCATCAAAACGAAAGATTAAGCGACCTGGAACCTGGAAATGCTTTCTTCAGAATATCGGTTGTGGCTCGAGCAGTGTCCGCCCGGCGACGGCGCCGTTGCACAACCTGTTAGAACCATATGTTCTCCATTTCCAATTCATCCAGTTGAGTAAGAAAAAATCGGTTTGCTTGGCTCTCATAAAAAAGAGATCTTTTTCCTATGCTGGGTCTGTAGCGCGCGCCGTCGACAGTTGAAAGTTTGGCCCGCGGCGCGGCGTTCTCGAAGAAAAATGGTCCGATCTCTCCTCCAGCGTGAACACTGCACTGAGAAAAATCCCAGGAGAAAAATATTCACTGAAATTTTGTTGGCAAGTATAGCTAAAATCATGGCTAAAACTGCAATCTCGCGAAGCAAAGATCACTTTACTAGAACAAGTTTTTTGCAAAAGCAAAGTGATAATTTGGCCTAGCAAAAATGTTTCTGTCCTAGCAAAGTGCTTTTGTGAAATAGCAAACGCTCTACTGTGGTGATAAACCTGTGGGAATTTGTATCCCTAATGTAAATCAAGTTCGGGTAACTGAATATTAAGATATATTTATGTAATTAACAATGAAAAAGTTAAGAAAGAGAACCGTTGGCACTGGCCATTTTGAAACGTCAAAAAAACTCTGGTCACGTTTCCTGGTGACCATTCCTTTGTTTACTGGTGGTTGTCATTTTCCAGGGTGTATTCCGAAATCTGACGGAGGTGCATGGTGCGTCACGAAGTGTCGCCACAGTACCCCCCCGCGGTGAAAGGGTCCTCAGCCTCAAAGGTTGAGTCGGTCCGGGAAATGTACGTGACGACCAGAACGTGTCACCGTCCGAGGCACGCAGATCGGTGAGTCCTTGCTGATGTTGGTGGGTGAACTAGTGGGCGGAGAATCTTGCAGGCAGGCTGGTTGACTGCTCGGCGGCTGAAACTGTTGGCCTCTGGAATCCGAAAATGGAATTAGATCGGTTTCGACGTTTAGTGGTAGAAGGTGAGCTGGCTTCAAGCGATCGATGGATACACTGACGTGCTTTCCACGAATCAGGAGTCGGTAGGTCTTGTAGCTGGGGTCTATCACGGTATATGGTCCAACGTAGGGTGGTTCCAAAGACGCTCGAACAGCATCCTGGTGGAGGAAAACATGTGTCGTCGAAGATAAGTCCTTGTAGACAAAAGCACGTGGCTCAGCGTGACGTGAAGCGGGAATCGGGCGCAAAATGCTGTCGAAGCTGGGAAACAAAATCGGGCTGTGCTAGAGGAGGTTGGACTGGTGGAACGAGTAACTCTCCGGGTAGGCGTAGCGGTTCACCATACAATAACTCGGCGACGGAAGTTTGGAGGTCGGAGCGGTAGACTGTACGTAATCCTAGGAGAACTACAGGTAGGCTGTCGATCCAATTGCAGTCGTCACTGTCACGGTGGCAGATCAGGGCCGCCTTCAGATTACGATGCAACCGTTCAACCATTCCGTTGGCCTGGGGGTGGTATGCTGTCGTGTGTTGAATGCGAACCCCAGTGAGTGATGCGAGAGCTTGGAAAAGTTGGAACTCGAACTGGGAACCTCGATCCGTAGTCACTTGAACAGGACAACCATAACTTGCAATCCACATGGAGAAGAATGCACGTGCAACGGATTCAGCTGTGATGTCCACAAGCGGTGTTGCCTCTGGCCAACGGGAGTAACGATCCACTGCTGTCAAACAGTAGCGGAATCCAGAAGCACTGGGCATTGGTCCGATAAGGTCAATGTGTATGTTCTGGAACCGACCAGGAGTGACAGCAAAGTTTCCCAAAGGCGATCTGACGTGCCGGGTGATCTTGCAACGTTGGCAGGCTTGGCAAGCCTTAGTCCATTCACGGCAGTCTTTGCGGATGCCTGGCCAGACGAAACGCTCGGCGACCAGTTGGGCAGTAGCATTGCTTCCGGGATGACTAAGGGAGTGTAGAGATGTGAAAATGGCATACCGAAAACCAGGAGTCACATAGGGTCGGGGAACTGACTTGGATAGGTCGCAGTACAGAGTTACCAAAGTTCCGGGTACAGGGCGACGTTCAAGCTTCAGGGATGAGAGAGCTGGAGATTGCAATAGCTCTTGTAGTTCCGGGTCAGTGTCCTGCGCTGTGGCCAGTTTGGTGAAGTCTAATGGTTTGGTAATAGCTTCCGTGCGAGACAAAGCATCGGCGACGACGTTCTCCGAGCCGGAAACGTGACGAATGTCTGTTGAAAACTGTCCAATGAGATCCAAGTGACGTAGCTGTCGTGGCGTGTAAGAGTCGAGCTTTTGCTGGAAGGCGTAGATCAGTGGTTTGTGATCTGTGTGGATTGAGAAAACTTGGCCCTCAAGCATGAAACGAAAATATCGAACAATGCGGTAAACTGCGTATAGTTCACGATCGTATGGTGACCAATGCAGCTGTGGAGCGAACCTCTTTATAAAAATATTTTTTTGCTAGAACTGTGAAGTTTTTTGCTGTCACAAGGAAAATTATTTTCAAGATTGGCGTTCGTAATTGCCTGTACCTGTTCCGAATGACCATTCGGGTTCCGAAGACATACCAAATCGCATAAATCAGCGTTTTTAGTCATTGCTCATTCTTTAACGGTGCTGTTGAGTCGAGTGTCAAGTCCTCGGTCTTGTCAATCTATTTTTATTTTTTAACGATCCCTTTCTCATGCAATAATTTGTACCAGAAGTATAATACAGTCACTAACAAACAAAACTTGGACACATCATTTTTGGTCTTGATTGAAAAATAATTATTTATCATCAACATTGTTTTAGTTAATAATTTAATCGAACTCTACATAGCTTGACAAGACAAAAAAGATTTGTTTGAGTTATTTTGAAATTGACTGTATTGGTAAAAATTTTAGAGAAATTGCGAGCAAAATCATTTCAAGTGGATATGCTATGTACCACAAGCACATGCATCTATTATTCACTAGATTTTTTTGGGTATTCCGCTACACCTTACTAAAAGTTCTTCCAAAGGGGACTTAGCTTGACGCAAATTTGAATAAAAAACTACCTATTTAGAAATCCAAGATCAACTCAATAGATGACGCACTTAACCAGTTTATTTGTGCATTCCAAGAGGACACTGATGGGTTGATAAATATTTTGTCTAAACAGTCACTCATTGAGTGCATCTTGGATTTCTAAATCTGATTTCTTATTTGAATTTACCTCAAGCTAAGCCCCTTTTGTGAGTATGTTTGGTAGGGTGTGGCGAGACAAAAGACAAAAAAATCTGGTAAATACAAAACATTTTTGTCCAGTAGCTAGTAAAGGACACTTCCTATAACAGCAAACACATTATACAGAAAGAGGAAACTTCTTTTCTGTCCCAATCAAGTTACTCTCCTATGAGAGCTAAGCCAGTCTTTTGTGGAAGAGTAAAGATACTTTCCAGTGACAGTAGAGATGTTATTTATAAAGCTACTTTTGCTGTGACAAATAAGCGTTCGTAGCAAAGAGCTCTTTGCTACCATAGTAAAGAGCTTGGCTATCGCCTATGTAGCCAAAGTTTTTAGCTGAGACTGCGTAAAAATTGGCTACGGTGATGAAACATTTTTCTCGGTGTGACATGGAGTTTCTTTGAGCGGGTGTAATGACTCCCCTTGGGTGATGTACGGATTTTTGGTGCCCCAGAAACGATAATTTTGTTTATTAACGTAGCCAGAAATGAGCCTCATCGCTCAATATGTTTTTGTTGAGACATCGTCCTCCTCTTTGTTGAGATTCAGGATGGGTTGAGTGTATAGGTTATCTGCAAAAGTGATTACTTCCGCCTCCCTTTGTACAGGCGGCGATCCACTATAATGTTGCCATGCACTCCTTCACTTTTTTATCTCAAGTGTCACAACATGATATTTGAAGTAATGGTCATGTGGGTACTCAAAAATACCTTTTTTCCACGTCCAAGAAAAGTTTGAAAAATCATCAGTGTACGAGGAAATCAAAAAGTTATTTTTTTTTTAAATAATGTATCACCCTATGTTTGAATGTATTTTCAATTTCTTGTGAAATTTTGACCACAATTGATTAAATATACTATGTGCCTAAATTCAACCGTTTCTGAAATATTCGGACTTGAAAATTTGAAGTGTTGACATCAAATTAATATTTTTCCAAAGGATTGTCTCAAATCCCACATAACCATACCTTCAAATATTTGGGACACTTGAGATAAAAAAGTTAAGGGGGGGCGACATTATGGTGGATCACCCTACGCATACAAAAAATGTGTGGGACTACTGATGGTAAGAAATGAAGTATAGTTTTCACTATTGGGTTAGTTTGGGTTGGTTTGGGATAGTTCTCTCGGTCGGGTTCGTTGGGTAACCCCTATAGTGGAAACTATAATTATATAACTATCCACTATTCACTAAGAAAAAATGTGCACTTATTTCGGACACACCCTGTATATTTGAGGTATAAGATTTACCCTTGTTATTAGAATAATAATCGAGTACATGAATAACATTACATTACATCACAATAAATGAGAATGAAACAATATACCAGTTGCAATATGAAAAAAATAACAAAACTAAAAAAATAAGTAAAAATGCTAACAAAAAAAAACATAGTCGACATTTCTTTCTAGTCCAATTCTAATCATTATATTGAATTATTAACATTCTAGTATAGTAAAAGTATCTAAATTTCTATAATCAAAAAAACAAAATGGAGCTAGTTTGATAATATGTGTGAGCGGAGAATGCTTTTCACTTGGCAGAAAGTGAAGAAGACCACCAATAAAACTAAACTGGCCTGGTATTTTCACCTTTCACCGATAATAAGATGATGTTACATTTTACAGTACCAGTATTAGTTCGTATTCCTGGAGAGAAAGAACAATTTTATTTCATCTAATTTCAAATAGAAGCTATTCAAGTTTTCATTTCTACAGTGCATTTCATTTGGATTGGCGACAATTTGGTATTTAATTAAAAATATTATACCATGCAATTTGAAAATAAAATCTAAACTCTATTCACAACCAGAACTCATCAAAAGTAGACAAGCTACACGTGATAAGATAGAGAAACGATTGAACTGATCACATGTGTTGGTTTATCTCACGTGACCCTTCAATCAATCATTTGTCAAATGTCATTTTCTTGGCTTTCCATGATTAATAGAAGGTGCCCAGAAACGTGAGAAGTTAGTAGGCATTTTTAAATTCAAAAACGGACAGCATTTTTGAATTAAGCAAATCCCTATAACTAAAATTTTGTATCAAAATTTTATACAGGTTGTTCGAAAAAGATAGGCCAAATCAAGCTTTGTCGATTCTGCTGGACCATATTTTCCATAAAAATTCTGAATACTCTCTCATCTACAGTCAAAAGACCAGACTTGCTCAGAGATAAATGAGGATTACAAAAAAAAAATCCAGAGAAAACAGTGGCGTACAATATATTTCTTCAAAAATATTCACGAACACTTAAAAAAAAAATGTGTACAAATTTAAAAAAGTGAACGTCAGGAAAGCCCTTTTGATGCATAACAAATTTCACTAAAGAGTCTACAGGGGTTTCATAATATATTGTTCTATATCATTATAAAGGTATTATATGATTCTCCTTGATGTTCCCTACCGTTCAGGAATACGAATACATTGTATCGGGGACTGGGAAGCAGGGAGCAGTCCACTGGAGCTACCGGGGACGTATTGGAAATTTCTAAGCATTACAGAACCTCTGATGAATAACGGCATCTGATTGGTCAATGTTTTTCGCGGTTGATTTGAAGATCGAATAATGATATTAATTTTGATTTTATTTATGATGGGTACAATTCATAAGAATTCGACATGATGAAGAAAATGAATGTGTCAAATGGTCGTGGAAATGCAGAATTCAAAAACAAATTGTCATAATATGAGCTTTTTACACTCGTTGGAAAGAGTATTATTGTGATAATGTGAAAATCACTTATTTAATTTATTTTTACTAATATTATAAAGGGTGTATTTAAAGTTGGGCTTTTCTTTTAACATGAGAGAGGTCTGGAAAGCAAATTTTTCAAATAACATTTTTTCGAAAACTCAAACATAAAGGTTACGACTTCGGTTACGTCGCTAAATAAAGAAATCAAATAAGTCCCTGATGCGACAATTTTGAACAGTTTCTTAAGACTTCAAACTTGAATGATGATTTTGCATTTTATTTTTCAGATTTTGTACACTTTTTGTTAGAATTTCCTCTTCTACTTATTTGATGTTTTTATTTAGCAACATAACCTTCATTTTCGAGTTTTCGAGAAAATGTTATAAGAGAAATTTGCTTTTTTATTCTCTCCTGTCTCATGTTAAAAGGAGAACCCCAGCTTATTATACACCCTGTATTATTATGTACATACAAAATATCACAAATAACCCAAATCTACATCATGCAAATGATCATTTTCCTAACTGTAACTTTATTTGGAATTATGAAAACACAAACGACGCTAAAAGGCTGTGAAAATATTTTTTCTAAATTTTTTGATTGATGAAACAATTTTTGCAAATCAGATCAATGAATCTTGTCGAACGAACCTTTATTTCCGTGTGATTTTTTCATTGAAAAAGTGAAAAAGTAATGGAGTGTTTGGAAAACTTGGGTTAATTAATGAAACAATTTTTGCAAATAACCTAGATCAATGAATCTTGTCGAACGAACCCTTCCCATGTGATTTTTTATTAGATAAGTTTTAAAGTGAAAAAGTTATGGAGTGTTTGGAAAAATTGGGTAATTTCATGAGAACTCAGAAAATATTTAGAAAAAAAAACCCTGCAAATAATTTCAAAATCTTGCGATCTTGGAAGTGATACCTGATAATAATACTATGCCTTTGTATTGATGTATCTAATTGAAGCTATAAAATGGAATACGTAAGCCAAATTTTGAAAATAAATTGTTTGAATTGAAAACACCACTCTCCCTACAAAAATTTGCCACCTATTTATATTTTGTTATATGAAAAAGAAACTGTTGGTTTTATCAAATAAATAATGTAGGTGGGTACATAATATTCGTTGTAAAAGTTTCTTATTGTGTAGGATTTTTTCAAAATCTGTCTGGTTTTTAGTTATTGTATCAAGAAGAAATACAGAGGTAAGTTGATTGTAAACACAAAACTGTCGTTGAGTCTAATATGTGGAGGGGATAAAGGAATTCTCAAATTTCAAGAAGCAATCCAACCGCCAAGACGCCAACCAATCAGAAGCCATCATTCACCGGAGGTTCTGTAACGCTTAGGCATTTTCAATACGCCTCCCGGGAATGCTCCCATCTCTCACTTTAAAGAATACGCGGCCTGGCATTTGAGTCAATGTGACCCAAAAATCATTCATTCGATATTCGCTATGGACGAACTTTATATGATGAGCAATTCTTAATTTAGAATATCACCATTTATGATGAGCACCATATTTTTCAAATAAAAAAGGAATTATATGAAAGAAACTGCATTCTTCCGCCAGGGCAAGAATTATTAAAAGAACTGCTCTATAAATCTTTGAACTCCTCAGTTTTTATTCCGGAAGGCACAAGATAGTTACGTGAAAGTAGGTAGATACTTATCACTGTTACGATCTGTGAATAGTTTTGGCAAAAACTAAAATTGTTCTGTCAATCACACATTCTAATCAGCTGGTCTGTTAGAAATTGAATTTCAAGAAGACTAATCTAACCCTACTATATCATTGTCCCAGTTCCGTTGTCAATTATTATTTTACAGTTTTCAGGTAAGAATTCAGCTAATGACACTCAATCCCACCTGCACGCGTTCTCAAATAGCGAAAAAGTCGGACAGCGATGTAATAGATTAGTATAAAGATGTTCGTTATGTTGTAGATTTGCCGACTCAGATAATATTATAGAATGACCGAAGCATATATCCTATTTTTTATGATCAACAAACAACCACTATTTTACTTCCCAGAATGGAAAATTTGAACACAATTTGTTTTATTAGAATATAACATTGATAGGTAAGTACTTGTTATTATAGTAATGATTATTTAATTTGTACATTAAGTACATTCTGTATGACTTATCAGTTGACTTATAAAGCGGGAAGTGTTACGACGCGTTCGCCGTTTCTGATAATAAAAGAAAAAGAAGATAAAACTTTGATTTTGCATCAGTTTTATCAAAGAATTAATGGTTTATTCAATATAATTGTCAGTTCACGAATATTCCATCATAATTGAATAGTTAAGTTGATAGTTCACCTATCAAACTTTGTTCTTGCCCCTTTTTCGAATGATGCTATTAATTTTTAACAAAAGTTACACCGAAGAAGAACTTTGAAAAGTCCCCTTTTTTAAGGGCAATAAATACTTTTTTGAAAAAAATTGGCAGGACATGTAGACTGACAAATTGATGGAAGTTCTTAAAGCATCATTACTTCTTTGATAACTGATGCAGAATAAAAGTTCCATCAAATTTCAGGCCGCTTGCACACGAACGGTGGGTTAAATCGCCGATCGGCATAAAAACCGGACAACATTATTTTAAACGGAAAAATTGGTACAGAACCGTGATAAATGTCTAGAGTTATTATATTATTATTTTATTATTATTTTAGGCATATTCAATTACGACCGTTCACACGTACCGCCGGAAGTTCTGGCGACCGTGACCGGCGAAAAAGCAGGCCGGCAAAACTCCCTGCAGGTCTGTAGGATCGGATTTGTGAAATCATATTGACCTTTTTTTCTGCCAAACTGCGAATTAGTCAGCCCATGGTCGGTGCAAGCGATTTCAGGCGGTAACTGCTCTACATAAGACATAAGCAATATTATCCCGGGTGACAATTCAAAAACTATCAATGGGCATAATGCACAAACGATTTTTTGATTGGTAGGTTTTGTTATGAAGGAGGAACTAAACACAGGTATGATTAACGCTATATGTACTTTCATCTTCTCCCTTTTCACCCCCATCCTTAGACTACAGGCTCAAATACTAAGTGTGGGCATAGTGGGCAATCAACCGTGAAAACTCACTCAAAAATGAGGGAATCTTATGGTCAGTCAAGCTTGACGTCTCCGACCAAGCACAGGTTTCCAGATATTCGGGACTTTGTTGCTGTTACTGACAATTCCTCCATTCTGTTCGATGAAGGCAGCTTCTGAGAACTTCCGCTTCCTCCAGTGTGACTCCCAGTGTAGAATTCGCGACTCCGACCATTTGATCTGACGTTGGTTGGTCCAAACATGATCCGCAATGTCTGACCTTGTGATTTCCTCTATCTGAGTTCTGGTCTTGTGTTCCTCAAGTCTAACAGTCAGTGGCCGCTTGGTTTCACCAATAAGGGATTTGTCACTCTCTCATGGGACTGCGGGTTTGGGGTAGATGCAATCCTTTTGTTGTTGACATCCATCCAGGTTGGTCGGTATACACTTCTCAATGTCTTGCTGGATCGAAAAGCCACCTTGACACCGAACCGGTTAGCCACTCTCCTTATTTTCTCAGAACGGAAATGCATTCCTGACGATCCCATACTTCCAAAGGTTTTTCCGAGAAAATACTCCCCTACCTGAGCAGAGGTCACGGGTACCCCTAAAAAAAACTATTGAGCATAAAATGGTAAATAACACAGGTCTATAAAATGAAACTTTGATGCGTTGATTCCGATTCCAATTTTGTCATTCATTTCTGTGTATCACGTAAGATATTTTTGTAAATCGAAAAATAGAATAAATGCGGATATAGAATTTATAAACAGTGATCTAATTTACGAGAAAAAAATGCGAAGATGTCAGTGGCTCATAGGTTATAGTAGAGCACATGATAATTTTTGTACCTCAATAAAAATTTTGCTTTATTTCGGAGAATTTAAAATCTTAATTTCGATTTTTGCGAATAACTTTTGCAAAAAAATTAATTTTGCACAAAATTGGTTTTCCGCGGGAGTTTTTTGTGGAGATAACTCATTATTTCGTATTAGTTTGTATGTTGTAGCACTTAGCCAATACCAAAAAAAATGTCCCACAAAAAACAAAAATGACGTGTCCAACGATTTTTGATTATTGACCCAATACCTGAGAAAACCTGGGCTGAAAGATTTCGTGTCCCACCCTGTAAATGAGTGATTTATTTATTCGAGCAGAAATTGAACTTACCTTCACCCCAAAAACATAGGAAAGCATTGCCCAAGTGGAGAAAATTATGCGACTGACCATTAGAGAGATTTGCACAGACCTAGATGGACCAATCACTTTTCACTATCATAACAATGCGGCGTGCCAAATCTCACTTCTGATCTGCAAGTCATTTGGCAAAAAGAAGGTTTCTGACTGTCCACTTCATTCTTACTCTCTTTGACTTAGCACCATAAGACTTTTGGCTGTTTACAAAAATCAAACAGCCGTGCTAAAATAAAACAGTATTATTGAAGGTTGGCGCTATTTTCGACATTGAGACCAAGCAGCTGCAGGCAGAAAAGAAGCCTTCCTGAAACGGAGGCGGATAAAAGATAATATTGATCGAAACATACTACAATAATAAACTCAAGACTTTCCATCGTCACAGCGAGCATTTTTAAAATAACCAAAAATATATCTTGTTTCCTTTAAAAAAAAAACATATATGTTTGCGTTATATCTTTGAATCGGTCACACCTAGAAAGAATCTGATTCTACCACTGCATTCTACGCAAACAATCTATGAGGATACATTTCTCCTTTTAATCTAAATTATATGACAGCTGATGGGTGCCTAAAAATGGACAATTTACAATTTCGTCCTGTATATCAAAAACGAAGTGAACCTTACAAATTTTGTTTGTGGCATCGTGTTTTTCGAAAAAGTAGCAGAGCACGAGGAACCCGCATCTCTCTAACTTCATAAGGGAGATGCCTCGCAAAGAGAACGAATATAGAACACTCTGTAGCCCTGTACAATGTACCTGGAGCCTTAGATATTTTTATGAAACGATTCCTTTTTACCCACGATAGATAACTTGTTATTTTTCATTCATTGTCCACTTCCTGATTAGACAAAACAATTCTCAATTATGTATTCTACTCACAGAAAATAATGCGATCAGATTTAATCAGAATAGCACTATAGTACATATTTAAATTTTCTTCCGATTCCGCATTCGTTCGGATATACTCTGAAAAGCATTATTATATAAATCATAAATTAAGTATAAATTTTCACACATTACTAGCAGCACCTTATGCCATTGGGCAAAAGTAAGAACAGTTTCTCCTTTAACGGGTGAATGGGCTGAAATCGTACCACTCGATAAAGTCACAAATCATTGATAGAACAGAATTATTTATACAATGGTCTCAGGATTCCACTTTCTTCAGTAACACGTAGATTGCAATATTGACCGTAACAATGATAATTGAACTAACTAGTCTATAACAGGAGTCACTTTGTTATTGACAATAAATCTTAGGCATGAGATTTCGAGCGTAAACATGAACTATTTATAAAAAATTAAAACAATCGACGCTTTTAAGTTCTCCTTGCTTAAATCTAGTTATTGCATGTTTCAAGGAGTTTCCTGGATGGTGATGTGCATATAATTGCAAACAAATCCAATGAAATATTTTAATACTAGTATACATACAGGGTGTCTGGAAAGCGTGTTAGTACGGGCTATTATCTCCGAAGTTAGTTAATGTGGAAAAACCAGATTTTGCAATCACAAAAATGTACAATGAAGTCCACTTCTGAACGTTTTCACAAATTTTTCTCTCTAAAAACTTAAATGTTACCCTATAATATCAATTTGCAGCTCGTTTTAAAAGCCTTGACATTTCTGCAAAAAACTAAATCTTTTCAGTCATCCGTTTCCCGTTTTCGAGTAAAAACAATATGAATAAGTTCGACAAAAAAGAAATTCTTCACTTTATCAGGTTGTTCAAATAATGCTGCCACGATTTTTTTTTGAATCCTTTCGATATGGTTCGCTACAATAACACCAGAAATACTTACAAACGTTCGGGCAGGATTCCAAAATTGACTCCATTATTGATGGTAGTCATTTTTGAAATTTGATGAAATAAAGTAAAAATCTTCAATACTAGCATTTTTAATAATCCCTTATTGCGCGAGAACGAATGATCGTAGATAGAGTCTATAGTTTTTGAGAAAACATTGTTTCTTAAGACCTTTAGAATGAGATAAATATCGATATAGAGTTCGATTCAGAATTTGTGGGTGTAACACTCCTAGAAGTGAAAAGTAATGCGCAGAGGAGTGGATTTTTTCATAGTAAATACACAGTGTGTTTCCTGTTCACATACATTAAATTTAAGGGCGTGTGCCTGAGCTAACTTCATAAAAAGAAGTCCATAATATGTATGCACTTCCGGACTCATGCTTATTTGGACTTTTTTTCATGAAATTAGGCCAGGAATAAACCCTTGAATTTAATGTACGCAATAAGGTTACATCCTTGTATGTACATATACATTTTAAATTTGTAGTAACTCATATCACATTATAAACGTGAATTGGTAAAAAAAACAGGAATATCAAAAAATGATACCATCTTGTTCAAGACTTGGTAACAATTTGAGGCAAATTATCACAGTAACCAATTAGGTATTGAGATTATTACGAAGCAACGATAGTGAATGATTGCGTAATCAGATCAATCTTCTGTTCCATGTTATGGCCGATCTATATGGCTAAGATTATCGACGGTCGACGGCGCGGATGTGGAAGTGAAACGAAACCCTGTACGGGCCATGATTCTATGGAGGTGGTGAACGATTGGAGCACCTAGAAAGTGTGCTTCTGGTACGTATATAAGCAACAAGGAAGATCTGGTTCAGCACAAACAAATCATCCACGTACTTGCAAGTCGATCATGAAAGCCCTGGTAAGTTATAGGGCTAAACAAACCTAGTTAGTGTTTTGTGTAGAGTGCTAATCACTGCAAATGGACTTATAGTGAAGTGCTTAGGAGGTGGATATTCCTAATGCGGTTTTGGTTCGACGCTGTTCAATACAGATTTGCTTGATTTGGTATTTGGAACAATCTTGGGTATTGAGGGTGTGAATCAGCTTGATATACCCACGATGATTCAGCCATACAATTTGATCTAAATTGTTTTCTCAGATTGTGTTGAGCAGCGGCATTTTATTGGTTGACTCAAATGATAATTTGCAGGTCGTTGCATGTAGTCCATTTGAAACAAAGCATGTTAAAGCGAATGCTCTTTTTTTCAATTTCACTTTTCGGCATATTCTTATTGTCATGCCATCAGTGCTTTTTATCATTGTGAATGATTAATTGCGAACATGACATTTTGTGGAGCGGGGTATGCATGTTTCAGGGGGTTTCATATCTAAAATGTTTAACAAACACTTACTTTTTGGTATATTCTAAGTAGTGCATATTTGGATCTATCATTTTGTGTTGATCTAATTGTTGTTACGGATAGAAAATAGTTTTTTAGCTCTCAACTCTTATACCTTTACTAGAATCAGTAGATTGGTAAGTCTCTCAGAACAATTTTACTTAAAATTTTCTTTATCCTTAAAAACAGAATTCTGGTGGTTTAATATTTTGATGATTAATTTTGGTAAAGTTGAGATTTCGTTGTTATCTGTTGGTAATATTTGGTGGAAATTATCATTGATTAGTCTCGTGGAGCCGTCCTCTTTGTTGCTTTATTACTATGACCATTTTCCAAAACCTGGCATAGAGGCTGTAAATACTTCCAACATTTTTCAAACCAGAAAATTGATTCTCGTCTTCTCTTGTATTTAACTTATATCCAACAACAGTTTATTCAAATAACTCCCTCACCGACGTAGACTAGATATGGACAAAATCCAGATTTCATCCTTATCTTCAGCGTTTTTTTTTTCAAAGCGAGACGGAAGCTTTATCAATTTCCTAATGTCCAGCGATTTCCATCTTCAAGATATAATAATCAACGAATCATCCACACTGGTCCGGAAAATTAACGCACCACATCTATTTTTTCCATAAGACGTACCAAGTGTAAACATATGTCCAGTCAATATTCTGTTGTTCGCTGGAAACTTCAAAAATCATCAAGATTTATCGTAGGGCATGTTACACTTAATTTTGTGAACCAGTGTATTTGGGTTCTTGAAGTGGTGAAAAGTCATCCCTTATCAAAGTTCATAATTTCAAGCAAAATAATATCAATATGAGTCAATTGCCAAGGATTTAAACGCAATTTTTTGACTATCTGCTCCTCTAGCCAAAAGTTATTCAAATAGATACCTGTAGTCTGATACACTGATTTTAGTTTCCTCAGACACTTCAGCTCATCAGTTTGACTTTCATATTCCGCTATGGTTCGACATGGTCCTGAACCATATATTTGGGTTTGGAAAGATATTGTCAAGGGATTTGCCAAACTAAATTCTAAATAGATCTTCTGATTTTCAATTATTTGTAGAAACAGTTTTGTTTCCAAAGGTATTTTGATGAAGAGCGTCTGTATTTCAAATTTCCGAAATGTTTTGAGAAAACCCATAACAAAACCTACATGAACACATATCTAAGATTTGGTCAAATTGGATCTACTTCCTAAACCAAATATTTAGCCTGACAGGTATTATTTGCAGGATTGAATGATTTGAAACTATTATTAAAAGAAAACGAGACTGTATTTTCGTGAATAGGAACTAACATGATGGTGTCGCTTGTTTTTTCGATAATAGCATATTTTTAATTTTTCCGAATAATAGCGATATCTTGCATGAAAATCCAGGTCGGTAATCTGGCTTTTCTCCTTTCTACTATTGATCAAATTAAGTATGCAATTACCAGACAAGTGTTTCACTACTTTCAGTGACTACCATCAAGAATAACCATATTCATGTTATTATCATTATATAACGTATTCGCGCATTTAACGGAAAAGAAAGTGTAGTATTACGAGTACATTGGACACCATATGTTGAGCGCCGCGATCGTCCGCAATCTGATGTCGACTCCGTCATGGTAATTGCTAAATAGGTTTATTGTTGTAAAAGTGCATAACTGAGTAATTAACAGGAATTAATTAGACACTTTCGTGTTGCATTTATTTCTTGTAATAGTACTTGGATGTTAGCCAATACCAAGATAGAAATCCATAATGTGAACTGGTTGGTCTCCACTATCCACAAAATGATTATAATAGATCCTTTGCCATAAGAAAATTGATTTGAACAGTGATTAATTCTCATGTATTTTCATAGATTGTCATAGGCACTTTGTGCCTCTGCGCTAGCGCTTTAGCTGCCGAAGCTGAGAAGAAAGAAGACAAGCCAGTCGAGCAGGAAAGCAAAAAGCAGGACAAGAGAGGACTTTCACTTGGAGACCATGGTTGGGGAGGTGGAGGTTTTGGTTATGGTGGTGGCGACTATGGAGGTAAACCATATTTCGAATTCACGTTAATAAATGTCATTTGACAAATGAATATATTAGGTCATCATGAACACGAAGAACATGTGAAGACTGTTGTTGTGGAAAAGAAGGTTCCTGTTCCATACACCGTTACCAAACATGTTCCATACACTGTTGAGAAGAAAGTTCCCTATGAAGTCAAAGTACCAGTACCGCAACCCTACACTGTAGAGAAAAAGGTACCAGTGCCAGTGAAAGAGATCATCAAGGTGCCTTACTATGTACCACAACCTTATGAAGTTATCAAGAAAGTACCCTATGAAGTAAAAGTGCCAGTTCCTAGACCATACGAAGTCAAGGTACACGTACCCCAACCATACACCGTGGAAAAGAAGATCCCAGTTCCCGTCAAAGTGCTAGTACCACAACCCTACACTGTTTACAAGAAAGTTCCATATCCAGTCAAGGTATGTTATTTGATAGACAAATGAATGTTGTTCATTATTCTGTGATTAACAGTACGAAGTACCAGTTCCACAACCCTACACAGTAGAAAAGAAGGTGCCTTATGAAGTCAAAGTACCAGTAGATAGACCCTACCCCGTCCATGTTCCAAAACCATACCATGTCACCGTCGAGAAACACGTTCCATACCCAGTTGAAAAGCCAGTACCATATGAAGTCAAAGTACCCGTTGACAAGCCATATCCTGTTGAGGTGCCTAAACCTGTTCCATACCCAGTTAAAGTACCAGTCCCACAACCCTACACCGTTGAAAGGAAGGTACCAGTTGAGGTAGAGAAGCCCTACCCAGTTCCCGTGAAAGTTCATGTTGACAAACCTTATCCAGTCTACAAGGAAGTCCCATATCCAGTTGAAAAACCAGTGCCTTATCCAGTCAAGGTACCAGTACATGTACCAGTGAAAGTACATCACGAAGAACATGGCTATGGAGGTGATTATGGTGGTGGTTCTGAAGGAGGTTATGGCGGTAGTTATGGCGGTAGTTATGGAGGTGGTGAAGAATACGGACACTAGATATGGACATTTAACACACTATGGAAAGTAGTTAGTTTTCAATTGTTTCGAAACTTTTCTCTATCTTCCTGTTATATGCTTCATAGAGTCTTGCCAAAATGTGTATATATTCACTTCAAATTGTATAGATATTGTCATTCTTCCACAAACTAAAAAGCAGTGGAGAATATACTGCAGTATTATTACATAAGGAACTGTGTTAATTGTGTATTTATATTTTTTTTTTGAATAAAATTGTTTTTCGTAAACCTACTTATTTTCGGTGAATAGGATTGTAGAAAAAGTTACTTAAATGATCTGAAAGGTGAACCTTTTGATACAGATGAAGGGAATGTATGTGATGTTTCGATCGAAGAAAGATTCCTAATCACGACAAATAGAAAAAAACGTATTGCATTCATAATTCAGTTATTTCATGAAAAGCCTACTCTCATTGCCTATGCAATTGTGCTATCATGAAAAGCTAGATATATAATAGCACACTCACACTACCCGTTATAAAATTGGTCTTGCACTTCTAAAAACTGAGTTTTTAGATAATATTTTAAATTTGTTCTTTCTAATATCTAATATCGATAGAGCATCACGGATATCAAGTTAAATGCATAATGAATAATATTGACTCAGAGTCATGTGCATACAAAAAAAGATTGCATAAGTTGCATAATATGCAAATCCACATATACCTACATTCCAAGAGATTGTATCGCTAATAACTAATTATCATAGCCGGTCACAATAGAGTTTTATTCGAGGGATTCAGAACACTCGATTTCGTAATCCGTGCTAGTCTGTCGAAATTGGAGCAGTTCGTAATATTTATAACTAATTCGGAGTACTAATTACCAGAGGTTTCTTGTCAATTACTTTTCTATTTTATATAATACAATTGAAACATTACTTAATCTATCTAGTTCTTACGTTCTACTATCAATTTGATGAATGTATAACATATGGTGCTGCAGCATATCATAAAATTGATTGAAAGCAGGAAAGGAGAGTTGAAAACTAAAAAAAAACAAATATTTTCACTTTACGTACTTGAAATCATAAGTATTATGAAAACTACTTTTTAAATAAATACCGCAAAAACAATGTAAAGAAAAATACATTTTCCCCGATGTCTATTGATCCTGGGTGTTTTCGTTAAATTTTTAAAAGATTTCTAAAATGCTCGTCAAACTTTGAAACGAATTTTGACTTTTTTAGTGTTTTGAAGGTCTACTTTTGTAATTGAACTGACTTTCATGGATTTTGTGTGAGATGAGTTTTTCTAGAATATGAAGTATGTGGAAAGAAGTAGGTAATGCAATTTTTAAAAATTTTATGATCTTGTCATTTTGTTTAAAAAAAAACATTCTTCACTAATTGATGTACTTGGTATTTTTTTGATAACTCTTCTGAAACAAAAGGTGACCAATTTTTATTCCAAGTTAATTTGAGTAGTTGAATCCTGAAGTCTTAGAAAAACATCGCAAAAATATGAATAATTGGACATGTCGTGGTTTATCAGAATAGACCCATAATATTATATCATATTCAAGATAAATCCATTTTGTGATAACAATTGAGATCCGGCCAACTCTTGAAATGATGGAACCTACTTTACCCCTCCCATTTTTTTATAAGATCGACAAAATCAAAATTGGTATTCGGCCATGACTTTTTATTCTGAACAACTTTCTTCCATAACTTCTTTCGATATCTCTCTAAGGAAAGGTACTTTACTCTTAGTCATTTTATATAATATCGCCCAAAAAACCACCCTGTATGTAATCCACCTCGAGAAGTTTTTGCCATTTACACCTTACGAAGTCTCAATCCGTGGACACGCTGTATATAGCATGGATCAATCTTTCAAGAACAATACTATCTAGAAAAAAACTGATCACGCCACTGAGTTTTACGTTGAATGTTCTATCAGAACCCTTTTTTACACTTACGATAAGCTGAGCTGCGAAGTGTGTCCTGAAATGCAACTTTTTCAAAATCACCCTGTGGCTCAAAAACTAAAAAGCCTATGACATTTCTGTTATGACATCTTTCGTTTCACAAAATAGTAGCTAAGGTTCGTCAAAACGACAAGGTTCTATCATTAAGTAAGCGGCAGTTCACATAGCATTTGACTTCTATAACAGTTCAACTGGGGTTAATGTAACTGCGATAGTTTACTGCAATGTTCAGTTTGACAATCAGTGAATACAGGGTTTCACGGAAATATCAGGACATACGGTAACAGCAGAATCCTTACACAAAAATATTGCGATCGTCCCGAACTTGTCTATCCCGAAACTCAATATTAACCGAGATACCGTCAAAGTTGATTTTTAATTTTTGATTTTTCCAAATGACATTTGAAAATGTCAAGTTTTATTGATGAAATTTGGTATATGGGGGTTGTTTGTCATGTGGAATTCATATCTGGCCGTGGTATAGCTCCTACTCTCTTACACTTTCCACTTATTCAAATAGTCATAACTTTTTTGTACGCACTCGAACATTTTTTTTTTAATTGAAATATTGATTCGAAAAAGAGACAAAAATTTTACTGGTCCTGAAAATTACAATTTTATAGCCTAGATATGCGTTTTCAAGGTTGCTAAAAACTATACATTTCTCAAGCTTTTTAGCCCAACTTTCCAATTTTAGGCAATTTTTGACCTCTCAAATGGACAATTTGCATTGTCAAATGACTTGAAATTTTATATACGTATTCTAGACAATATAAGAAAGTTATCATCGATTTTTTTGTTTTCAAAATACCCAAAAATATACTAAATAAACGAAAAAGAAAACGCAAATTTCACAGTATGATCGAGAACGGGGCGGAGTCAAATTCTCCTTCCGAAAGAGAGAGAGAATCATTTCAGTCAATACGCCAGACGGAGATAGATAATGTATTCTGTTACGTAGTGGATGTTGATAAGCGCTCTTTCATCGGTGACTACTACATTAATACAGGTCGTAGGTTGATTTTTTGAACATCAATGGCATCGGTACTGATCCTTGTATTTTTCATATTTTCAAAAAATGTGCAAATTGTCCATTACATGATATCTATAGTCAATCGAAAGTTCAATTGTGGTGTAATTTTCAGGATCGGTATAGTTTTTGCCCCTTTTTCGAATGAGGTTATCATTTTTTTTCTAAAACCACTTTGAAAAACCGTCAAGAGTGACTTTTTTGTTTGTTTCAGAGGACAAAAAGGCACAATGACTTTTCAATAAAAAAAAAGTCTGAGTACTCACACTGGGAAAAAGAATAGAGTACTCATTAATGTGACTTTATTTTTAATCAATCAATCAAGAAGTACTTTATTCACAAGAAAAAAAACATTCTGTTCACAAAGCAGGCTAAAACTAAGTAACAAATAAATATCCAATAACATTAAAGTTTACAACAGAATGGACACAAGCGAGACAATCACTATTACAATAATCTAGAACCAATACAAGCAGAAAAGAAAAAAAAACGTACAATAATTATTAGGTATATACCTAAAATTTAAATGGTGGACGTGTAGAAATGTGGAAAAACATGGAGGGTCCAAGACCTATGACTTTGTGTGTATTTCAACTGAATTCAAATTATCAAATCCACGCAATTTTCAAATTATCAATAGAAAAAAATTATGTGGTTTTGCACGTTACGTGGCATATATCATTGCTAAACATAATACTCACATGCATGACAAGTTCTGTGTCTACCAAACATCGCCCTGCGGAAATTTTTTAGTCTGCGTCCATAACTGGGACCCTCGACCCACGCTCCGCTCCGACCCGGGTATTACGACCAGACTATAGACCCCTGCTCCGACCCTCTCTTATTACTGGGCAGAGGGAATTCTTTGTTGAAAATAGTTATTACTCATTTATTTTTGGCACAAGTCAAAGACCGTTAGATAACGACATATTTTTCTCACTGATTTTCTTTCTTTTGGGATTTTAACTACTGAAAATTATGCTAGTGTTGACTACAAAAAATGAAAATTCAGCGACCGCAGATGTGCATTGCATACCAAAAATCTCTTCACAGTATTGTCCGACCATTATATTTTTCTCAACGGCTGACCTGCTTATGGGAAATTTTTGTTGTTTTTTGATGATATCATAATTCATTCTGTTCATTGCCATTAACAAAAAAATGCATCAGCAACCAGGTATTCTTCTACAAGATGGCGCCTTTATTTCAACAATATAAATTCGTGCAAACATTATGGCAGTGTTTTTTTACTCTTAGATTGTTATATTATTTTAATGTGTTGAAATGCCCAGACAAGATTTTAAAAAAAACTTTTTTGCAGAAGGAAAAACCAATTTTTTCATATGCCATGCAAACTTGCGGTCGCTAAATTTTCATTTTTGAGCTCAACAATGATATTATTTTCAGTGGTTAAAATCCCAGCGACGAGAAAATCAGTCAGCAAAATAATAATATGTCGTCATCTGACGGTCTATCAGTCAGTTGTCCAATCAGATGTAGAGAAGTTTACAAGCGAATACAACAATCCGGATCAAAGTAAAAATATGGGCCTATCTGATACTTTGAATTCTTTCGCAATTTCCTTCCATAATTTGGTCAAAACTACTCAATTATGGTGAAATATATTTCTTTTGCTCCAAAGTGGCTCTCTGATCAACACAGCCGTAATCAACCACTTCTTGTCCATAATAATTCGCTACGATTATCTCGAGTCAAGCATCCGAAAAATACTGACTTGAATATCGGGTTTCAGCATATATCTATTAATAACTATATGGGAAGCAATTATACACGCTTGTTGACAGGATGAAATAGAAGATCCGCTGTAATGTATATTTTTCGCATAAGTCTATCCTTTTCTATCGCGAGGGGACTTATGCAAAAACACAGCGAAAACTATACAGTACTGCGGGATCTTCTATCTCATCCTGGCATCAAGCGTCGCTCGTTGTTCAAATGGAACGGTTCCTAGAGTATAGAGTTATAAGATATATGTGTTTCAGGGTCAGGACCCGTATTCCGTGTACTGTGGAGTTCCATAGCAACACGTCGCTCTCTGTGTAAAATGATGGGAAAGCGACATGTTGCCAGAATTCCACCGGTACACGGAATACGTGTCCAGGTACGATAACTGTCTTCGAGCGGAGGTCCGGAGGTCGACGCTTCGTTGTGGCCGCATACATTGAAGTAGTTAGGTTAGGCACGGTTAGTACGGTAGGCATCAGTCCTAGACGTAGGTCGGAGAGAGGCGCTGAGCTCCGTTGTGGACGCCCACTCTTGTGGTCAATCCACTACATCAAAAGAGTCCTTATAAGGTCCCCAGATTCACCGTAATCATCTTGAGATTCGTTGAAGAGATTAAATTCAAATCATTTAGGAAACTAATGGGCTTAGCTATATGGCAAATAATAATTGTTGTTTAGGATGTTTGGAGGAGTCAGGAAATGCGATTAAAAAATGACCCTTTTAAACTCATTGAAAAAAATCAAAATCTGTTTACCACGACTTTTCAGGACAACCTGTATAATTGCAAGAGTTCTAGTTTGATAGATTTCTTGAAGACTTTCAACTTTTATATCGGATTTTTTTTTGTTATGAGAAAAATTTCTGAAATACCTACTTAAGTGATTTTTACATACAGTGTGTACGTCATCACTATAATCTGTACGTGACGTTGAAGGACGGGAGGGCAAAGAAGAAGAATTTATATTTTGTCTACGATAAATCTGTAATAGCCTGCCACTCATAAGTTGGCTATCATCCATGCAGAGCAACTTTATCAATTTGAAAGTTCGTTCATCTAAAAATGTGATTTGTTTGGTTTTTGACATCTTTCAACTGCATAAGACATGTCACTGCGATAGAACAAGTAGGAAAATTCCTCGTTATGTAGCAACACTGAGTGCTGTCGCAGTTCCGTGTTTCACTGTTGATATGAAACATCTAATAAACAGTCGTTGCTATCGCGATGGACAGCTATTTAGAACAAACTGCCAGAACTGCCGCTTTACTGTCAATTGTGAAGCATAGGATTGTTATAGCAGTCAGTTATCACAGTAGGTGTTATTTGATTTATTTACTATAACAACACCGATCCCCCACTAAGCAGTTGATTTGTTAAAATTGTCGAATGCTATGTGAAACTGCCGCTTTGAAACCAAAATGGGTTACCCTGTCCTACACTTGTCGTGGTTGTCGTATGAGATTTTGTCAACATTTGCTATAGAGTTGTTACAAATTTGATTGAGTTCTGTCATTTTATTCAGCAGTACGTATCAAATTCATGTCAGGGAAGTGGCATATACGAAACTAGTGAAATGAGCTAGAGATTTTTAGACAACTTCCATAAATTTTTTTATTGATGAACATTTATTCCACATGTAACTCGGGGTTACTTTGGCATGCAAGTGTTACTTTGGCGCCTAAGGCTTCCTATTATTTTTTGAATTTAAAGTTTTTTCTACTTTTTCTCTGGGGGTTGTCTTTGTTATGAACCTGTAGAGCGAGAATTTTCTAAAGATAAATTCAAAAGACTCAAGAATAAAAAGGACGGTGCCAAAGTAACCCCGATTCACGGTACCTTTGACTCGTGAAAGTAGTTTAAAGAAAATCAATTGTTTAGTTAGCACAAAAAATATTCAAAATGGCATTTGAAAAACATTTTTTCAAACAACAGATCTCAAAATCCCATATTCATCTTAGTAAACCCCTCCTTACACAAACCAGCAGAGCCTGAGAAAATGGCTTTTTCCGTCTCTTTTTAAGCGATCCAATTAAAGAGATTAGCCGTAGCTGGATCGAGGAACATCTTCTTAGTGGAACTTTGTGGGCGTATCGCATGCCTCGGTTGGACCGAACGGCTGGCGAGTCCCGATAGCAGTCCCTCGGGAGCGTCTTTTGTGCAGCGGCACCGGGAACTCATTAGAAAGACCCGCCCCTCACTTTGAACCGCTCTTCGCTTAGTTGCTTTCTGGAAAGGATGAGGCTTTGCGACCTTATCTGTAATCAGCAAGAGTTGCGAGTCATGGAAACAGAAGCTTCGTTAGAGTCGCATTATTGAAATTTGATTTTGAGGGTGATCGAATCTCCTCGGATATTCTTTGAAAATCAATTCAAAAGTTTGTACATATTGAGGCATTTTCTATTTGTAATTGATTTTTATCAAGAGGTATTAGAAGTCCTTTCTCTTACGGCTTGGCCTTGCTTCTTGGTTTCTTGAAATAAGACATCCAGATGAAGTTGAAAACGAGTGAAATCAAGATAGACAGTGTTTTTTTTTTTATTTTTTTGAAAATGTTTTTTTTCTGTTCTGGTTCTGGGTATTCAATAAAACTTTATGCACCAACTGCCGCGTTTAAATCTAATCAAAATATGAAAATAGCTCATATGAACGGAAATCTTTTGTTGCTGAGATGCTGTGTTGAAATCGTGCAAAAATCATGTGAAATACTTAGTTCCTTTTAGTTGATATTTTTCAAACAGCTTGCACGATCCAGTTGAAATTTGGTGAGAAGAGAAGCTTTGTAAAGATAATCTTCTTCCATAAATTTTATTTGCAGTGTCTTGCATATGGACATAATTCCTTGATATTTTTTTGAGCAAAATTGATGCACGGTTTTCGCACGTGAAAAAACTGCTTGTATGTCCTCAAAATAAATTTCGGGATATTGGTAGGAGCTATAGAATGATGTTTGTGGTGGGGACATTCATGTTCAAAGAGTCTGTTTCCACCAAATTTCAGGAGTTTCGCGTCAGTGAAATATCTTTACCCGTCTTTACTGTTTACCTGACCTTAACTCTAGCATTGTCATCCGTGGAATTCCCAAGTTTAGACGAAAGACAGAAGGATGATCTTGAGGATTGCTGGCATTACCACTTTGGATGGATCGAGTGAAAAGTTGAAATTTTTTTGAATTTCACAAAAAGATGTCATTGCCCAGTAAAGTTGTCGTCGGCTTATAGGGGTTGGCAAAAAAAAATTCAAACAAAAAGATATTTTCAGGGATGCTTGAGGGCTGCCCCCTGAGCTTCCCACCAAAAAATCTGACTCGAAGTCATGGTAGGTTTTGCGCAGAAGAGGTGGTTCCCTAAACCTTTTTTTAGAGTAAAATGACCTGAATAAAAGTTATAGAGGATCAAGAACTGGACAACTTTGCCTCATAAGTCTTTTTGACAGCTCTAAAACTTGATGAGTTACAAAACATCAAATGTCAAAATTCCGCTGGCAAGAGAGCATTTGTTTACCAAAAAATAACCTTATTCAAAGTTTTGGAGAATCAAAGGATTTACAACTTTTTCTTTTAGAATATTTCATGATCTTCACCGCGTAATGACTTACACCGCTTTTTTTCACCGCGACGTTTTGGTCACATTAAACGTATTTCGTTACCTAGCAGAGATAATAAAGACTAATATGAAGCAAACTTGTGGAGAATTTAATCTACTTAAATGTTTATCAAGATCATTTATTTGAGAAAAAACGTTTACGGGACCTTCTTGTGATCTTCAAAATGTTTGTAAAAAAAAACGGTGTACATCGTTTAGCGGTAGAGATAATAAAAATGTTATGAGAAAAAGTTGTTCACCCTTTGATTTTCTGTAACTTTTATCAAAGTGATTGAAAAAAAAGTTTCTTCTGTTCAGTTGACAGCTTAACTTTGTCATTTAATGCGCTATAACTCGTTAAGTATAAGAGCTATAAAAATATGATATGCGGCAAAGTTCTTCAGTTCTTCATCGTCTACAACTTCTATAGAGGTATTTTTTTTTCTAAAAAAATGTTTCGGAAACCACTTCTTCAGCAAAAAACCTACCAGCAGTTCGAGTCAGATCTTTTGGTTGGATACTCAAGAGACAGTCCTTAAGCAACCCTTAAAATATCTTTCTGTTTGGATTTTTTTTTTAAAACCGACATCTTTACTGGGCTAATTTCCCTCAATCATACAGAATAAAGAATCGGACTAGAACAATAGAACTTCAATATTTGGAAACGGTTCATTAATGTTGCACAATTGGTTTTTTGCACAAAAGAGAAGGGTATTCTTAGTTTAAATTTGAAACTCAACCTGACTCACCCTACCGATCAAAGAACAAAACTACAGCCATAGAAGGTGAAGACACAACGCAGACAACAGATAATTTAAATAAAAATATTTTGAGAGCTGAGCTTTCCTCAATTTATTCAAAGTTCATAGCCGACCGAATGTATAAAAGTGATATCTCAAAAAATGAAAGCGCATAAGGGATCGTGTCTGGTTATTATGAAAGATCTAATTTCATCAATTATTGAAGGGCAGGAGTTACTTAAGACTTCTGTGTCATTACAGGTGACCCAACCAGTGCCTTCTCTACCAACGTCAAAAGTGTTCTGGATACGTGCCTGTTGAGCTTGGGATATTCTAAAAACAGAAAACATGAACTTTACCCATTAATTTTCCAACTACATCGAAAACATAACGGTGCTTGCTTTCTCAGTCGTACTGGTTTCATAGTGATCACCTTTCTCAAGGCTTAGACCTAGTAAGAAGTCCTGATAAGAAACGAAATTCTTACAAAAATAGTCACAGAAAAAAGTGTAGGTGAATAATTAGTAAATATGAAAATGATATCATCGATATACTTTCATTGGGCAAAATTCAATGAAGATCCTATTTTTCTACTTGTGTTGGTTGTTGCGCCCCTCAGCGACCATTTCAGAAACCTGAAAATATTTTTCAGGTCTTTCTCTTAGCCGTTAAAGTAAGTAATACATTTTTTCACCGCAAGCCTCCACGATGAAAAGTTTCGGAGATACGGCCGCTCGCTATCCTTAACTGATTACCCTGTAGGATACATACAGGGTAGGGAGTCCTAGATCAACTGTTCACTACTTATACAGCAAAAAGAGGAACCAAAAATAAGAAGTTTTAGAGGAGGAACCCATGCCGGAAGTACCCCGTTTCCTAGATACGGGGTGTACAAGTATTTAAAAAAAAATGAATATCTGAATTTATTTTGAAAACCGCTCAACCGATTTTGATGAAATTTTCAGTATTTGAAGAGAAAATACCTCGTCCAGGGCCGGAGTTGAAGAACATGTGTGCACTATTTTTTCAAAAAAAAAAAGGATGTAGGTAACATGATTTTTCAGAACGCTAATACCTTTTCATAAAAGCTCGTTCAATTTCCAACAAAGAAGCTCTCTTGTCGTTTCTCTCTCCGACGCATCGTTTTGGAGTAAAAAAATAAGAACCAATGTATTGCTCTATCGAAAAAATTAATACAGAATACTGAGCAGGCTCTTTGTTTCTCTTGGAGACCATACCTAACGCCAAACAATGTTTTTATGGTAACAAGAAACATTAGTAACAATATCTTAACTCAAATTGAGATATATATTTTTAAAAACTTGTACACCCTGTATCTAGGAAACGAGGCACTTCCGGCCATGGGTTCCCCATCTCAAACTTCTTATTTATGGTTCCTTTATTTGCTGTAGACCAGTTGATCTGGGACACCCTGTATATGTACAGGGTTTTTCATCAATATTGCGGAAAAAATCGGAACGAGTTTCTCCGCTTCAAAATAAGAACAAAACTAACTATGAATACGTGATCTATTTGTGCGCAAAAATGTCTAAACAAATTAATTTCATACAGAGGATACGAAGAAATCTAACATCTTTTATCAAAGAACTTCTGTACAAGTCCCTTGTAGCGCCACATTTTGAGTATTGTCCAACATTATTGTTTGATGTGTCGCAAGAATGTATTTTTCAGTTGCAAAAATACAAAACTGTGCTATGCGTGTCATTCTAAATTGCAATAGGTATTACCGATACAACTTATGTTAAACACACTTAATATTTTAAATGTAAAGCAAATAATTTACTACAAAACATATGTATTTATTTTTATAATGAAAAACGGTCTCTTGCCTGAATATTTGGGAGATGAATTGATGTATGTCAGTAATGTTCATAACTATAATACTAGGAACATAGAGAACTTTTATATACAAGCTAGTAACCTGTCAAGAACATATAAGTAAAACCATATTTTTCAAAGGCCTGGTCCAATTTAATAATCTTCCTATAGACTTAAGAACATCTAATAATTTAAACAGCTTTAAAATGAAATTGAAAATGTTCGTTCGCAGTAGTATCAATTAATTTATTGTGAGATATTTAATTTTTGCTTTACTCAATGTTTAAAAGATCTGATCGTCAAATGTTTATTTTTTATTTTTACCCATATTCAAATGTCGTTTTATTAATATTTTTGTTTATACATATTTTAGAAGAGGTGGATATGTCATGTATACAATTTGTTTAACTGTGTGATTTCGTGTTTTTTTTTTATTTAATATCAGGTATACACTTTTATTTGATGTATAGTCTTAGTTCTGTAGGTATGCCTTCATTCAGCGTTTCCCTATTTATTTATTATAGTTTGTTTTTTTGTATAGCCATTGCTAATAAAGATCTTTATTATTAACATGTTCCGGAAATGCTTTGTTAAAAAGCTACAGGGTGTTTAAATTTGATTATTTTTTAAATCTTTTCTAAATAATACTTGAATTAAAATCTTTTGATGAAAATTTATAATTGGGGGGTTTCTTATCATGTTTAATTCGAATTTGGTCTAAATTGTAAAGGGCGCTACCAAAGTTTACTAATTATTAGTAAACTTTGGCGCTACCTACACCTTCCACTTATTTTGCAGGATATGAACCGCCATAACTTTTTTGGACGTCCCTGCATTATATTTTCAAGAAAAAAAAAGATTTCTTTATTATTTGTACGCAGAAAATCGCTACGTAGATTTGAATAGTAAATACATGTGATTTTGAAATTATGGCGAAGCATGGTGTTTCATTGACAATGCCGAAAAATCAGGATGAGTATGCTTGCTTAAAAATAAGAAGAGAAGTTCCCATAAACTTGTGTCCGGAAATGCCTTATACTGAGCTACAGGGTGTTGTAGTTTCTATTTTTTTGTTCAGTTTTGTTTACATCCCTTTTCTATATAATATTTGAATAAAAGTTGTTGATAACATTACGAACTAGTAGAGCTTTATCTTTTTTACTGAACATATGAAGCAATCAAACAAAATATGTAATAACTTCTAGCAAATTACCTTCGCCATAATTTCAAAATCACGTGTATTAATTATCTCAAATCCAAATATCTCGAGAATGATTGCACGTAGCGGCGTGAAAATTTCTTTTTCTACATAAAAATTTAATACAGGTAAACGTTTGTACTGAATGATTTTTATTTAAACTTTCACCCTATTGTAAAGTCTGACATTAAATTTCGTAGCCAACTTTAAAATTTTCGTCGATTTTTAATATCTCTTATTTTAAGATTTTAAGGGTGCATCATACCTTATCAACCTGTTGGAGGACCTCTATTGAGCTCCAATGACTATCGATTAATGCCTCTTGTACACTCACAACGTGTACCAAATAAAAAATTCGGCTGATTCAACATCAAACCTATCTAGTTCAGTTAAATAAAGTTAATTTTAGAATTGGATCCTCATTTTCAATTTTCATATTAATGGGAAGGGTGAAATACACACATCAAAATAATCTAGGGGACAGTTACAAAAATCTTAAATTCTTGGTAAATAAATAAAATTTCAAAGCCTTGGTAATTTCTACGTTTCTATGGTTACCTGGCTGATATCTTAGGTATGTTTGTTTGTTTATCAACTCGAAGTTTAGCCACAAACATAAACAAATTGAGAAATTGGACATTTTTTGTCGCAAATTGCATTGTGTCATATTGTTTTTTTTCAATAGTAGTCTGAAATTCAGTTTAGTTTTACACGTTACAACAATGGAGAGACATCATTTGGATCGCGAGACGCAATTACGTGCAGTGGGATTAGTGGGAATGCTTCAAGCGCGTTTGAGTCAAAGAGTGGTCGCCAACATACTCGATACGAACAAAAGTGTCATCAATCGTCTGTGGTCGAGATATCCAGCAACAAGAAGTGTGGATGAACGCCATACAGGTCGTACAAGAGCAACTAATGAAATTGAAGATCGTTTTATAAGACTACGGGCACTTCGAGACCGGACTGTTACTGCAACACAACTGGCAATTCAGCTTCGTGATACGCATCATGTGCTTGTAAGCGGTCAAACCATCAGAAATAGGCTCCATGAATCTGGATTGAATGCCAGGAGACCTGTGAGGGTTCCTGTGTTATCGAGAGGAAATCGCACTAGCCGACTTCAGTGGGCACAGGAACATGAAAATTGATTAAGACATGATTGGGCCCCTATTTTGTTCACTGATGAATCCCGATTTGGACTAAATTTATGATTCGAACCAATGATCTAATTAGATCATTGATTCGAACTCATTGTGAATGGTAGCATATGATTCCCGTTTGGCAAGTAGAAATCCGTCACTTCCACTTCAAGTGAAATTGAATGTAACTCAGGCTACTCAGGCATTATGTTTGTATAATTGAATAGAAATATCTGTTACTCTGGTGGGACAACAATACATAGATATTGTTTGCTTTAGTTGACAAGGTACTTGAATGAAACCACATAGCTTGTAAACAAATATATTTTCTATGGTTAGAAAAGAAAATGAAATATTAAAAAGTAGAACACTCAACAGAAATCATAGCATCAAAACAAGGATAACTCAGTATCGTCTTGAGAACATGATGAACTCGCCGGTGACATATCCGGTAATGTGACTCTCTGTTGCTGACTCCCACTAGGCGATGGTTGAGGTTCTCGTTTGTGCAACGAAGGTGTTTGGGTGTAGTTCGATTGTACCCCGGTAAATCCGGGCTGTGGATTTGAATATTGTACAAATTGGTGTCCAGTAGCTTGATTCGGATTTTGGCAATACAATTGTGGTGTGTACAGATTTGAGGCCGCGGGTTGTACGATCATATACTTATTTACCACTTGCATGATGTCCATCCTGGCTGCAAATCTGAAATGCTGTGGGATTGACTTCATGAATGGCAGAAGTGATGCCAAAAATAGCATATCGTCGTCTTCACAAGAAATAAGTTTCTCGTTTTGAACTGTTCTCTTTTCTCGTTTATTATGTGCTTCAATTGCCTCCAGAAGCCTTTTTTCCACCAAATCCTCTTTTCTTTTCTTGGCAACATGAATAACCAAAGGGTCAACGAAAGGTGGAGGACTTTCTGGCGCCATTTCAGGCGTGGGGGGGGAATCCATATTCTCCATAGACGCTTCTGGCATTCGACAATGAAGAATAACATCCTTCAAAAACGCCAGTTGGTTGGCGTACATGTAGGTCTTTTTGCCTTTTCGCCCTTGTCCGTATTTTCCTTTGTCATCTTTCAGTTCCCTGGAGTACCTATCCCTTATGTTTTTCCACTTCTTCTGAAGAAGGTTACCTGAAAAGAGAGAGATTGTCAGTTTTCTACAAAATATTCCAGTAAAAACGCCCAGACAGAATTATGTTCCACCAGTCACTACAAAAATCCTATCCAAATCATCTTTGAATTTTAGGAGTGTATTGATTTTATTTTTTAGCCGGTGCAGAAAACTATTTTTCAAGTTCAACATCGGTCACTGATTTTTGGGATTTTCAGTATATATTTTTTCCAAGTCATATTTCATATCAACAACTCGCGTCGCGGCACCTACATTTTGTGGTAGGTATTCGAAAACGACTATAATTTTTCAATAAATACATATGGACTCATATGAAAAATCGAATGACTCGGGAATTTTTTAAAAATATGAGAAAACGGTAAATAATGCTACAATCAACATGTATCCACAGCAATGACCATCAAAGATCAAAGGAGTATTGAGAAAATATCGGAGTACTACATCTCCGAAGGATAGGGAGGTGAAGCCTTCTCCCTATCTGAAAACTTATATTTATTTAAAACAAATTTATTCTTTAAAAAGGAAATTTCAATCGGGTAGGTAATATGGATTGTCAAGGGCTTGAAGATACAGACTTCGTAAGAAAACTGCAACTCCCAAATATCTTCACAACTGCTCAATCTGCGTTTACGAAATTTGGTACCCAAGGGTTTTAGTGAATTGAATAGTGATAAAGTGATATAGTAAATGTTGCTAGTTTTCCTCGTTGTGCGCTACACGCGGTCATTTTGTTATCTTAACTGGAACGTCCAATTCAGTATTATCGCAGGTGGAATGAGCTAATTTGGCAAGATCTCAAATTTTGAAAATTGTGCTCATCGTGTTGCCAAGAACACATCAGTATACTAGTAAAACGTACAACTCTTATATTTTGAAAACCACTTCAAAAGTTGGAGATTTTCTGGAAATGCGGAATTGATGCCAAATTTATTAGGATACATACCTATCCCCAATATCACCTCAGCCAGAAATAACTACCTTATCAAGTCTAGCACAAAACTGAGAGATCTCGTAACAGTACCTACCGATATCATGCACTGTTCAATTCCGCATACCCAAAGACTCCAGAGTGAGCACTTCTGGAGTTAGTGAGAGTTCTTTCTACTTATACCCTGTAATATAAGAATGGAATTGGAAGATGTGTACAAATATGATAAATCCTCACATGAAGGGTTTGCAAGCTTGAGAGAGTGAAAAAATACATTCATAATATAGTAGTCCAGTAAAGATAATATCATTATAAAAAAAGAAAAATGCTGAGAAACTGATCCTTTTGGGGTTAATCGGTTAATCGGGAAAGGTTCATTGATTGTGATCACACTCGCCAGAATTGTGTTTTTTTGCAAAGGGTTGTTTTCTATTTATAATAGTTCACAAAACGGTCTTCTCTTAGTATACTAATGAATGAGCAATCTGTATAGAGACGTTTAAAAAAAAAACTAAGAAAGCACCCCTATTGCAAAAAAAACCCACAATTGTCATCTCTCCGGTTTTATTCTCATTAGTGAACGTCCCTCCATCAACGAAATTTAATACAACACTTTGGTGGCCAAAAGTAGATTGACAGCCTAAAATTTGATAAAACTTTGATCCTGCAACAGATATCAAAGATGTAATGGTGAATTAGAGAATTTAAATCCAATTGTCAGTTCACCAAACCAGCGATTTTTTTCAATTTTCATACACAAATAGGTAGGTACACAAATCCACTTTTTTGGATGTGGTTGCTAGCCACTTTTCCAAAACTTACACCAAAAAAATAGTTTTTTTTTTTTTTAACATGAAAAGAGGGCCCTGAATGATATTTCGAATAAAATTGCCATGACCCATCAACTGCCACGATTGATTGAACTATTTCAATGCATCAATAATTCTTTGATAACTGATGCAGGATGCCTATGTAAAGCTTATAAGCTTAATAAACGATTATAATAATGATAATAATAATAATCTTTATTCCAAATCATACAAATACATTATAATATGACTATTATAATATGAAAGTTTTATCAAATTTTAGGCATGTGCTGTTCATCTGACCGTGAGTGTATATTTTGATTCTTAAGTGTATGTATTTTTCATAGTGTCAAAAAGATCAAAATATTAAACTATTGTTTTTTTTTTGAGAATGCGGTGTACAGGATTGTCCTTGTAATTTGCCAACCACCTAAATAGCCGTTATTTTAAGTTATACAAAAATTATAAATTATTTATAATTTTTTATAACTCATGAAATAACGGCCATTTTAGGGGGGTGACAAATTATAAGGAATCATTTTGTAGATCAGTTATCAACTGCCAAATATCACCTCCTGCTCAATCATAAGGTGATAAAGAAGTCATCAAGGAAATCACATACCTCAACTATGGGAGAAGAAAATAATAAACGTGATTTTATTACAAAAAAGTACCAGCGGAACATAGATGAGGTAACTGAAATCAAGAACAGAAACTAGATATTGTAAACTTAAATAATGTCAAATAATCATATTCATTCAATAACAATACTGGCCCTTTCTTTCTTCTCTTAACAACGTGTGACTGCTCTATTAATCAATATATCTTTCTGATTTCTGGACTGCAGTTGACGTGGATGCCTTAAAGTCTTCATCAATTCTGATTCCTTGAGAACAGATCAGAGTTCGAATTCCAATTCCCAGGGCATCAGACACTCTCTACAAAAGTTCAGGAGATGGAATAAGAGATGAATAGGTACAAATGACCAGTCTTTTGAAACAACTTACCTCCAAAAGTGCCTCAAGTGGTGACAAAGGTTTTCCAGCATCTCCATCCTTCGTAAAGTAGACCACAAGCTTTTTCATTGTATTTTGTTCACATTCTGAATACCGACGTGGCATTTTATACAATAAAACTGTGACATTGGACATAGACGAAAATAAAAAAACATTGGAGAAGTTAACTGACTTATGTTTTGACAACATTGTTTTGATTAATTACTCGATTACATAACCATATTTTAGGTTATTATTATTCTGAGATGATAGAAATCAGCTGTTGCTCGGTGGCCATTTTCGATACTAGTAACGACCGATGTTTATGACGACATTAATTCTGTTTCAGTCTGTTTTTAAACCTCTCCATAGGTTAGAAAAGGAGAGACAATCAATGACCCGAGTATAAAACCTCGTGAACGGACTTTATAATGATCAATAGATGGTTGTTCACTTCGCCAGAGATATAATAGAAGGCTGCTGCATCCTCCCGCTCCATAACCTATAGTCAGATTGAGAACACAAGATGTAGATAGTGTGAATCCACCCAACTATCTGCCAGTACTATGATCGACGCACAACCCAGATTTGGGGTAATGGTGAGCAAGCAGTTTTGTTGCTATAAATGGTCAGGTCCATCCTACGTAAGTGGTGTAACTCCGCTCACTATCCTCAGTCTCTAGATAGTAGTGTAACGAACCTTATTCTTTCCAAACAGGTAATGACGCGCAGGGGTATATCCAACGCGGTAGAGAACAACCCGTCCTAATCTTATGGTGAGGTATTGACTGGGCATATACCATAGACAACAAACAAAAACATAGTAAAGTTACCTTTACAAACTGATTTTCGCAACTTTTCGGCACAGCTACGTTCCCTTAGACGTTACGTGACAATATAGTGGTGAGGGCGTGAGGGTGGTTAATACTACAACACTGAGGTCACACAGCGGTGACACATCGTCGCGTCGCCAAGCCTTAGCAACTTAGATTAGACAACAACGAAGCCCAAGGGCGGCTCCTCCGACATCTCCCATGTACTGAACTAAGGTGCTGATTTTTAACATCGCACCTAGTATTACTATTGAACTTGCAAGATCCAACAACCAAGAGTACCTAATTATTAACTTTTTGACTATCAGAATAGTACATTTTGTATTAAGGGCGGAAAGTAGATGATTTTGACGAGGGTTTAAGTAGCAGCACGAGCGAAGCAAGGGCAGATATTAGCCGAGTCAAAATCAACTTTCGTCCGTGGTGCAGACAGTTCTTTTTGTACAACCAGTTTGTTATCATTTAAAATAGAATAATAATTATGAAAATCAAATATAAATAGTAGATACACTGCATCACTGCACTACACTGCTGACAAGTCAGACAACTGACAAGTGGCAACTGTCAATCGATGGTTACAATATAGGTGTGTTCCCGTATTCATTTGTGGTGCGGATTCATTGCCATCGAGATTGTCACGTGATTAGTTCCTTCTAGTATGCTAGACTGTCACGTGGTTATTAGATTCAGAGGCGTTGGAATCAAAGGAACCGTTGCTAAGCGACCTACTTTTGCGCCCGCGGGCGCGAAAGTTCTTTTAGGGCCGGCTGCCAAAATTAGCGACTTTCCGCCTGCTTTGCATTCATTAAAAAGTGAACTTTACGTGTAGGTTGTACAAAAATTAATAAAACCTACCACAGCCTACTCATTCCCATTAGGCAATGAGGATGCCACTAAACATTCGAACAGAAAATAAATTCTTCCTTCAGTTCTCCGGTCTAACGCCTTACGCCTCGCCTTACGCGCTAGACCACGAGCTCCTTTCATGAACAGTAACACTACACCTTCATCAGTTATTCTGTTGTTATTCGGAAAATCAAAGTTTAAATTCAGAATAGGAACTTGTAATTCAGCAAATAGAAATTGAATTTCAGCATTGTGAATAATTTCAGATTTGGGAAGATGAGATTCAGATTAGGAAGTTTAAATTTGGAAAAGGGAAATTGTATTTTAGATAATGGAATTTCGGAATATTATAATATGCATCTCAAGGTACGACATACTTCAACTTATTTTTTCGACGATCTCGAGAACGTTCTATGAACATGAAGTCGAGCAGTTCAAGAGCGTCCGTCAGCTCGAGGTTCGAATATTTCTGCTGCTGGTGTAGTGGTGTGGTAGCGATAGAAAGGAGAGGAGGGTCCTTCAAGGCATTCGTAGCAAATGTGTGGATCTCTTTGTAAGCGGCTGTGCCAATCCAAATGCTAAATCATTGGACACACGAAATCCAAAGGGTCTCAGTTGTAGAGAAAAATTTGCCTAAACTATTTTGTTAATATTAGGCGGCTTTCACACGCGACGAGCGACTGTTTACAAACATGCTACTTACTTACATTCATAACCTACTCAACCAAGGAAAACTGGTTGCCATAGTTGTATAGGTTTCAGTGTAAGTAGCATGTTTGTTCGTCGCATGCTTTAGGTAATTTGGTGTGAAAGCCGCCTTCATTCGTCAGAATGGCAAGACACGAAAATTTAAAAAAAATAAGCAAAAAATGACTCCCTATTCATTATTAAATGAATTTCGAGTCTACATAAGTAATCACCTGTTTCTTTCTTTTGCTGCAGTGTAGCATTATCTTCAACAAATACTTCAGTCACCTTTTCCCATGAACGTTTCCTTTCAAGTTTATCGGAATAATCATCTGAGCGCATATCCCAAATAGCAGGTTTCAGATGAATCTCATCAATTAATTTTTCCACGTCCAAATCCTTCATGCTTTCTATTCCAGCAGGCCACACTGATTAGTGAAAACTTCAGAAAACCGCTTCAAAAACGCTCCGCATGTGTTTCGTCCCATAGGCAAACACATACTGACGACTGACGACTGACGAGACGACTGACGAGTGACGCGACGCGATGCCGATGATGCCGAATGCCGTTGTGGCGACTGCCGACACTGCCGCCGACTATTGCCGACTACAGTCGTAAAACCGCTTTTTGTACAGACATCAGACATGATACATGATGCGGCAGTGTCTACGTTCATTGATCCGTAAGGTAACGGTTGGCAACCGACTCGGCTGCACCTGGCCCCGGCCTTTGGCGCCTCGACGTGATAATATGTAGTTACATATTTCTTTTGATTTTTTTTGGCATTGACCAATAACCGAGATGTTGTTTGTTGTTATTCAAAAGTTCAATGAATTGAGGATTTTTTCTTTCTCTTGAGAAATTTTGCTGGCATAAGTGGTTGTTCTAGAAAAAAAATATTTTCGATTAGGTAGATACTTTATTACTGATTTACTTTTTTCTAGCATAACAACTTATCCCAGCAAAACTTTTCAAGAGAGAAAAAAACTTTCCTATACACTGCCGTATAAGATTAAAACGTCTGAATGATCAGAAAGTCAATTCCAATAAAAATCAAAAGATATAACTGCAAATGACGCTACTGATTTTTTATGGAATTGACTTTCTGATAATTCAAATGTTCTTATCTAATATCGCAGTGTGTAGGAAAGTTTGTCCTCTCTTGCAAAAATTTTATGGGATACCTAAGTGGTTATGCTAGAAAAAAATTAATCAATAATAAAGTATCTGTGTAGCTAATTGAAAAGATTTTTTGGAACAGCCACTTATATATAGCAAATTTTTTCAAGGGAGAGAGAAACTTCCCAATATATTGAACTTTTAGATAACATCTAAATTATCAAAGTCAATATAAAAAAAAATCAAAAGAAATAACTACTGTTAAAGGAATTTATAAAAAGAATAATATTTTTTGATGAATCGTTTTCTTCAACTCAATATGCAATTGATACAGTTTTTTTACAAGGTCTTCCCTTGATTTTTTGTCAACGACTGACGTTTCACCTATCATCCTGTTCGGATTTTCTGATAGATCCAGGTATGGTGGGCAATTACCAGATTTTCCTCACATTCGGCTGTCCTGACAATGGAGCGTCCTCGCGCCTTGGGTAGCTGGGCAATCATAAATGTCAGCAATATAATTTTCCATGGTATCTACAATGGACCATTAAAAATATGATTATAGTACTCTGAACTTTAACCCTGAACTCTGATAGTACACTGGACCATAATTCTGCTAATAGTACAGTACTGAACTATTATTATTATAGTACACTGGACTATAATTCTGCTAATAGTACCGCACTGAGCCACTATTATTATAGTGCACTGGACTTCAATACTTACTGGTGATAGTACACTGGACTATCTGACAGTACACTGGACTGTTATTGTTACAGTACACTGGACCATAACTCTGATTATAGTACACTGGACTATCGGACAGTACACTAGACTTTCCCACAGTTCACTGGACTGTTATTTTGTTTTTTTTTTCATAGCACACTGGACTATTATCTTTAGAGTACACTGAACTATAACTGACAATACACTGGACTGTTATTGTTATAGTACACTGGACCACAACTCTGATAATAGTACACTGGACTATCGGACAGTACACTGGACTATCCCACAGTTCACTGGACTGTTATTTTGTTTTTTTTTTCTCATAGCACACTGGACTATTATCTTTAGAGTAAACTGAACTATAACTCTGACAATACACTGGATTGTTATTGTTATAGTACACTGGACCACAACTCTGTTAATAGTACACTGGACTATCGGACAGTACACTGGACTATCCCACAGTTCACTGGACTGTTATTTTGTTTTTTTTTCTCATAGCACACTGGACTATTATCTTTAGAGTACACTGAACTATAACTCTGACAATACACTGGATTGTTATTGTTATAGTACACTGGACCACAACTCTGATAATAGTACACTGGACTATCGGACAGTACACTGGACCATCCCACAGTTCACTGGACTGTTATTTTGTTTTTTTTTTCTCATAGCACACTGGACTATTATCTTTAGAGTACACTGAACTATAACTCTGACAATACACTGGATTGTTATTGTTATAGTACACTGGACCACAACTCTGATAATAGTACACTGGACTATCGGACAGTACACTGGACTATCCCACAGTTCACTGGACTGTTATTTTGTTTTTTTTCTCATAGCACACTGGACTATTATCTTTAGAGTACATTGAACTATAACTCTGACAATACACTGGATTGTTATTGTTATAGTACACTGGACCACAACCCTGATAATAGTACACTGGACTATCGGACAGTACACTGGACTATCCCACAGTTCACTGGACTGTTATTTTGTTTTTTTTTTTCATAGCACACTGGACTATTATCTTTAGAGTACACTGAACTATAACTCTGACAATACACTGGACAGTTATTGTTATAGTACACTGGACCACAACTCAGATAATAGTACACTGGACTATCCGACAGTTCACTGGACTGTCAAATACTTATCTGCGTGGTATACCTACTGAACCACTCAACCATTTTCACAGCTTCTGGCTTGATAATCCACGTCATGTGATTTACATGACTTGTCTACCATTTCGCATATTGAACCTCCAGTCGACTCAAACCATATCTTGAAGTCAAGACTACTTTTTGAATTAGAAACATGGAAATATGAGTTACTGCTTGTTTGCTTGCTGGCTAGTATACAATAAATGATTACTCATCAATCAAGTAACTAATAACTACTACTAAAAATAAATCAATAATAACCATATATTCTATCCAATATGACAAAACATATTTCAACCAATTGGTTGGTTAATCAACAGTTTGCGGTGTAAACTTTCTTAAGCGATCACTAGCAACCACCCCCTTGAATCGTCTTCTATCTCTTGAAAATGACACTACACGGTATCTGTCATTTTCCAATACATCCATAATTTTCACTGGTTCAATATATCTGGGAACTAGTTTCCCACTACTAAGGCCACGGATCAATTTGGTTCGCTCTACCAGCACTGAATCTCCTTTTTGAAATTTTTGGGGTTTTCTTTTATTCTTGTCATAACGTAACTTCATTTTCTTCTCTACTAAATCACATCTTCTTTTCGCTGATATTCTTAGCACCTCAATACTTTCATTTAGTTGCTGGGTAAGACGAGTTTCCTGTGATGCATTGGGTCTCTTTGAATGTGAATCAAATATTTATCCCATCCATCATGCTCATCCTTGATGCATGCTCTCAATGCATCTTAAACTGTACGATTCAGGCGTTCAATTTGTCCATTACTTCTTGGAGAAGCAATCGCGTTTTTGACATGCTGGATATTATACTTTTCACAAAAATTTTTAAATTCATGACAGTCAGATCCTTTCCCTCTCTCTAACCGGAGCATGGACAAACTCAATTAGTTGTTCTAAAGTTTGACAGACATATTTACTGCTGGTATCTGGTACAGCCTCTAACCATACGAAATTAGTGAATCCATCAATGATACCCAAGATTTGTGTATTTCCTGCTGAAGTTTTACAAAATGGCCCCACATGATCTTAATGTAAAGTATGAAAAGGTTGTTTTTGTTTCTCTATAGGATGTAGTTCCACTTGACGTTTTCCCGTTGGTCGCTTAGCAATCATACATGGAATACAGTTTTTCACAAACTTTTCCAAAAACTGGCGCATATCTTTAAACCAGTAAGTTTCCTGAGCTGCCTGGTGAGTTTTTTGCCATCCTGGGTTTCCGTTATCATCATGAAACATTTTGGCTATTCGCTTTGGGAAATGAAATTTTGTTTCCGCAACACTGTTTAAAATTTGATCTCGAAGTAAAGAGATATCTGGGTCTTGACTTTGAACTGCTATAACCCAATCGTTGGTGTTGATTGCATTTATGATAACTGGATTTCGACTAAGAGCGTCAACATGCTGCATCTGTGTGCCCGGTCGATGAATTACTTAAAAATCAAACTCTTGCATTGAAAGCCACCATCTTCCAACTCTTGGAGTGAGATCCTTCTTTGTCCAGGTAAGTTTTGAATTTCACCATTTCTTCTTCACAATGGGAAAGTCCGTCAAAATAATTTGTCTGAAGTAACACTAAACGTTCTGACGTTTTATAAATAAAAATGTCCTTTCTTTCTGTAACTGGTCGTCCTATCAAAACATCTACTCCCTGTACATGATCAGGTACTACATAAAATTCCGTAGATATTTTGATACCGTCAATATCTATAAACTCAGTAACAACACTATAAGGAATAACCACAGCTCCGCCATACCCCTCAATAACAATATTATTTTTATCAGGTCTTACGTCAAATTGCAACTTGTTCACAAAATGTATCTTTATGGTATTGCATGAACTACCAAAATCGATGTATGCGGAAACAGCTTGCTCGTTTATCTTAGCAATTTTATAAAAATTTTCATTACCAGCGTCATTTGAAGTGCACATGATTTTTCGAATAGTTTGCTTAGTTTTTCTTTTTAAAACACTCATGTTCCAAATTCCCTTTAATTTCACAAAATGTACACAGTTTTTTTGATTTCAAATTTGGACAGTCAATTTTTTTATGTCCTTCTTCATGACGTAAATAGCATGAGAGTTTTGAACTTTGAAATTTTACCACTGGATTTGCTGTATTTATGTTTTGGTTTTTATTGAAGTTTTCGCCATGAGATATCGAATTTTTTAAATGTTCATTATTACAATCAAATATTGCAATAAGTTCTGATTAGAGGTAAACCCTGCCGCTTTCGCAACGTATTTAAACAAAAAGAAACGTTTATGGTATTTATGATCAGTTCCACTATAATACTGTCATCTAAACAACTTTGACCCAAAGATAACTTTTTATAATAGAAATCCACTAAATTTTGATTTCTTTCTCGAACAACAAGTTTCTTCAATTTAGCAAAAATGTCTGTTTGCGTTGGAAATGATTCTAATAATTTGTTTTTCCACTCACCCCATGACAACTTGAACTCACTTTGATCATTATACCAATTCTTTGCATGCCCCGCCAGTTTGTTTGTCATACAAAATATGCGGTCCTTGTCGTCCCAATCAAACATATCTCCAGTGGAATCTATTGTACGCAACCACTGTTCTATTGACATGGTCCCAGAACCTCCTTGAAAAGCAGGAACACCATCAATTCTACCTTCAAATCGTCCACCTCGAACTGCTCGGGATGTCAGGCGATCTTCCAAGCTCTTTATCTTATGCTTCCATTTCCGTGTTTATCTTTTAATTTTTTTGCGATCACTGTCACTGTCACTCCTGCTACTACTACTGCTAGAACTACTTGAATCATCGTTGCTTGAACTATCAGTAGTACTAGAATCGTCACGATTACGGCGACGCTTCTTCCGTGCTTGTTTTCTTCGATATTTTGGCATATTCGAATTTTCCACGAGTTAAAACAGCCAGTACAGCCACTGACAAGAGCACGTGTCTATCCCACTTCTGATTTGTTAAAGGAATTTATAAAAAGAATAATATTTTTTGATGAACCGTTTTCTTCAACTCAATATGCAATTGATACAGTTTTTTTAGAAGGTCTTCTCTTGATTTTTTGTCAACGACTGACGTTTCACCTATCATCCTGTTCGGATTTTCTGATAGATCCAGGTATGGTGGGCAATTCCCAGATTTTCCTCACACTACATAGATATTATGACGTCACCTCTATTACACTTCTGGTTAATTACAACCCTTCGCTAGAGAAACAAAAAACGTGATTTAATGGTCGAAGACAAGGTACCAAAAAATTATCGAAATCGGTCTGCACGATTTTGAAAAATGTAGGATAGACAATTAATCTAATTGATGGCTAGATCCAATACAGGTGATTGTTCCTTGTTTAGTTACAGCTATCTTCACCACCTATAGTTTACTGTTGAGTATAAATATGTTGCTCATAGATGTCATCGGGAATCAATACTTGTCAATGATCGTCAATGTGTAGCCACATAACCACACTTTGGCTTGTCAGTTTATTTGTTTATATTAGTAATGTCAGAGCCGTCTATATTGTAATACAAGCCATGAAGTAATGACAAGTCATGACGTGCAACGTCGCAATTTGGACCACCGGTGACGTTTAAACGGTGGTCGAAATTTTGCATTGATTGAAGGTGCTTACTTTAGGTGAGTTCGAGTTTCGCTCCGAGCGCGTAATTGCCCATTTAAGCGCGTACAATTTTTGGCGCCCCCGCCCGAGTATTCATATATAGCGAATACTCGAACTCACCTTTTGAAAATTAAGGTATTTTACGATTACGAGTTACGGAAAATGTTCAATAAAACAGTAACTTGGAAGAATAACTTATATATTATCGCAACAGGTATGATGTTCATCAAATTATAACATAAGATTTAACATAAAACATATCCTAACCTGACAACAGTTTTATGATTTTTTGGGAAAAAATATTGATTCTAAACAATAAAACAAAACCGCCAGATAGGTAGATGGTTACAGATTTTGAGATGTGATTTCCTCAGTTTCTGGAGGACAGGAGTTGATAATTACTATTATTAAAACAGAGAAACCAAAAAGCACCAGCTCCGTCACGCACCAAAATGTTTCTCCAAAGTCCTAAACGAAACAGTACTCGTTTTCAATGATTTTTCCACACAAGATAGAAGCTGGTGCATATGTATGAGGAATTCAGGATGAGGCATTAATTCATACATTTTCCCTATTACCCACCCTAACCCAAATTTTTAGAACGCAGAAACCACATTTTTTCACTGAGCTTCTTTCTCATTCTCACATTCTCAAAATACAATTTCAAGTTGAATGAGGGGAATGTTTTGTGGTTGAATGAAAGCACTGAAAACTGAAAGCAGTTTTGAAACGTTGAATGCCTGGGAGCCTAGGCTACATTCAATTTCATTTCGAAGTGGAACTGTCAAATTTCCGCTTGGCAAACGAAAATCATATGCTACCATCTACATATGATTCCCGTAGCATATGATTCCCGTTCATAACTCACCTAAAAAAAGGAACTTGATCAATGCAAAATTTCGACCACCGTTTAACGTCAACGGTGGTCCAAAATTGCGACGTTGCAATTGTTGACTTCATGGCTTGTATTACAATATAGACGGCTCTGGTAATGTGCATTGTCATGTAGGCCTATATAATTTTAATTATCTACAAATCTACATTCTACACTTCGTTTTGTTGAATGCTGTGTGTAAATGTTAGTGGTCATGGATGTCTAATTTGTTTACTTGTTTGACTATTCTCGTTAATACAAAAAATGTAAGTACATTTTTACCATCGGGTGATTTGTAATTTGGTAATTTCCTCTTTTTCTCATTTAGTACAATACCTGAAGATGTTCCCTTAGGAACGAAACCGGTCGTATTCTGAAATATAATTTTGGGAATAATCAGACAAAAGGGAATTTTCCTTTCACCCTCACCAATTCATCACCTGCCCAAACATGGACAATTTGCAATCATATAGACAAAAAAATTTTTGAATCTTCGACGCCTACAGAGGGCCGTCGTTAACAAACCAATTTTGAATAAACGTTAGTTTGCCTGGATCGCCTTATGTTCGGTTATAGAAACTGTGGTATAGCGCAGTACAGCTATTTCAGGGGCACCATGTTTATCACCGACTCACTTTTTACCGAGATTATCTGGAAGTAGGTACTCTTTTTGTAGAGGGAAAGGTATATAAGCAAAAATAAGATGACTTTTTACTACTCGGAATGACATTATTTAAAAAAAAAATGATTGACAAAGAATAACCACTTTGCTTTGAAACAATACCTCCAAGTAAGAATTGTTTGAATACAAAAATGCACATGTACAGGGTGTAACAAATTCGAGTATGTACAGGGTCATTCCGTATATACAATGACCCATATGCTAGTGGCGTTATCTATGAAGATATGAACATTTTGTAAATATGAGAGTTAAAGATATTCATCTGAACTTTTTAAAAATCTGATAAAAAAAACAAAAGACTATCGGAATGTCAATATTTTTCCACAAGTAGCATTTTTTTAAATGGAACCCCCTATATATTGTCATATATTATGAAAAAGCTTATTTTCCTGATTTCAAAAATATATAGTTTGATACCTTTCGGATGAGTCGTTCAGGAGATATTCCAGTTTAAATATGTTTCAAAATTAAAATTCACATGCCTGTTGCTATGGAAAAAATGATAGAATTGTGATTATATAGATTGAATCAATAGAATTGAAGGTCAAATAACTTTATCTTGTGTATGTTTTTCCAGATTTTCACGAGTTAATGAATTTGTGCAACTTCATCCATGACAACCGGGATTTAAATACTAATTTTTACACATATTTAAACCTAAATATCTTTTGAACGACTAATCAGAAAGGTATCAAACTATATATTTTTGAAATCAGGAAAATTGCTCCTTCATAATATATGATAATATATAGGGGGTTCAATTGAAAAAAAAGATATTTGTGGAAAAATATTGACCTTCCGATAGTCATTTGTTATTTTTTGATAAGATTTTTGAAAAGTTCAGATGAATATCTAAAACTTTCATATTTACAAAATCTTCTTATCGCCAAAGATAACGCCGCTAGCATATGGGTTAATATATACGAGATGACCCTGTACAGGGTTTTTAACTTAAAACTCCGCACGCCAATAACTCGAAAACGAATAGAAATATTTGATTTTTGTAAAAAGTAGTCGATGTATGGGGTCAAGTAGTTATTTTTCACACTCAAAAGAATCGACGCCTACCAAGAGTTGAGCGTCGCGACGCGTCGAAAAAATTAATCGATTGCAGGGACTTTGAAATTATGTGCATGCGAAAGTACGTCTTATTTATAAACATTTTCGTGATTTAGTCGAACTCATGTATCTCACTCAGTTCTGAGTTATAACGGTTCATAGTAAACATTTCATGAATGACAAAAAAAGCGATAACGGATGATTTTCACAAGAAAGCTAGTCTCAATTTCTGTAAAAAGTCAAGGTATCGTGTCAAGTGAATATTTTACAAAGTTAAAAAAATTCGACGCCTACTAAGATCTAAGCTTCGCGACGCGTCGAAAATATAAATCGATTGCAGGGATTTTGAAATTACGCACATACGAAAGTACAAGTTATTTATAAACTTTTTTGTCATTTACTCGAACCCATTTATCTCACCCATTTCTGATTTTAGGAGCTTGTATTAAACATTCCTTGATTGACAAAAAATGCGATTACGGATGATTTTCACAAGAATGCTTTTCTCAATTTCTGTAAAAAGTGTTCAATGTATGGCGTCAAGTACCTAGATATTTTATAAGGTTTAAAAATTCGAAGCGAGCAGGCGTGCAGGGAACGCGGGCGCCGTTCTTAAGGGGCGCTCAAAGTACTGGTTACATACAGTGTGGCCCATTTGTTTTCGGGTCACCCCGAAAAAAAGCTTATTGATTGACCAATTATTATGCTCGAGTGTTTTTTTTAATTGTAGAGCTTCTTAAACTGTATCTTCTCGCCAAAAATTACCTCACTCATACAAAATCCAAGGTCTTCTTTGTCGGTTCTCAGGAGCAAAATTTTCACAAACCACATAAGCGATTTTTTTAGAAAAAGATTCTGAGCACGCCATTTGATTCCGCATTCCTAAATATGGGCCTATACCAATTCTTATGAGAAAGCATCAATTAGTAACTATTTCGAAGAAAAGAATAGATTAGGTATACATTTATGTATCTTCAAAACTTCACAGTTGGTCATGAAAAAACAACTCAACTTTGGTCACTTTCACCAAGCCATCATTTTCTTCAATACACCTATCATTTCTTTTGAAAATATTGAAAAATTCATCCGGTATTTGAGTAGAGTGATTTCACCACAGGCGCGAATTGAAAAAATTATAATAATAAATCAAAACTTTTCTTTTGCGGTAAAATTTGGTATGGTCCATAAGGGATGCCGATTCCAGTGGCGTGCATAGAATTTTTCCAATAAAAATTCTACTGTGGTTTATCAAGATTTTGAACGTGGAAACTGTCAAAGTTGACCTTGGATTTTGTGTGAGCGATTTCATTTTTGTTGAGAAGATAGAGTTTAACAAAGCTCTACATAAAAAAAACTCGAGCCAACTAATGAACTTTTTTCAGGGTGACCCGAAAATAAATGGGTCACACTGAAGCATAATTGTTTAATTTTTATTCCAGAAATAACATCAATAATATATTTTTTATCCTTACTCATAAACAAATAACTCTGGCAACAGCACCACAAGCGATAACGGCATGCAACCTTCATTCTTAAGCTTAAGGTAATTTTCTAATTAGAAGGTTGAATTATTTTACCTTATTTTAGATCAAACTTCACCTCTTCGCAGCATGTTTGAAGAACTCCACATTTTTGGTTTTCTCATTAACTAAGAAAATCACTTCGATAAAGAATTGGTGAATAACTGCAAAGATCTACATCCAAAACTTCAACATGATGTCTCACGAACAATCAGCCATTGACGAGATTGACTTGTTTGATAAAATAAAGGCTTTGGGTTATTTCACAACACCTATTTTAGACGATTCAAATAATCTTGCAATTTATAGTTGAAAAAAGTCTCATAACGACGTTCCAAATGTTCCCATATAGGCCATAGATACATTACTTACGTTGCTGATTCCAGTTGTATCGCTGGTGAGAGGACCTTTAGTGAGTTGAAAAGAATAAATGACCATCAAAAGTCCACAACAATACGATGGGTTTTTGACAAAACATCGTAAGCGACATATTTGCCGAAAACTATGTTTTTACATGAAGCGGTAGCATACGATGAACTGCACACTATAAGCACTCACAATGCTAGCCTATATTCATAACAAGGTAGTAAAATCGAATATTAAATTATCGTATCCACCATTTATTTTGTGGAGTTGTTTGAAATGTGCTTATTCACATCGTATGTACAATATGTTTGCAACAAAACATCTTATGCGCCATGCAATCGAGGTGGTTACGATTAATCCTACTGTCGCTTACGATATTTTTTTTACCATCGCTTTTAGCACTAGTCGGCCAGAAAAACTTGCAGACGATTGAAGTAGGTTGGATTATTTTTAATACAGTTTGCTTATTGATTTTGCCAAGTTCCCACGTGTTTTTTTATCTTGTGTTAGTCCATCTTAAGCGACAAATGAATATGTAGCAAATTCAGAAAAAGTATTGACAAAACATCGTAAGCTTCAAAATCAAATGAAAAGTCTTAACTAATCTATGATAATACAATAATGCCCATACAAAAATTCACCCATTTTCAATCAAAAACATGAAAATCAGAAGAAAAATACGTCTCCTGTAAAATTTTACTCAAGTCGCTTACGATGTTTTGTCAAAAACCCATCGAATACAAGAATGACTCCACAATTCGGCCATTATTTCAATCGAGCATAAAATACTGAATTCAGTTTGAAGCAAGAAAAGTTGTTTCTATATTTTTTTGTGGATAGACCAAATATATTTTGGGTTTTTTTCTTATAAATGATAATATTACTATTATTATAGTTTTGAGTTTATTAGAACTTTTATTTTAAAAAAATGATTCACCTACTTCAGTCTCCGACAATAAATTCAGGACAAGACTGATTTGGGTCAATTTGATATCCCTGTAACTTTTTTAATTTTGTCAGATTTTGCAAAAATGTTCACAAAAGTGTGGCCCTATTATAGCTCGACATATTACCCTTGATTTTGGTTTTGCAAAAATACTGATGGCTTGGTCATTATACAAAGAGGAACAGAAGCTACTTTTTTAATCTCAAGTTATCAACATCCTTTGGAAAAATTGAGCGGCAAAATTTGGCTCCATTATATTTTGTTGTGATGTGCGATCTTTTCTCAACAAAATCTTTCTTTGGTCATGTCAATATCTGCTTTTTTTGGAGAAGATACAGATGTTTATAAAAAATGCTGCAGTTTTCCGATATTTTATCAAAAATGAATAAAAACATTCCTATAGACTTGCATGAACAAATATACTAAAATTTCATATTGTCCCAATTTACCCAATGTTCCATATTGGGCAAATTGTTCACCTTGAACACTCTTTGGAGGTGGTAGTGTCATGGCGTGGACTGGGGTATCACTACATGATTGTACAGATCTTGTTTAAATTGAAAATGAGGAATCGAACACATGGAATAGGGGATAGGTATCTTAGGATAGCTAGGTAGACATGTTCGCAATAGACATCTGGAAACCTTGCAAGAATTGCGAGAATCCCTTTTAGAAAAATAGCAAAAATATTTCTCAAGAGGCATCAAAAGCATTCCATTCGCATGGCAGAAGACAAAGGGATATGAGGTGACAATACGCGCTATTAATTTTGGAACATTTGTTTATGCAAATCAATATAAATGTTTCCATTTATTGTTGATAAAATATCGAAAAACTGCAGCATTTTCTTTAAACATCTGAATCTTCTCTAAAAAAGCAGACATTGACATGACCAAAAAAACATTTTGTTGAGAAAAGATCGGACTTCACAACAGAATATAATGGAGCTAAATTCTGCAGCTCAATTTTTGTGGATTTTCCGTTTTTTTTTTACATTTTATAGAGTTTTTGAATTGGATTTTTTTTTTTTTTTAATTAACTACGTTAAATTCTATTCAATAATTTGAAGAGTCCGAGACATTTTCGTACACCTATATTCTTTTCCATTAATCGTTTAATAGAGATTTTATCTAGAAGCATGTCTACTTAATTAAAATCAAACAGGCAAACTCTAGAATCTCGAAAATTTTAAAAATTTTCAACAAACAAATGAGATGTTCGCAAAACATCAAATTAAGCGATTACTGTGACTTCATGGACTCAACATCTGCATGCGATTTGTTAGACAGTACATGTGAGGAAACATTTCGATGACACAAAATAGAAAGTCTGAGAGCAATATTCCCTTGATGTTTCTGATACGTTGAAGAGAAAGGTTGCAAAGTTCTATTACTGAGATAATAATTATCTATGTGGGAGTTGGGACATCTATAAAACGTTGAAGCTTCATCACATTAGAATATCAACTTGTTCACATAAAGAAAACATCGCGTAAAGGCTTGGCAACGTTATGTGCTTGCTGGGTACCCACTTTGAAAAATATGTTTAGAATTAGAAAATTGGGCGCCAAAATGTGGTTGCACGCTGGCGCCCTGCCCTAAGCTCAAGCAGCGCAGATTGCATGGACTTTGGAATAACGCGCATGCGGATGTACAGGGTCATTCAGTATTTATTGACCCATATGCTAGCGGCGTTATCTGTGGATATATGAAAATTTTGTGATTATGAAAGTGTCGTCAAGTTCCTGGAATTAATGATTGACTCGCAGGTTTAACGTGGCAGGATCATATTAAGCGCCTGTCCACAAAGCTCGCAACTAATTCCTTGAGTTATTGTGTAATTTGTTGGGGAAATTCACCAAAGACGTCAGTGCTTTTCCAGGTCCAAAAAAGAATCTCAAGAACGAGGTTTGGACTATCTAGGAGAAAGACTTGTCGTGAATGGTTTTATAGATCATCCGTGTTGATCGTCTCATGCATATACATACTGAATTGTTTCTTATATGTGTACGAAAATAGAAGGAAATTTGCAAGTCGCACGGATACATCCATCTCGAGTGGTTACGCTCGGAGGCATGAGTATATCTTAGATATTCCTCGCCATAGATTGGCTCTATCCTCAAATGGGCCACATATAACTTCAATAAGACTTTTTAATAAACTACCCACGGAAATGAAGAATATCTCCTATCTCGGTTTATTTAGGATGAAAGTGAAATCTCTATTGGTCAGACACAGTTTTTACAGTGTTTCTGAATACTTGAATGCCACTCTCTTAGAATAGATTTTAGGTCTTATAGGGTTTTTGTACTTGAGGTAGACATAATCATGTTTAGACTTCGAAATGTACGTACATAGGCCAGTAATTATTCATTCTTGACTCTTTTCCGATACTTATGTGATAAGTCTAATGGAAATAAAGTGCATTATTATTATTATTTAGATATTTATCTGAACTTTTCAAAAATCTTATCAAAAAAAACAGAGACTATCGGATTGTCAATATTTTTCCAAAAGTTGCATTTTTTTCAATGGAACCCCAAAAATATACAGGGTGTTTATTAATTGAATGCCGATACTTAAGGGTGATAATCCTTGGATGATTTTAAGACAAAAAGTTCATATGGACATAGGTCCGCAAGAGCATAGATTTTAAGATACAGGGTGTTGAAATTAAAAAAAAAAAATTTTTTTATCATCACTTTGATACTATTCCAGATATCTTTTTGAAATTTGGTACACAATGCATGTGAATGTTGGAGAGGGCGCCACTGATTTAAAAATATTGGACGACACAGCAGGGAGTCAATGCAATTAAGTGGATTTTATTTTTTTAAGCGAAAACCATGCGCCGGACTGAAAAAAATCAAGAGAACAAATTGGTTCAGAAATAAATAGAGATTTTGAAAATGATTTTTATTTTGGAAGGAAGCAGTGGCGTACAAGTTTTTTCTCCAAAAATATTGAGTGCAAAGCCCGTACGGACGCCACTGGTAAAAATAATGAAATTGTTTGTACATCACAAAATGCATATTGAAGCCTAGGAGACGTGTACCAAATGTCATAAAGATATCTGGAATAGTATCAAAGTATTTATAAAAAAGTCATTTATTTTTTCATATTTCAACACCCTGTATCTTGAAAATTAAGCTCTTGCGGACCTTTGTTAATATGAACTTTTTGTCTTGAAATCATCCAAGGATTATCATCCTAAAGTATCGGCATTCAATTAATAAACACCCTGTATATTTTTGGGGTTCCATTGAAAAAAAATGCTACTTTTGGAAAAATATTGACAATCCGATAGTCTCTGTTTTTTTTTATACCTCTCTGATGAGTCGTTCAGGAGATATTCGACTCAAATATGTTTGAAAATCAAAATTCGCATCCCTGTTGCTATGTAAAAAATGATAGAATCGTGATTATATAGATTGAATCAATAGAAATGGCAATCAAATAACTTTCTCTCCTAGATGTTATTCCAAATATTCACGAGTTAATAAATTTGTGCAACTTCATCCATGGCAACCGGGATCTAAAATACTGATTTTTTCACATATTTGAACTTGAATATCTCCTGAACGACTCATCAGAAAGGTATCAAACTTTTTGAAATCAAGAAAATAAGCTCTTTCATGATATTATATGATAATATAACATTGAAAAAAATGCTACTTGTCGACAAAAATATTGACATTCCGATAGCCTTTTGTTTTTCTTTATAGAGGCCAGGCTGTTCACCTTTTCGGAAGTGGAAAAATCGGTACAGGATAAGAGAGGGTAATAAAAGGCATAACTAAAGCTGGAGAAAACATTCAACACCTGAATGCATGCAGACGAGGATTGGTGGGGGTTGAGAGAGGTGAAGAATGGTTTTTCGCGATTTGCGGCGTTATTACTGATTTTAAAAAATTAAATGAGAAAGTTGTTGATTTATTTTTTCACAATTTTCACATAACCTCAAAATTGATGAGTTAAATGAGAAAAACTGTTTTCTGTTTTTTGTGTTTCATTTTTCAAAAAATGTTTTTTTAGACTCACGAAACTTGGTGGGATTTTACCCACTTTTATGCCAAATAAGCAGATATTCTTGTTTTGTTGAAAAGTTTTTGAGAAAACAATGATTTTCGCGAAGAATTCATTTTTTTCAACCCTCTGGACAACCTTTTTTTTCCACTATCGAGACTTCGGACGAGGCACGTTTTGTTTGTTGAGATTTCAACTTTCATATGAAGGAATAAAAGTGTTCACTTCAATGGAAAGATGTTGTGTATATCACGAAAAACTGAAAATTTGAAATTTGCCCCTATTCATTTTCTCACTAAAGTTTTTTTCATTATTTATCAAAATACGGTTCAGAAATGTATAAAATGAATTATTGTTAACCTTATTAACAAATGTTCAGCATGAATGGATAATTCTCATTCATGTTGCTTTGATGAAATAACTAAATGATAAATGCAAACACCAATAATAACGATAATAGAATGCGCTATGCTATGATTATCGATTATGTTGACATGGAAAGGATGACATCATTAGAATTACATCATTTTTTAAACTACCTTACCAGAAAATGTAATTTTCCACCTACAACTGAGAGTGGAAAATAGTTCCTCTTTTTTCCTCGGGAGAAAAAGATCTATTTTTCATTAATTTCATGTGCACTTCCACCTGACCCCCATATGAAATTTTTTGTGCAAATTTGGCTTTTTTAGAGGGGCTAACATTATGCGCGACCACTCTGTATATTAACGGTACTAGAAAAAACTATATACATTCCGCTGGAGTGAAGTGCTTTTTTCCCCTTGGTATGTAAATAGCTATTTCGCAATTCAAACTGAATAGTTTATTGTAAGAATTACTCTATCATTGTACTTTTTCTACAAAAACTAATTTAAAAAAATTTAAGATTGATTCAATCGTTCGATTTGAAATGATGCTTCCTCTCCTTCTTCGTTTTCTTCATCCTTTTTGTGGTTCTTCCTCCTCTTCCTTTCTTCATCCTCTTGTTGTTTTTCTTGGTCTTCTTCCTCATCATCTTCTCGTGCAGATTTCAATTTGGTCTCATTATGTTGCCCCATTGGTTCAGAGTCCATTTCGTCCGATACGATCTCGTCAAAAAATGTCTTTTCGGCATTCGTACGATTCTCCAAACCATGACAGAATATATATTCGAACCTCAGATTACTTGTTTATTAATCTGAGATTCGAACACTGCAAAAATCATGTTTCCGACAACTGCATCTCAAAGCACTACAAACTTTCTCACAACAACAAGAAATGTTTTTGAGCTGTCGGGAATCAATAATTATTACTTCGATGTACTTAGGCAACAGCATTCCTTCTGGTGTTCTCAAGGGGGATCTTTTCCAACCCCAATCCAATGATTTTTTTCATTTCGAAACCATGACTGGAGTTGAAAATATGCCCTGCTGCATCGCAGCTCCATCAGTGGGACGTAATTCTTCTAGCTTCAAGGTGGATTTTTCCAAAGCTTTTTGATACATTTCATAAATCTCAAATCATGTATACCTTTCACTTTTTTTTGCACAATAGATGAATGCAATGACTTTACTGCTATTTTTAGCTAGAAATTCTTTGGAGCATCTTTATTACGAAAAACATCCGATAGATGATCAAATTTTTGATAGCTAGAAATATTATCGCATCTCCTGTACCTGGTTTTCACAAATTAATGTCTAAATTATCATCAGTTTTGAGTTTAATGATATATTTTTCACATTAATACCATTCAATAATTTTTTTTTGTTGAACTACAAAAGGAGTTTATCCATATTATTTTCATGATATCATTAAGAAAAATTTTATGGTTGATACATTTCTGATCCGAATTTCAATAAATGATATGAAAAATTCAACTTTACTGAGAAAATGAAAGGAGCAAAATTCGGATTTTCAGTTTTTCGTTACTTACGCAATATTCTTCTATTGAAGTGATATACTTTTATTCTTTCATATGAAAGTAGAAGTCCCAACAAAACAAACGTGCCTCGTCCGAAGTCTCGAAAGTGAAGAAAAAAGGTTGTCCAGAGGTTTGAACAAAAATGCATTCTTCGCAAAAAATTGTTGATTACCCAAGAACATAAAAACTTTTAGGCATAGGAGTAAGTGAAATCTCACCAAGTTTCGTGATTCTAAGAACATTTTCTGAAAAATGAAACACATCAAACGAAGAACTCAGTTTTTCTCATTTAACTCATCAATTTTGAGGTTATGTGAAACATTTGTTGAATTAGAAGTGGTAGATTTTTTTGTTGTCTACAACTTTCTTATTAAACATTTTTCCATAAAATCCGTAACAACGCCGCAAATCGCGAAAAACCATTCTTTACCTCCTTCCCTCTTCAACTGTGTTTGTCCTGTACCGAATTTTTTCATGATTTGACTTTATTTTGAAGTAATTCGCCTGGCCTAATAGGATTTTTGAAAGGTTTAGATGAATATCTAAAACTTTCATATTCACAAAGTTTTCATATCTCCATAAATAACGCCGCCAGCATATGGGTCTATAGTCTATATTTACGGAATGACCCTGTACAGTTATTTATAAAGTTTTTGTTATTTACTCGAACCCATTTATCTTGATCATTCCTGAGTTGAGCCGGTTTAGTAAACATTTCTTGATTCACAAAAAAATCCGTAATCGATTTTTTGCCAATCAAGAAAAGTTTTGAACCGGCATAACTCAGAAATGAGCAGAAAAAATAAGTTCGAGTAGATAGCAATAAAATTCATTAATAACATTGGCTATCGCATGCGCATAATTTCATAGTCCCTGAAACCGATTTATATTTCCGACGCGTCACGACGCTCAGCTTTTGCAGGCGTCAAAGTTTCTAAACATTGAAACATATTCACATAGAACATAGAAGCGACAACACTTTTCCCGCCAAAAAGTTTAGGTGGGGGATCTGATGGTATCTGTCATTGAGACTACAGTAAAAAGCAGTGGGGACGTCGCCCGTGATTGGTCAGATTGGTTGACAGAGATGTTGTCATGGTGATCGCCGAAGTAACAATATTATTAAATTTGTGTTTAATGTTGAATTGAGCGACATCCTTTTTGTTTGAAAATAGACAGATATGACTCATACCCTGCTGCTTTTTACTGTCGTCTGCTTCGTCATCGGTCTATTATTAGTCCGACTGTTCAATCAGTTTCGACTTTCGAATTTCACGGTTACCATGGTTACCATGTAGTTTATCGTAAGCCCCGGTCGATCAGTGGATCAATCATTGATTTGTGGTTTGAGGCCCACGTAAAAAAATGATATTGCGCTATAACTTGAAAACAGATGAATATCGGATAAGGACATAATATGGGCTTTTTACATTGTTTTCGCGTGTACAATACACCCCTGAAATTTGGTCCGTTCCTCCCGACTCACCCTGTATACAGGATGTAAATTAAGTATACTTGTGAAAACTTCAACTGGCAATGCGGGGAATATTTTATCGCCACTGCCAGGGATCACCAAGGAAAATAACAATTGCTACTCATTCAATAGTTTTCTGTCATCAATTTTTTTTCCAGATTTTTTTGGGTATTTCGCCACACCCTATCAAAAAACAATCATACTAGTGTTTATATACCAGATCTATACCAGATCTTCTATATTACCTGACAAAAAAAGCTATTAGTATACAATAAAACCTATCAATATCAAACGTTTCGGAAGCGAATCTGGTTCCGTCGTCAGTGGAACCTAAGAAATGATTAATTAATTCAAATTCATAAAATATTGTTCGTTTTTTTGTGTTTTCGCAGTAATATTGGCTTTTTTGAGTTTATGGCACAAAATGTCACTTTTACTGACATTGAAGTGTATGGTGTTGATTGTTTAACTTTACATAATGTTGAGTATTTATAATTCACTTTTTTGGGCCATGTTCAATTTCTCAATAAAGGTAACCATGTATTACTTAGATTCACAGAACAAGTTGCTACACATTCATTAGAGTTCAACATAATATATGCACTTTTTTTAAGTTTACGTTGTTCAGAACATGGCTCCTTTGCTAAGATTTTTGAATTATCCCAATTTATTTTATGATTATTATCAAATGCATGTTGACAAATTGCCGATCTATGAAATTCCCTTTTTTTCATGTATGATTTATGTTCTTCAATTCTCTTTTTTAAAGGTCGTGAGGTCTCTCCAATATATATAGAATTTATTACATTCAGGAATTTTATAAATTACATTTTTAGTGGACTCATTAATATTATCAGGTCTAGTATAATATTTAAGGGCACTGTACAAAAAAACTTTCTCATATACAGGGTGTCCCAGCAAGGGTGGCCACCGGCCATATTTCAGAAACTACTGGACCTAAAAGTTCAGGAAAAAAAAAATTATCACTAAAGTGGCCACGAGAAAATGCTGGGAAATATTTATAACTTCGAAATTTTTCCGCTAGGGGGCGCAATCAAAGCTTAAATATTAAAATTCGAAATTTCTCCGGAAATTCTCAGATTGAGATATATCTTTATCAACATGATTAGAAAACCTAGACAATTCCACGTCTTTTTGGTACAGGGCTCATTGACGTACCGATCTTCGTGTGAGTAGGGGAAGGTAGTGAAAGTGTAATTGTTCAAGTGGCTGTAACTTATAAACGACTTGTCCGATTTTGTTGCGTATAGGCTTGTTTGGAAGATAAATGTGAGTACTTTCGTATATTGTATCCAGTGATGCGTGATTGTCTCCGGAAAAGTTGCTAGAAGGCGTAATTCGAAATCTGATAATAATAACTAGTCCAAATTATGTAAAATTTAATGTTTTAAGGTTTTTAAGGTTTTTTTTTTTTGTAAGGTTTTTTCTTGTAAATTTAATCTTCAGTTCGATTCTGTTATCGGAATTATACCGTACCATTTAAATTTTTGCGGTGAAACGGAAATAACAGTTTTTAATTCAAATTACGCCTTCTAGCAACTTTTCTGGAGACAATCACGCATCACTGGATACGATATACGAAAGTACTCACATTTATCTTCCAAACAAGCCTATACGCAACAAAATCGGACAAGTCGTTTATAAGTTACAGCCCCTTAAATAATTACACTTTCACTACCTTCCCCTACTCACACGAAGATCGGTACGCCAATGAGCCCTGTACCAAAAAGACGTGAAATTGTCTAGGTTTTCTAACCATGTTGATAAAGATATACCTCAATCTGAGAATTTCCGGAGAAATTTCGAATTTTAATATTTAAGCTTTGATTGCGCCCCCTAGCGGCAAATTTTCGAAGTTAAAAATATTTTCCAGCATTTTCTCGTGGCCACTTTAGCGATCATATTTTTTTTCCTGAACTTTTAGGTCCAGTAGTTTCCGAGATATGGCCGGTGGCCACCCTTGCTGGGACACCTGTAGATAATACTCGACAACATGCTTCGTCAAGTATCAAATATTTTAATTAGATACACAGAATAAAGACTCTTATGATGGCAAACAATCGTGCCACATTTTGTCAAAATCAGCTAAAAGGTATTTGACTTATTGATAAAAAAAACGATCTTTTCTAACATCCTCTATTTCCTCAGGGACGCAAGTTAGAACTGTGTTTATGAGCATTTTTCAAAATTCAAAATTTTTGACTGGTGAATACCTATGTCCTAAATTTAGAAAAACTCAGATGTTCCCAGGGTCCCACTACTTACTTTTTCGATTTCTTCTAGACCCCCGAGTACTTTCGCTGGATTTCCATCAAATGCATACGGCCAATGAAAAATGACTGTAAAGAATGGTTAAATTTCGCCCGGACTATAAGTATTATTCATCCTCGTTGCCACGCGTTTGACGGCTTCCATCTTCCATCGTATCCAATATAACTTGGATACGATGAAAGTTGTCAATACATTCAATTTCAAGGCCAAATAAATGTGTTCCCATGGAAGCAATGGAGAAAACAAGTTTTTATCGCTTTTCATTGTTGTTTTTTCTCGGCCCATACACTGACTACTTTTAAAGGAAATCGGGACCAATAGTATTTTTGTAAAAATCAACCGTTATCACATGTTTTCTCAATCAAGCCATGTTAACTATAAACCGGTGTAACTCAAAAGTGAGTGAGATAAATGAGTTCGAGTAAATGGCAAGAAAGTTTATACAGGGTGCTACTTAATGGTATGTCATGATTTTAATGGGGAGTTCCTGGATAAATTTCAAGTCGAAAAGGTCATATAAACTTGAGTCTTCAAAAAAAATAAAAGAATTAAAAAAATAAAATAAAATAAAATAAAATAAAAATAGAAAAAATCAAAATAACAAAGTGTGTTCCTATACCATAATATCCTGTATCCTGTGGCAAAATTCGGTTCAATATCTCAAACCGTCTTTGGAAAATGTATTAAAAACTGAAAATAAAATAGATCTTTAACACCCTGAATCTTAAAAACCAAGCATTTTAAGACCCAAATTCATATGACCTTTCCGACTTAAAATGTATCCAGGAACTCTCCCTTGAATTATGACATACCATCAAGTAACACTTTTTTGTACTTTTGCATGCGCGTAATTTCAAAGTCCCTGCAATCGTGAATATTTTTGGCGCGATGGGCGCTTAGCTTCTCATAAGCGTCCGAAAAATATCTACTTGACCCCATACATTGAACAGAGATATATGCTTGCGTTGTTTTGAGTGAAAAACCCTGTATAGCATTGGTAACTCATTAACCATAACAGATACAACGTCGCGTCGGTTAAATGGAGGCAAAGTTGCGCAATTTGGATCTCAAAAAATTGCCGCTTTGGAAAATGGAAAATTCCGGAGAATTCCGGGGATTTCCGGCAATAACCCATTTTTTCGAAATCCTTTTTTATTTTGCCCCAAATTTATTTGAATAGAAAATTGAGAAGGAATGACACATTTTCATGGCCACTTTTTTTGCTCTTCATGGTCAAAATTGATATCCGACGATTCGAAGTCTCGCAACCACCATCAACTTTTTTTTTTCAAATACGAACCAAACATTTTGATCTATTTTTGAATAACTCATCTTTGCTTCATGAAAATAATGATGTGTCACTTGGCATTTTGAAATATTGCAGAGTTATTGCAGAGTTAAGTTAATACGGGAGTTACCAAAATAAATAGTTATAATTACGTTACTAAGACGGAAAATGACTTTTTAAATAACGAGTCAAGATGTTTATGAAATTTGGAATTTCTAGACGAGTAGTTTAACGACATTTAACGGTCTTGTATCGTACATTGTTTTGTTTCATATTGTGACAATTTTTTTCAATCGATACAAGAGAAAAAGTGCTTTCTTATTGTCAAAGTACTCATTGAGAGGGCGGTGGTGGAAGTCCGTCTCACATTCTTACCATGGGATGGCGCCCAAGCAATGTCATCACTTAGGTAATATATAGATAGGTTACTTATGTTGGCAAGACTTCATGTCAAGTTATTGATTAAAACCATGAGGTTTCAGTCAGAGTTTCATTGCTTTAATGAGAACACATTTATTTAGCCTTGACATTGAAATTTTTGACAGCTTGTATCGTATCCAAGTTATATTGATACGATGGGAGCTGTCAAACGCGGGGCAACGAATACTTATAGTCCGGGCATCCGGACCCAGAATAAAAATTGTGAGATATTCTGAAGTTTGATATAGGAGGATTTTTGATCCTCTTTAACAAAAATAAGACGTAGGCCAATCGTAGAAAAAAAGCCTGATATGTTTTTTTTATACTAGGTACTCAAAAACATTCAACAAAAACAAACATAAAGCATGATTGAAAAATCAAACGTGTATTTGACAATTAAAAATATGAACTCATGTGTACGGGGTTTTTCATTATAATTTGCCACCACTTTAGAAACCCTATTAACAGAGATACAAAAAAAGTGTTCACATGATTTTTCCTGAAAATTTTATAATAACTAAGAAAAAGAACATAATATCACTATTGGAAATCGGGAAAATGTGGAAAATGTGAAAAGTTTAACTTTTTTAAATGGAATGCCCTATATCTTAATACAGATCCAAAATCTCCTAATTTTCCTCTTTTCAAAAATACATAGTTTGCCTATGTTTAGACTAGCCGTTTTTGAGTTATTTCACTTTGATTAACATAGTGTAAAGTTGCAATGCGGGCGAATAATGCCCGTCAAACCAAAGAAGGTGATTCCTTCCCCTCCTTTCGTACGACACCCGCGAAAAGCACAACTTCGCCCGGGCATTAATAACACTTTTCGAAAAAGATTCGATCAAGCTTTTAACAGAGCTTTTAATCTCTCAAACCACAAATAATGATTGGTTCACTGATCGACCGTAGCTAACGATACTAGCAATAAACTACAAATGGTAACCATGGTAACCGTTGAATTCGATAGTCGCAACTGATTAAACACTCGGACTAATAAACAGATGACAAATCTTTTGACAGAAAGTTCTCTGTTTCAGTAAAGTATACAAGGCGTCAAAGGTTTAGAAAAAAATCAGTTTTTTAATAATTACTCAAAAACCTTTCTGATTTTGACAACATTTGGCACGATTATTGGCTGTCGAGAATAATTTTTTGATGTAATGAAAACACCATCATTCATTCCAGTGGCGTCCCAGAGGGTCATATAGTTGATATTTATAGATAAAATTATGGTACGCCACTGCGTTTTTAAAGATTTTATATTTTTTTCAGATCAAGCAATTGAAGATGTTGCTTTTTATGGTACGTCACTGCTTTTTTGAAGATTTTTAAATTTTTTCAGATCAAACAATCAATAATGTTGCTTTCTTGTCTTTTTTTTTGTATCTAGCTTAGTTTTCAAGATAAAAATTAAAAACCGTTTTCCTGCTTTGATAAGGTCCACAGAAGCTTACATAAAATGAAAGGAGAGCAATCTTTTTTTGGCCTTTTATCGTGAAATGATTAATAAAAAAACTCCAAATTCAGCCATAACCCTGATTCGGAATCAGTGTGGGACTTAATCTCGAGCGAGTTTTTCATTAATCATTTCGCTTAAAGAGGCCAAACAATGACTATTAACCCTGCTGTTAACTCTTGATTAATTTTATGTTTTTACATTTTTGAGACGAAGCAAAAATCAATTTTCTTAGTTCATTTATGAAAGTCAAAATTAGTCACAAATAAACGAGGTCTTTCAACAAATTCTGACTGTCGTCGTCGTCTACAAGGATCCCTATGCAAGGGCGATAACAATTTTATTTCATCAAATTTAATTGTGTAATTCCAAATTTTCCGGCAAGCAGACTTTTTTTTTCGGGAATTACTTTTTCTCGTATCTTTCAAGTATTGGTGAATTTCTCCCACTGCAAAACGCATCCGTTGACATACTGTATATCCAAAAAGTTCCTCTGAAGTGTTTGAATTCTCAAAACTAGTAGTTCTGATATCTTTTGCAGGAGTCCTGGTGATTTTTTTTTGATATACGCAAGAATTATCAATAAGCAAGTAGTCTATTCTGAACTATTCACATTTTCATCCAACCCCAATAAGTGACTAACTAGAATTAATCATTCCACTTCACGCGGGTGAATGTATAGTAGACTATACATTTACTCGCGTAAAGTGGAATGATTAATTATTAATTCTATAACTTGGTATTCAAGATAGCTTATATTACATTAGCATGGTCAAATAATGCTTATATAAATGTAGATCGTCCAGATGACAGAATATGAGAAGTATTTCATATTCTCGTCATACGTAAGTCCAAAGTGAATGTGGTAACCTCTATAAGACCAAATATGTGATTCTACGGTTCTACATACATAAGCAATGCACGCAGTTTTACAATATTGTATAATTCAAATAACTATTATTTTCCAAATTGGGTTCAATCTTTGAAGGTCTATGTTTGATTCATGAACCGTTTGGTTGTAGAGAGATATTGGATCTGATGTATTAATCCAGTTGATTTGAGAATTCCTTGTTTATTGATATTTTTGGAAGCGATTATTTGAAGTAGGACTAAAAAATGATCCATTAATTGCTGCTTCCCATTTCTGGTTCTAAACTGTCAATTAACCCATCCGACTCCTCGTTGAAACAGTAGTAGGTACTACATCAAGGTAGTCAATCAAAAAAATGTGGTGACTTTCTAAACTTCGTGAGGTAAACATACATTAATTCTTTTTTTAATATAAGAAACGGAATGCTTCACGCACAGCGAAAATGGTATTGTGACAGTTCCTCTTCCTGGTAGTATTTTCGCTGACGAAAAACTAGTTAATCCGGCAACGCTGCAATCACCAAAATATTTTCAAAAGCTACACCGCATGTACCAATCGTACCAAAATTCAAAAAAATTGGAAAAGCCGTCCTTGAAATAGATACTTGTAACATACCACCTACGTGGTAAATAATACAGGGTGATTACCCTGTATTATTTTCTCATTATTTTGTAAACTTAAATCTTGAATCACCCGCGAAAAGTAATTTTCAGAGACATCGTCATTTATTTTGATATGGAAAAAGTACCGTATAACAAAATGCATTTGGTCAAATTATTTGAACAAATTTGGAAAAGTATTAATTTTAAATGTTGCATGGCGGTTGACTTAATGGATTGAATTATTTTATTACCTTTAAGGAAGCAGGCCGACAATAATTTTGATAACATTTACATTAAAGATTTCCTAAATTCTTTTTTAAACTGTTGATGATCGTTGATTATGGCACAAGGTGTTACTTGAGAGCTTCCGGGCGAATTCATGCGAATATCACGAACTGCGATCTTGAGCACAGCCTGGGGTATACCTTCTGTATAAATTCAGTTAAAAAATGCAGTACTTTTGCTGGTTGGGGACATTGGCTGACTCAAGTTAATAAAAAGACTCATTCACAACACTCGCATACAAAATTAAAATGTCCAAAACATGTTGGATTTATTGGCTATCTAGTACCTAGTGTTATGTCTCCTCCTTACATTTTTTGTTTGGTTTTTAATTTTCCTAGAAATAACCGTACTGATCGTAGGTAGTAAGTATAACATTTACCCGGATACAACATTCATCAATTTGAGTTTTTTTTTCAAATATGTACTTTTTTCCTTGCCTTCATTTCCAAATTATCTCAGTTTACCTTTCCTCAAGCTCCGTTAATCATTTTTGAAATCTGGTTCATGAGCTTCAATTATTGTAAAATTGAGAAAAAGCTAGAAACAGAAGATTCAACGAACAAAAGTAATGAGAAAATGTCATGTATACATAGATATGAGTGGAGAAATGACCTCATTTCAAGACGAGTCGTCCGATTCTAAACTGTTGAGATGTTTTCAAAGTTTTGATCCGGAGTGTGTGAAATATGGAACCCTGAGTTAAACCGTTTCTCACTCGATAGTGAAGCTAGATATTCAACTTAACTATAAGTTGAGTTGACCAGAGGAAAATTTACTGGTCAAGCACAAACCAAAGGAACATAACCTAACCATGTGACCATGTGACATTCGTGAACTTTGTTTCCTGCCTTGCCAAATCTAGAGGCAGCAGGCAACTATAGCTGATGTACTAATTAGGAAATGCATCTGTCGTGTGCAATGAGGTCGTCTACAGGATCATGAGGCCACCACGAGAAAAACCAAGGGTTGTACATTTCAACCGTTTAGCTCGGTATGCTGGGAACCATGACGAGCAGAAGGCTGAAGTGAGGCTGATCGGGTCACCCAAGGAGGAGATGTCACTGGACACCTTTATGTCCCTTTACTCCAAGCAATGGCCAGAAAGGCCAGAATGGCGTTGTTCAAGAAAGACAGCTGGATTTGTTCGAAGCACCGGCCGAATACTCGTTAGCTCACTGGGTCACTGGTGCTCGATTCTCCAGTTAAAAAGCCAGAGGTGGGGAAGACACTCCAAATCAATGAAGGGACACGACATCTACTCTACCTTGTAACGAAGAAGCTTCCACAACATCTAACCATTTACAGTGATGTTTGGAGAGCCCTCAGTCATCTTCGAGACTCGATACAGCCACAAGACCTGACTCGATTGGCAATCCCAAAGATGACCAATGACCGGGTGGACTGGCGAGTGGTGAGAAGTATGTTGAAGGTGATCTTCAAGGGGAGTGGAATTGACATTCTGGTATGCTGCTATCTTTCTCGAAGGATGAACCAGAGGTCAGTGGACTGCTATTTTCACCGTACATCACGCTGCTGGTTTGGGTACCGTTGCCGATACCGACATGGACACATTTCGAGACGAAATGCTCCAAGAAGGAAGCAATGTGACGAAACCTTTTTTTGTCCATCCTCATCAAAGAATTGAGACCACTGTGCGTAAACCGGAATATTCGGCGGGACTCACGAAGGTCGACGGTGAATCGAGATGCAAGCGGTACAATTGCGAAGATTCCAGAAAATGAAGCGGGCAGCGAAATATAAATCGTTAAAACATAAATACGCTGCGATTGTGGACATGAATATTTTTGATCTTGGGATTGTGCTGTAGTGACTAAAAAAAAAAAATTAAAACTAGACAAGTGTTTTCTATAGCAAAATTCGTTTCAATATACTGACCTATAATACATAGTGACCCAGTTTTATCCGGGAATATTTGAAATTTGGATACTACAAAACAAAATGAACAATTTTCATTTGTATTTTACAATTTTGAGTTTAGATACGGTTCTAAAAATGGGCATAACCTCTTTCAGAACAAAACAAAAAGAAAGTCTCAACTGAATTTGATTCTATGAATTTGAAATTTGGATACTACGAAACAGAATGAACAATTTTTATTTGTATTTTACAATTCTGAGTTTACGGTTCTAAAAATGGACATAACCTCATGTAGAACAAAACAAAAAGAAAGTTTCAACTGAATTTGGTTCATAGAAAATTGTAGTTTAACTGTCTCAAATCAAATATTTAGAGGTGTACATCTCGAAACTGAAGAGGAACTGAGAAAAAATATTGTACATTTTATTTATGGATGGGGTCAAATTTCTTGGAGTTATTCTATAGATAAGAAACTCACATATCGGAAGCAGATAGAGAACATAACAGACAGGGCTATAAGAACCTTTATGACCTGCAAAACAAAGTTTGGTAAGTATTGGAGACTGTCAACAGCCATCGTGCACTGGGTGTACACAACCATTCGCAGCATTAATTTGGTTGCAAGCAACGGAAGCAAGGACAGTGTAACAGACACTTGGTAGAATAAAAAGACTGGATTGTGTAGAAATAACTGTCGCAATGATAGCCACACCAATCGCAGCCATGGAAAATATACTGGGTCTACCCCCTCTCCACATCAGGATAAAAGTTGGCGAGTATCCAGAGATTGGTATCAGATGGCGCCGATGTCATTTCCAAAAGTAGACACAATATCATATCTGAGAAATTTAAAACACTGATGGATAACCAGATTGCAAGACTCAAACAGTCAAATCTGGCAAATAGAACACAAACACCCAAGTTTGGCTTATATGTGGGTGTAAGAGCCAATTCACAATGAACGTAAGCGTAATACAACCGTAAACGTGACCGTAAACATAACAGCAAATATTACGTTAGTGTTCACATTAAACATAAAAATGATTCCTAATATCGTTACGTGCGCCGCGTACTTGCGTCTGTTATTCCTTTTAGCATATAATTGTGAACAGACAAACCAATACAGTACATTTATCTTCACAGATTACGTTTCCGTTACGTCTTTTTTACGTATTACGTTCATTGTGAATTGGCACCAAGGGAGATCTCTACACCTTTTTTTAATTTTGATGTAGAAAATTTAACTTTAATTTCAGATAAGGGAAGGAGTATGTATTACAGAATTATTGGAACTCGTAAAAATGTTGTCAGTGCTGTCTAAACAAAAAATGGTTAAAGATAAAACTTTTTGCTATGTTATGTTTGATACAAATCGAAAGGGCCAAAAGTTATGTATTTGCAGAAAATGTTATGATCATTATTGAACAAAGAAGTCACATAGCTGTAAAATTTGGAACTTGACAAAAAAAATAAGACTATGAAAACTGTTTTTTTTTGCCAGGTTCAAAATTTTATAGCTTTGGAGACCTTATCCTTCGTTCAATTATTATAAAATTTTCAGGAAGTACATAATGTTTTCTCATCTTTCAAGCCATTTATTAAAAGTTACACATCAAGAAGTTTTATTTTTAAACCTTTTTTTGAACATGACAAAAGGGCATGCACTAGGTACAATGTAGACAATTTCTTGGAAACATCGCCAAGACACATGAACTGACAAATGGATTGAAGTTTTGGAATCCACCTTAACTTCTTTGATAGCTGGTGCAGTGGCACAGTTTTATCAAATTTTAGGCAGTCGCTCTAAAGGTATGTCCAATATTGTTGGTACATGAATTATTGCTCCAACATTTGTTATATTTTATTATCTGTAACGTTTTTATGTTGAATGATACTTGTAACATAGTTTTCCAATAATATACTCAGTGACATTAGAAGTGTTACACCGACTTATTTCTCATAAGATTCCATTTCTACCAGAAACTCTATTGTTTTGAAGTTCCAGCTCATTCCACCCAATGCTATTTGCATTGTTAGTTCAACTACACAATTTTGACTTTCAGTACAGTTTGGTGCGAAAACAAGGGGTTACCTGGAAAGTTTTCCGGGAGTTTTGAACATTTGTGATTTTATAGATCTAGATGTGCTATTTCCGAATTTCAACTTTGCCCCCTCGTATCTTTGCCTCTCGCGCCGCGATATTCGAAGAATGGTACCCAGAAGCAGTTTTTTGAGAATATCTCTTTTCCGCCTCATTTAACGATGAAAACATATACATATATACAAAATTAAACTGTATACATGCATGGACATGGAAAATAGTCTCATTCAAATAAAAGGTACCTTGAGTCTCTATAAAAAGACTAAAAAGTCCTGGACAAAATGCATTTTGCTGTATCATATTGGAGAAAATTTTCTTTCATGCATCATTTTGTGCTATGAAACTTTCAATATTCTAAAAAATAATGGATAGTATCTACGTTTATACTCACGAATGAGGTGAAATAAAACTCCTTAAGGTTTAAAAAAAAAATTGTAATTGTCTAGCTATTAATAAAAGTCTGTAAAAAGACAAACATTTCTGAAGTATTGATTGATTTTGTTATAAGACTAAAAAAACACCTGTTTTCGGAACTTTATCAGCGCCGCCAAGCCTCTTGATGTAACTATGGTCGATTTTGTATTCGAATATGGGATCAAAGTTGATTTGCAGCATTCTGTGGATTAGTACGTATATATTGTGTCCTCATGATAGCAAAACCACGTCAAACTAGTTTTTTTCCTATTCTGGACAAAACGCATTTTGATAAGTCACTCCTCAATTCTGAACTACAATTAATATTTTCTGAAAATAAATATCTCCCCTTTCTGAATTCGATATTCCTTTTCTCATTTACAAATTCCCATGACTAAATAACATAGGTATTCCTAATCTGAATTGATCGCAATCATCCATTAATGGACATGCAGCAAGAGAAGAAGCATCTGAATTACCAATTCCCATTTCTGAATATCATGTTCCTATTCTGAACTACAATTTCCATATTTTTTTAAATTCAATTCTCCTTTCTCAATTACATTTTCCGCTTTCAGAATCACAATTGTTTCCGAATTACATATTCCTATTCTGAATAACAAATTCCTATTTCTGAATTACATTTTATATTTTCTGAAAATAAATTTCCCCTTTCTGAAGCACATATTCCTTTTCCGAATTACTTTTTCCGCTTTCCGAATTACAATAAATGAAAAAGGTGTAGAAAGGAAAGGCAAACACTTCTTAACCTGGGCAACGAGATCACCGACTTGATGGTCAAGCCAAAGTTTAACTTTGGTCAAGCGTTATTGCCGTGAAGATCGGTAGTTCACTGTTTACAATACACTGAGGAAGAGCTGTCCCAAGAGGAAGACACTCTTAATCATCCCTCACAATTCAGAGGTAATCCACAGGCTTTAGAAATCATTCATCAGTACTCGAATGTCCTGCAATGAGACCAGTTTCCTTCCTTATTTGAGTGTTGGGTCCTGGTAAAGATCTTGCATTAGTCATTGAAGTAGGTGCATTTGATAACTTCAATCCATTTGTCAGTTCACGTGTCCGGGCGACTTTTTTCAAAAAAATGTTAAGTGACATTTTTTCACGTTTAAAATAAGGTTTAAAACAAAACTTTTGTCGGTGTAAATTTTGATAAAAATGAACAAAGGATACCCAAAATGGATAATTAAATTGATAGTAGGCTGTAGTTTAATCAATTATTAATAGCAGTCAAAAAGTTGATAACTTAGAATGAAAACGGGTGCGATAGTGTTTTGATAATATTGAACGTTAGTTAGTAATTTATTCCTCGTGAGGATCAAAATGGCAAAATAGTATCCCGAACACATAAAAGATAAAAAGTATATTCCATTATCAATGCTACGTTCTCCATTTCCATCAGCACAATGCTCACGCATGGTGAACTCACAAGCAAATCAACCAAATCCACCTTCGACAAAACTACGCCTATATTTAATTCGACGTTTTAACGAAACGGATGGGCGCTGAGAATGGGCTGAAACAAAAGCGAGTCGTATAAAACTGATAAACGGCATTTCCGAACGGACCGATTTTCAATTAAGCTGCAAAAATGGAAAATCCAACCATGCACCAGTTCAGAATCGAACTGTCATACATATTGGGTCGGACCATTCGTAATGTTCAGATAAAATAATCAGAACGCAATGGAAAACTCAGTTGGTCGAGTGCATCCAATTATTATAGCAGCCATCGATAAGAATCTGGAAAAGACCAAAGAGTCAAGCTGGATCAGTTTGTTAACGGTGAATGCTATGGTGAAAAGTATAGAGGATAATTATTATAATTATTGTTATAGTGATGAACCTCAGTGTTCAACGGACTGGGTTATGCGCAGTAGATAACCATAATTATAACAATTTACTACTGATATTTGAAATGAAATTATACCTATTGAACTAAGTACATACCGCAATTTTTGAACGTATTAGTATACAGTGTGTCCCAGATTCGCTTGTCCATACAGAGATCTTCTTGGCTCCTATCATACCTAAAGCAGAGGTTAAATGGAGAAAGTTTTAGGAGAATCTTAGTGCATCCGATATCTGGCTTCAGATTTACTATCGGTCAATTGGTCTGGAAGTATCGGCGAAAAACCGAAAATGGCGGATTTCATATTTGCCAGTAAATCCGAAACGGCGAATTTGACAGCTGTCAAAATTTGACATTATCTGGAATCCTTGGTTGGTGCTTAGAGACGGTTGGCACTGCTGTTAGGCAATTTGCCTTTTCGGTATATATATATACAGTGCGGCTCTAAAAGGTACCCCTCCTTTTTTTTTCATGTGTGCACCAAAAATTTTGAAATTTGGCATACTTCAATTGCTGTCAAAATACTACTTTTTAATGTTACTGACGTACTTTTAGTATTCAAGATGGCGGCTGGGCGCCATTTTGAAACATTTTTTTAAATGGAAAGGGGGGTCGTGTGACACATCATTCGAAAGGTCTTATCAAGTAAATTATTGTGTGGAAATTTCATAGGATTAAACGCATCCGTGCGGATATGACAGCCTGCCAAACTTTCAGTTTTTAAAAATGTCGTTTACGTTAAGTATCAATTTTTTAACGAGCTGACACATTAGATTCCGGAAAAATGATGGTGAACGTGAACCTGAGCAAAACAGTACAGGTTAACAAATAGGAATGCTGATACAATGCGGATAAAGAATTTCAAGATGATAAAAAAAAATTGGAAAGCATTTATTAGCATTGTAATACTAAAATCTAAATAAGATGGACATACAGTTTCCACACTACCTCGCCAGAGTACTAAAGTTAACCAAATGTGAAAATCTTGAAAAGATATGAGCCAGTTGTTTGATTATTGTGTTAATTAGGAAGTGTTACAAAAATGCCGCGTCCCCTCGCAGAAAACATTGAAGCAATTTTTTTTATGGCGGAAATCGTAATTTCCATGAGACGGAAAGAAACTTCGATGAGCGCTTCCCGGACCGTCCGATATGCAGGAAATATCTTTGCGAATTAGTGCGGAAATTTATCGAGACTGGTAGTGTTCATAGCTTGAAGAATCAAGTGCGACCATCTATTTCGGAAGATAAACAAATTGCAATCATTGGTGAGATGGTGGTGAATCCTGAACAGTCGACTTCTCAGGTAGCAGACATCTGTGATACTTCGTCTGCTTCTGTAAAACGATTTCTGAAAAAAACAGAAATTTTATCCTTATAAATTTCAAATGGTGCACCAGTTGACAGAAGATGATCCTGACAGACGTGTGGAATTTTGTGAAATTATGACCGATAGAATAGGCCGAGAACCGAGATACGTTCAAAATATTTGTTTTAGTGACAAGTGTACTTTCTTTTTAAATGGCCGTGTACACAGGCAAAATGTTCGTTATTGGAGTGACGTAAATCCGCATGTTTTAGGGAAACCACACGCAATATCCCGAAAAGGTTAACGCATGGGCTGGCATATTGGGAAACCATATTGTTGGTCCTGTTTTCATTCATGAAAATTTGACAGGGAACCTGTATTTGAACTTGTTAGAAACACAATAGAGCCTTTGATTGTACAAATACGTCAGAATAATCCCAACAAATTTGGCATGGCACCAATTTTTCAACAGGATGGTGCGGCTCCTCATTTCAGCAGAAATGTAAGGCAGTATTTGGACATAACTTACCCCAATCGTTGGATTGGTCGTCGGGGTCCTACCGAATGGCCTGCCAGGTCGCCCGATTTAACACCATTGGACTTTTTTTATGGGGATATTCAAAACAGAAAGTATATGCAACACAGCCAGACTCTCTTTTAGATTTACAGCAAAGAATCACTGCTTTTTGTCAAAATAATAATGTCGATACTTTCGAAAAAGTCCGTCAGGAGTTCTCTGACAGATTATTTCATTGTTTGGGGGTCAACGGAGGACATTTTCAACATTTTTTACAATAAAAATTGAAGTATGCTCTCTTTTTTCTCATTTCACGAATTTCTTTATCTTGTTAGTTTGACAGTCTGTCATATCCGCACGGATGCGTTTAATCCTATGAAATTTTCACACAATAATCTACTCGATAAGACCTTTCGAACGATGTGTCACACAACCCCCCTCTTCATTAAAAAAAATGTTTCAAAATGTGACATCAAAAAGTAGTATTTCCACAGCCATTAAAGTATGCTAAGTTTCAAAATTTTTGGTGCACACATTAAAAAAAAAGGGGAGGGGGACCTTTTAGAGCCGCACTGCATATATCAAGCTTATAGTTCTTGGGGATGTAGTCAAAATTGGCCTTAGGTTTAGGTAAAAAAACAAAACCCTTTTTTGTTTGTCGAGCTTTCGGAAATGTTTATTTCTTTCATCAGGACATCTATAAATTAAGGTTTATGTAACAGTAACCGTAAAATACAATTTTTAAATAATCTACTCACCAAGACGAGTTTATAACAAAAGATAGCATCTTATGAAGAACATACTTGCTTCTAACTGAATTACAACAAAATTATCTTCTACATCTTATTACTGTCGCGAAAGTGAGATAAATTATGGTTAAAATACGTGAATTCACATGCATCGGTTCATCTGTGCTTCTAAAAAACTTCACAAATACCCTTTTACTGTTTAACAGTTCCATAAGAGATACTAAATGCTAGAAATAATATGTTGGAAAGAGACAAAGAACACTTCTGGAATAAATTTGCCTATTGGATTTACACTGTTCACCGCTGTTCGAACAAAATATACACTGCTCTAATTACTGGTTTGAGGTTTGTGATCATTGTACAGTTGTATGATGTAACTATAAATTGAGCTTAGGTTCTGAGTGCCACTTTTTCGGTTCATGGCGTTTTTACATGTAATTATGTGAACCATTTCCATGAAAAGTCTTTTGTTGTAGGCGCTGACTTTGTCTAACACACTCGCACTGTCCCAGTCCACACTGTGATTAGTCTCGTTGGTGTGGATACTAAGAGCACACGAGTCTTTTGGTAGGGCAGTCACTTTTATGAGAGCTTAGTCGGCCTTTCAGACTTCTCGATGTCTGGCCTATGTATTGAAGAGGGCAGTCCTTGCAGTTGATTTTATAGACGACATCCCATGTTGCCAATTTGCTTATAGGCATTTTAGTTTTTGCATATAACAGAGAAATGGTTTTGACTGGTTTTAAGCTACATCAATAAATGGAAGGGAACGATAGAAAACCGTCTCTTCTGTATGAGGTGTGTTTAAGAGGTCTGAGTTGCTTAAAGGTGAGATTATTTGACTTTGAGACAGATCTGTGGACGGGTTTTGAAAAATGATTTCAGGAATTTCGTATTTTGGGTGCTATAAAGCATTTTATTAATTAAAGAATATGGATAACCATTGTTCAGTAGTATTTTTTTGAGGTGAAGAAGTGAATCATTTCTGAAATCTGGGTGTGTAAGTTTAGCAACTCTATTTTTCATCCCCGATGCCAAGTTGATTTTGGTTTTCATTGGGTGATAGGAGTGAAAATGTAAGTATCTGTTAAAGCAATATGGTTTCCGATACCATTTTGTATTTAATACGTTATTCTCGTCTCTTATGATTTTCATATCAAGAAACGGTATGGCCTAGGATATGGCTTTATTCACTTCCTCCTCACATGTGAACTGTAGATGTTCGTTAAAGTTATTGAATTCATTCATAATTTAGATTATTTAAAAATTGTATTTTACGATTGCTGTTACATAAACATCAATTTATAGATGTCCTGATGAAGGAAATAAACATTTCTGAAAGCTCGACAAACAAAAAAGGGTTTTGTTTTTTTACCTGAACCTAAGGCCAATTTTGACTGCACTCCCAAGAACTATAAGCTTGATGTTCAACTAGTCAGTCAATACTACCCTCCCGCTCTATACAGAGTCGAGATACAGAGTGGTCACTGAAGTGTGCAACATATGGATTTTTTTTTTTATTAACTGCACAACCAAAATACAAATATTGCCAAGAGTTGGTGCATGTTTGATAATCATATTAGGTGCACTTAGAATGGTTGCAAGTCAAACAGCATACAGGGTAGGCCAAAAAATATGAAAATTGTACAGGAGTAAAGTACCCTTATTTCAGAAAATTCGGCAAAATGTTATGAAGAAAACTTGTTTAGAATTGGAAGTTATGCCTAAGTACCAAATCATGGCATCCTAGGAAAAAAAATAATTTTTTTAAACATCTGATTATTTTCCAAAAAACAAAAACAAAACATTTAAAATGAAAAAATAACACCAAATGAGAGTTTTTTATTATGCATATCATCATTAATGATGTTTTACCTTGTGAAAAAAAATGTTTGCGATATTTTAAAGTTGTGTTCAATATCGTTAAAGCAAACAAGCTTGTGAATCCCTAACAAATTTTAAATTTGGGTAAATTTTCTAAATATGCTTGAATTTGAACTAAGTTATGCGAAATTGATTTGTTTTTGAATAATTTATGAAACTGTCTAGGATGGATATGAAAGAGAATTTTTTTTTTGGGAATAAATTAGATGTTAAAAAAATATTATTATTATATAACATATATTTTTCTTCTTATGAGACCACGATATGGTATTTAGCAATAACTTTTAATTCTAAATAACTTTTCTCCACGCAATTTTGCCGAATTTTCTAAATTAAGGGTACTTTACTCTCGTACAACTTTCATATTTTTTGGCCTGTTTTGGCCCGTTTGACTTGCAGCCATTCTAAGTGCACCCAATACGATTATCGAACATGCACCAACTTTCGGCAATATTTGTATTTTGGTTGTGCAGTTAATAAAAAAAAACCATATGTTGCACACTTGAGTGACCACACTGTATATACAGGGTTTTTCACTTAAAACTCCGCACGTCAATATCTCGGAAACGAATAGGAATATTTGATTTCTATTAAAAGTAGTCAATGTATGGGGTCGAGTAGTTATTTTTCACATTTAAAAAAATTCGGCGTCTACGACGACGACGCATCGAAAATATTAATCGATTGCAGGGACTTTGAAATCACGCGCATGCAAAAGTACGAGTTATTTATAAACTTTTCTGTTATTCAGTCGAACTCATTTATTCTACTCAGTTTTGAGATATACAGTGTGTCCAAGATGAGGATGTCTATCATGGGGATCTTGAAAACCGTTAAAAATGTATTTTTTGTCTCTCTCTAACACATGAGTTCTTATGGAAAAATCCATCAACATAATTCCGAAAGCTCGAAAAAACAATAAATGAGAATCCACGCTTCGTAGACCGCTCATTTTGACTGCTCCCCACCACCTTCTACTTCATAATTGCAAGCCAGTCACGAAAACTTTCCAGTCAATATTCTTGACATAAAGTTTGAGTTAGGAATAAATGACAAAAAAGCATCTTTTGAAATGAACTTGACGATTTTTTTCTAAAAGTGTATGTATGTATCATTGTAGTAATTAAATGTACCGCCATTTTGTAGTACTTCAAGATATCGACTCAATATTCTAGAGTTATATAGTACTCATCAGGATCTTCAAAATGAGGTATCACATGACCCCTATTCCTATTCAAAAAAATATTCCAAGATGGCGCTCAGACGCCATCTTGAATTTTTCATATGACAATTTTATGTCAATACATATCAAACTTGGTTGTATTTGATCACCTACAATTTGAAGTATCTAAGTTGAGCCGTTCAAAAAATAAAAGAGGGGTGACATTGAAGAAAAGCACTGTAGGTACCTATATTATATACGTAAGGCACGTCATAGACGGCAGACAGAATCGTAGGGGAACGGTCTTTACATTCTTTGCAATGGGCCCTACAGTTTAACATGGATTCCGAACCACGGACATCGATTCCATCGGACCACAGACATGTTCTACCAGTCTGTACTGGAGAACCGGTTCGCGGTGGAACCTACCGACTGGCGAGTGTGTATCTTTGTACTTCGTTCCCTGCGAGAATATACGATCCTCCCAGGCCTGGTTATTGGCGTGAATAGGGAGGACAATTATACATTTTGCACTCTGCCGTGTTGGTGCCGCTAAAATACCAGGCAGTCAACTTTTTACGGTCCATTGCCATTGTTGGGGTTCGAACTCAACACCAGACCGGTTCCCACTTACCGACCCAACGCTTTACATGCTACGCCAGCCCGGCCTAACTAGACACCTTTGGAAGACGAATAAAATGGCGTGTATAATATGTCTCAACCGTCTTTAGTTTTCCCGAAACCCGCCTACTCTTTCGCCATATTGGATTTTTCGATTTTTTGAAAAGAGTGTATAATTTCCAGTCTAGTGATGTCTCACAAGAGTATATAAGATTCAAGTATCATCGAAATATCAAATATCGTAGTTATGTCATGGCGTTCTTTTCTGAGAATGCCATGATTCGCATTTGTCTGAAAATTGGTTTATAAGCAAAATCTGTTTTTTTTCATCTGAGGAGGCTTTGATCTGTCTTTCATTAATTCAGTATGACAGTTGTGTTTTGTTAACAAGTACCTACGCTTTTCGAATTAAAATGATAAATCTGATAAGCAAATTGTCGAAACCTGTTAAAAATGCCCGATATTCTATATTTCTCTATTCAATTAAAAAAAAGTTAGTTATGTTAGCGCTGTACTTGCGGTCACATAGAAATGCTGGCATTACCTCAGCAAGGTCAAGGTATTTGGAGATGTATCCCGAACGACGGCAATCTCATAAAATATAAAACACAATTTAGAAAAACCGTGATTAATTTGGTCAACTATAAACAAAAATAGACTTGTAAGGGTTATACGAAAGACAGTCGCTTATTGTCAACAATGTCACGATGCATGTCCATGTTCTATTGAAAATTCAAGGCGTTCAACACATTTGCTGCACACTAAATGCGTTGACTTTAAGTTGATACAGTGATTATTCATATTTTGCGACAAATAAATCATGGCCTCCTTAGAAAAAATTGAGTCTTAACTATGAAGTCTGATATTTCAATGATACTCAAATCTTTTATGCACACGTGATACATCACTAGACTGAAAATTTCACGCTCTTTCCAAAAATCGAAAAATCCAATATGGCAGCCATAAGAAAAATGAAAGTTGAGGCGGGTTGCGGGAAAAGATTGAGACATGTCATGTACGCCATTGTATTCTTCTTAAAAAGGTGTCCCGATAATGTCACATTTTCGTAGCTGTTAGCGTTAGCCGTTTCGGATTAACTGGCAGAAAACAAAATCGACCATTTTCGTTTTTTCGCCGATATTTCCAAAATCAATTGACCGATCGCAAATCTGAAACCGGATGCAATAAGTTTCCTTTAACACTTTCTCCATTTAACCTTTGATATGTACAGCTGGTTCGTAAAAAAACTGGTATTGCCAAAGTTTAGTAAACTTTGGTATTGCTCATAGAATTGCTTACGAAATTGAGCAGTGTAATATTTGTTTTGACAAAACCAGAGAGAAAATAATAAAGTAAAGTTCGGGCTCGTCCGATTCGCGAAACCGTGTGATGGATATGAAAATGCCCGATCGCAGTTCTTATCTATCATATGATTTCGTGCCGCTTTCTTAACTAGCACATGCAAACGCGAAAATGATTCGATAACTTCTAATGAAACTATTTTTAGTTTTCACATTACAACCTGTCTGCAAACGTATGTATGCAGCTCGTGGCACTGTGATCGTTGATTGTTGTATTGTTATTTTGCCAAAAAATCTCAAGTTATATTTTCTTTCAGATAAGTTATGATAGGTATTGTCTAATCTAAGTACTTAGTACTTGGTAATCTGTTTTGTTTGTTTTGATTTTATTAATTTTGTCAAGAACAGAAAAAGCGGGGTGAGCTATTTTCTCATTTTTCAGGAAATAGAAAATTGGCAACAGTTTTTTTATTCCAGTATAAATGGAACATACGGTAACAGCAGATTCCTCACATATTGCGATCGACCCGAACTTGTCTATTCCGAAAGTTGATATTAAGAGAGATACAGGATGTCCAAGTTTAATTTCAATTTTTGTTTTATTTGAATAACTTTCGAAACAATCAATATTGATGAAATTTGGTATATGGGGTTGTCTGGCATGGGAAATTTGAGATTAGCTTGAATGCTCAATGTTTCTTGATTTGAAAAAAAAATCAATCTCCTTTTATAAATTTTTTGACAAAAAAAAATATCAATTTTTTGATTTTTTTTCAATTTTGTCTTTTTTTATGAGAACCATTGAGCATCGAGATACTTGTCAACATAACCATCAAAACATCTACAGAAAGTGACAAAGAAAAATATTCAATAGATATTATTACTGCCATTTTAATACTAGACAAACACAGCTTGTCCAACCGAATCAAAGGAAACGGAAACACGCATCTCGGAATATCGACTGTCCAGCAAAACTAGTAGTTGTGATAAATCGAATTCCCACAAAATATTCTTGAACATGAAAGTTCAAACAACCAACCGAGGAACTAGTAAAAACTTGGCCATGTCTTATTTCTTTCCAAAATAATCACAACCACACGATTGACAGCGCTGCAGCTTTGAGGCATCGCCCCATAAGCGATCAAACTGTGAAAGAAGTACTGAAATATTTCAACAGACATTCGGTTGCATCAGCGTATCATAGCTTCTGTTTTTCAAAAATGGAAGAGCATGGCGAAACATATGAAGAAATAATGGCTGACAAACAAAACTTTCCAACAAAAACCGACTTTTCAAATATATGGCATAAATATTTTCAAGAAAATTTTGGTTCTAGATCTGGAAAAAAAGCTTTGGAAACTCCGGCAGTTCCGACGCTTTATTCAAAATTGGAGCAATCTCGGAACATTATGCCATTTCCTTTTGTACTCCAATTATGCAGAGAGCGGCCTATTTATTGATTCAATCATCAGAAATATTGTTTGTTGATGCAACTGGAAATTGTGACGTTGAAAACCACAAACTGATTTTTTTTTGTTACCCCGGGGGAATTCCAGTGGGATGTGTGACTTCAAAATCCGAAAAAAGCGATGTGTTCAGAGTTGCGCTGGGAAACTTAATAGCCATAATGCCTAAGAAAATATATCCTGCAGAGATAGTTAGCGACGACGACCTCAAAGAAAGGAAGCTACTCAAAGAATATTGGCCCAATTCTAAGTTACTGCTTTGCACGTTCCATGTTTTGAAAGCAGTTTGGAAGTGGATCTGTTCAACAAGCAACAATGTACACATTCAGGACAGACAAAAGCTGTACAGATACTTCAAAAACATTCTGAAAAGTACTACTAGTGAGAAAGAAGTAGAAGAAAACATTTCTATATTAAAAAAAAGTTGCTCTCATTATCCTAAATTTATTAGCTATTTTGAAAGACTTTTGGAAAGAAAAGAGGACTGGTGTTTGTGGTACCGAAAAACATCTATTACCAGAGGATCAAATACCAACAACATAGTTGAAGTAGTCTTTAGATTATTCAAAGACATACCACTAGAGAGGACTAAGGCATATAATCTTGTACAACTTGTTGACTTTATTGTGATTAATTTCAATTATTGCTTCTACAAACTGAGGCTACTGGATTTTATAGTGAACAGGGTCTGTATCTAAAGATACACTACCGATGCAAAAGATGTCGATCCCAATAAAATTGAAGAGATAGGCAGTCTACAATATACTGTTTTGAGTTCCTCGATGGATCAAACCGACTTTGTGGATATGGAAATGTGTTCTTGTCCCCAGGGAAGTGCAGGAAAAATTTGTAAACACCAAGCAGCGGTCATTAAAAAATATAATATTATCAACGCTTGCAATATTCTGTCGGAAGAACAAAAGCGCATATTATATAAAATAGCGACTGGCACCCATCCTCCTGCTCATTTACTTGAACCGCTTCTACTAACCACAAATCTAACTAACTTAGAACACACCAGCACCAGAACTCCATCGATAGTAGAAACCCATATAATGTCATATCTAGTAACAATTTTTATAATACGGACGCAGGAGAACAAGGTGATGAGGTAAATGAGGTCACAGGCGTTTTAGATGAGTGGAAAACGTTTCTACACGGATTTGATGTCATCGTCCAACAAAATGTATCAGATGGTCCTGAGAATTTTGTAGGTGGTGTAAAGTCATTCATGCAAAATTATAAAAAAAATGTTAACAGCTCGTCTTCACTTCTGAGTTCAATACACACAGCATTCAGACCTTGTGCTTCAAATTTGAATAGAAAAATGGTACACACAACTAGAAAAGGTACCAAGATTTCTGTCCAACCTACAAGTGTAGCAAGAAGAAAAACAAAATTCACAGGAAGAAGACGTTTCTAGTCTGGAAGAAAAATGAAAAACTCAGACAAGAAGAAATGTCTAGCTCCTCATAGCCTCGAAACTTGTGTTACCCAAAATCGAGCTTTGGGTGCTAGAAAAAAAGCAAAATAGCAGTATCTACAGTGTGACCCATTTGTTTTGGGAACACCCTGATAAAAAGTTTATTTCTCAACCGATTTGGTTCGTTTTTTTTTTGGATTGTAGAGCTCGAAAAATTGTATATTCTTGGCAAAAAGTGACCTTCGCCATTTTGACTTCAAGGCCTACTATGTTAGTTTTTAAGAGCAAAATTTCAGGAAACCATATTAGCGATTTTTTTAGAAAAAATCTGTCTGCGCCACTGGATTCAGCATCCTTTAAAACGGGTCTATACAAATTTTCAACCGAAAATATCAAGTTGAAAAAAATTAAAAATTCGCACTTTAACAATCTTTGATTCTATCAAAACAAATAAAAATGACATAAAACTAAAAATTTGTAACTTCTACCAAACCACCATCAACCTCAATGCATTTATCATATCATATCATATGTTTAACATTTGGTGTACCTCAAGGAACTGTGTTAGGCCCTTTGTTGTTCTTAATATATATCAACGACATGGTTAGAGTGCTAAAACAATGTAAGATCGTTCTATTTGCTGATGATACGATGTTATATTTAGTGGGTGAAAATATCATGGAAATGCAGGATGTGATGAACAAAGAACTGAAGTTAATTTATTCTTGGCTGTGTAGTAATAAGCTGAGTCTAAACGCCAGCAAATCAAAATTTTGTATATTTGGGAAAAAATCTAGACTAAGTCAAATTAATGTAGATAATATTGACATTAATATTAATGCAGAGAAACTCACCTATGAAAATGAAATTAAATACCTAGGAGTCATATTCGATCCCACTTTGACTTTCTGCGCCCATGCAGATTATATAATGCGGAAATTCTCGAAAAAAGTTGGATTTATCGCCAGAATAGGAAAGAGTTTGTCAATGTATACAAAAATGTTATTATATAACACAATCGCGGCGCCTCACCTTCAGTTTTGCTCAACTCTTTTGTATAGTGTGCCCAATTATAAACTGGATCAGCTTCAAAAAATTCAAAACAGAGCAATGCGTGTAATTTTAAAATGTAATCGTTATACACCTATACAATGTATGTTAAATGTACTAAATATTTTATCAGTTAAGCAAAAAGTTATATACAATGTAAATGTCTTTATATTTAAAATTAAGAGAAAAATTTTACCACCTTATATCTGTGATAAAATCAAATATTTTAATGATGTACATAATTATAAGACAAGGCAGCGCGATGATTTTATTTTATATAACAAATGCAATTCTAGTCAAATGCTTAATTCAATATTACAAAAAGGACTTCAAGAATTCAATAAGCTTCCTCCTGGCTTGAAAACCTGTGATAATTTTAACCAGTTCAAACGCTTATTGAGGAAACACGTTTGTGAACATTTTTAATGTGGTGATTCATTTCTGTATACTAAGCTAATAATTATTGTATTAGATTTAAGATTTTAGTGTACACTTTTATAATTATTATACCTACTATACCATTTTTTTTAACTATTACTTAATATTGTGAGATTTTGTAGCTTTTTTATGCTAAATAAAGATTATTATTATTATTATTATTATTATTACAATCCAAAAAAAAAACGAAGCAAATCGGTTAAGAAATAAACTTTTTATCAGGGTGTTCCCAAAACAAATGGGTCACACTGTATATTTCAAGAGAATAAAATTGTTTTGTTTTTTTATCATGGTATTAATTTTGTTTATGATATATACATATTTTTTTCTATTCATAATGAATAAAAGAGCACTTTGTCTTTATTGACCAGTACGGCTATACTAAACGATTAAAGAAACCGGTTTTTATTGGAAGAGATATACATAAAAGTAAGTATAAACAGTCTTTATATAGTGGGGATGCAGTGAGAAATTGGCCAGGGGAAGGAGAAACAACCCTTTAATGCTAAATCAAGCTTTCGAGATCTTTATTTTCTCTTCATCAGAATTTTCTATTAAGTAAAAATGACAACGTGTTATAAATACAATTGACATTTTTTGTACAAAAACTCACCATTGCGGGTTTGAACTAAAGAAGGTTAACATCTATGAGAAAATACCGAAACCCATCATCAATCACAGCTTACAATTTCACACATCATGATGCAGGATTTATTTTGATGTACTACATTACGACCAAACTCTGGAAACGTGAAGGAGGAAATGAACAATGGACAACGAACGTTAATTTACAGGGCCGTACAAACAATTTCTTTAACTAGCAGCATAACAAACAGAGCATGTACCATATGCATATATAAATAGATCATATTTATGATAGTAGAAATAGTAGATATTGGGACAGTCTAACCATCTATCATAACAATTTCTGACAAATATTTTGAATGGTTCGCTCAAATCACAGGAGTTGGCTATTCTATTATAAGTAGAGCAAACTTTGTAGGTTGGAGACATATAGGTAATATTATGTGCCCCATCATTGAACATTCACGTCAAGTTAACGTATACGTTGAGATTGTTTATCATTGCAAATGTTCCATTTGCTAACAGCGTTACCAAGGTAGAATGGATACGTTAAGTTAACGCATCCGGTCAATCATAGCCCCCATCCACATACCGACGTGTTGTTAGTGCTGCCATGGAAGCAAATGGCTTCAATTTTATTTTTTTTTCCAACCGATTAAATAAAATACAGTTCAATATTTTGAAAAAGGATGAAAAAAAGTTTGAAAAAAGAGTTACTTCTTTTTATGAAGAATAAGATTCTGCACTGAAAAATATAACTTTCCATTTTAAACATGATTTGACCTCGAAATCATGGTCAAGGTTCAAAAAAGATATGTTCGTTGTGTTTCCCCCTTAATACTGAACAACTTTTGTTTGCAACATTTTTTTTCTTCTATGGTACATAGTTTTTGAGATAATTCACTGTCTCAAGTTGAATGCCTCACCCTGTATATTAAGCACTGCACCCATGATATACTCTGTGATATTAGAAGTGTCACACCGACTAATTTCCCATAAGACTCAATGTGAACATGACGTAATAAAAAGCTTCATATCTCCTTCGAAAAAAAAACCATCAAATTTACCAAAAAAAAACAAAATGTTTGGAATTAATGAAACTTTAATATTTCAGCATAGAAGAAATTTCATTTCTACCAGGAAACTGTACAGTGTTTCAAAATTTTGTAGTCAAACTAGCAATGCAATTATTGAAGAGCCAGGGGGAAAAACGATGTGAGTCCGTTAATTATAATATTGAGAAATCTCTAATTTTAAGTCTGAAACCACTGTACAGGGTTTTTTTTATATATTGACACCCCCCTTAACTTTTTTGTTTAACGTTTCTGAAGAAAGTTTCTCAGATAAAAGTTTTGTGGTTTTCAGTAAATTTTTTGAAAAACTCTATTTCGCATATACGTAAAAAGAAAAAAAGGCTAGCCGTTGTCGATCAGGAGGAAGAACTAAATATTTTATTGTATTTTCAAGGTAGGTTAATAGAATGACAGTAATTCCGAAGCAATTTTCGTTACAAAAGGGCTCAAAATGAATAACGATCTTTATTTTTAGAGAATTCAAATGCAGCTTTGAAAGATGAATCAAACTTTTTCGATAAATCAATTAGCAAAATCTATTATACCCTAAAAAAACATGGTTACCATCCCTATAAAATAATGCCAGTGCAAAAATTAACTCAAGAGCAAAAGGACAAAAGAATTATGTTTTGCCAAGAGATGTTGATATCAAAGGAAAAAGATCACAATTTTTTCAAAAACATATTATGGTCAGATGAATGCATTTTCAGTACTGCAGGAATTCATAATCGAAAAAACGTGAGATTTTGGGCAAATCAAAACCCCCAGAGCAACGAGGGAAACTAAGATCCAAGGTCGAAGTTCTTTAAATGTGTGGTGTGGAATCTTGAAGAATGAAATTATTGGGCCAATTTTTATTGACGGGCGCTTAAACGGCGAGAAATATTTGAATTTATTGACGAACGAGGTAGAAAATTATTTGGAAAACTTACCACTCCGTCAATACAATCAAATAATTTGGCATCAGGACGGAGCTCCACCACACAACGTTTTTCCGGTTGTGAATTATCTCAATGAGAAATACCAAACGTGGATTGGTCGCACTGGACCGATCAGATGGCCGCCAAATAGCCCGGATTTGACGCCACTTGACTCTTTTTTGTGGGGTTTTCTGAAGAGCAAGGTCTATGAAATACCGACCGAAAATGTAGAAGTTTTAAGAAATCGGATTATTGAGGCCATGCAAGAGACCAATCAAAATAATGCTCACTTTATTGTTAATAGCATAAATAAAATCGAGCGAGATTATACGCAGTGCTTAGAAATGGACGGTGGACATATCGAGCAGTTATAGTGTTGTGTTTGATGAAATATAAGATTGCTTTTTATATTTGCATGTTTTTTTGTTTCTATCCAATTTCTATGAAACGTCAACATTCAAAGGTCAATATCTTTTTATACGTCAAAATTAGGTATAGGGTATGCTACATAAGAAATGTTTAGAATTATCTCGAGAATATAAAAATCGAATAAAAAAACAGGGTTCTAATTTGAAATAAGAAAATTGGACCACGCCCAGACTTTCTGAGGCACCCTGTATATGCAAATTAGAGTTTTTTGGAAAATTGACTCAAAACCAATGAACTTACATCCGGGACACTTTTTTCAAAAACGTCAAATAAAAAAGATAAGGGGGGTGTCAATATATAAAAAAAACCCTGTACATTTGATCAAAAAGTTATTCACGAGCTAATTGACACTGATGATTTTCTCATGGTGTTTCCTACTAAAAGTGAAATTTGCGATACTGAGAAATGTTGTTTTCTTTATTATTTTTGAGTAAACTCTGGCTGAGAACACAAAAAACTGCGAAAGAATGATGGGAGTCCAGTGACTCTCATCGATTTTTCCTCTGATCCAGGTAATCTCATCGATTTTCCCCTTATTTCTAAAAAATTTGATTGAAGCTGTTTGGATAAAAGCCTTGCATTGTTGAGAAGAAAATTTTATTGTTTGAAAAAAGTAATAAATAGAGTCTTCTTTGGTTGGTAGGTTCCGGAAGTAATCTTGTGCAGTTTCTCCACAAAATGTTGCAAGGTAGTTCATATCTTGAGGTACTAGATGTCATATCCATATAATCACACGCACCGTACGACAAAACTTAAACATCAACTGCGAACAATAAAAAAAAGTCATGGCGCTTCATGCTGATGAAGGCACATGGTACTCTCATCGTTTGTTCGACTGACGCATGGACCTTCATCGTTTTCTCCTAGCATGCCTAATATTTTATCCGTTAAAACTTTTGACCGTTAGCTTTATTTGTCTCTAAAATCATGGCAATGTAAATTATAGGTTGAAAACCATATTTTGAACTGATTAATTTTTTCCTTGGCTTTTCAATTGGCATTGAGTGGGTTGTGCTAGAAATTCAAAACACTCTATAGAGTTTTCTGGTAGAAATGTAATTTCTTTTATGCTAAAATATTGAAGTTCTATTTATTCTGAACATTCTGCTTTTTTGGTTAATTTGATATCCCTTTTTTCAAAGGAGATATGAAGCTTTGTATTAGGTCATGTTCACATTGAGTCTTATGGGAAATGAGTCGGTGTAACACTTCTAATGTCACTGAGTATATATGTTAGATGTAGTTCTGAAATTGAGTTCCAAAACTCACTGTACGTGTATATAGCGAATTCAATGGAGGTGAACAATAAATAAAGTGACATACTTATGCGTATTTTTTTTTTTTCATTTTTCAAAATGGCTATGATAATGACGGGTAGATACAAAAACAAATTAAAATTGAGAGCAGACAACTTTTACTAGATTTGTATTGTGAGCGGACATGTATCACCGTATAATATGAACCAAAAGAAAATTTTGCGATTACATGGGCTGGATATTGGATAACGATGTGTGTTGGACATAACATGTGTTATATATAAGCTGTGTTCGGGCTCAATCGATTCGCGATACCGTGTGATAGTTATAAAAATGCCACCGGGACTCACGGCTGACCTTGCATTGCTATGTATGGTTGAGCGCAGCGCGCTCTCCGCGGTTCATTTCAAAAACGATTGACCGTATAAAAACAAGGTTCAAACAAAATTTATAGATACTTTTATGCTTTACAATTTTTGTAATAGATGAAAATAAGATTGAAACCATGGAAAGCGAGATATTGACGAAAAACTGATTTTTGTGACCTTTGACCTTGGATATCTCAAGACGCCGACACTAGATTTAATGAGACTGTTGAGATCACTTTAAGAATGCTTAAATGGAGGTGTATACGAGTTTACAGCTTATTGTCTGTCATTCCGCAGTGAACCCCTAATATGACTGGGCTATGGCGAATTTAGCGACAAAGAAACTCATTTTTTCCAAATAGAACATCAAGATCGCTTTGTATATTTTATTGAAATCTGGTGGGAACGTTTATACTGGTATACACACAATGGCAAATGGAATTCGCAGAAAAGCCAGTAGTGCTCTGTGCGATTATTTTAAAAAAAACTATAGTTATTCCAGAAACGAAAAAAGATATCATTAAAAAATCCAAATATGTCCCGAGGACGTGATTAACAAATGCGCGGGCTTATGAAAAAAAAACACTTCAAAATATTTTGTGGAAAAGTGGAGACGGTGAAGTCTTTACAGTTCTTTTCGTACCATACTGTATAGAGAAAGTATTTTCGGTGTAAATTCGCGGAGAAAAGTTTTATAGTGCGTTGCAAGACACATATTGCCCACTTCATTTACTGACTGCTACCTCACCATTCCTTGCTCAACATATTTTTTCAGCAATTCGTTAAAAAATTATGGCAGTGAAAATGTGTGCGCGCAGATAAACAATTATTTTGAGTAAAGTTTATCTGAATTCTGAATAGATTACGTCAAATTCAAATCGGTTATCACGAGAATGAGTTTCAGTGTAGTTTACAAGGTGTATAACGGCCCACACGTTTAGTTTGGAATCATTGTTGTAAATCTGGATATGGTTTTATAGCTAAATGCTAAATGCGACCTGGTTTTCTCAATCAATGGTTATGCGCCCAATAATATTGTTCACAGTCTTATCCCGCGGATTTTCGGGATTGAGGAATTGGATTCCCTAGTGGGTACCCACTAAATTTTAACAAAATATATTAGGCGGTTTCGATGAGATTTTTTTTACATTTTCAACTCCCTGTATATCGAAAATCAATCGATTGGGGACCTACTATATGATTTTTTTTTTCTCAAAACCACTCGAGGATCAGTATCTAATTCTGAAACACCCTGTATACCAGATGAGGCGGTATAAGATTCGCCAGTTTACCAAGAAATCAAATAAAAACCTTTTATGATTTTCGTTGCGAAATTTTTCATTGCTTTATACTACAGACAAAGTGTCCCATAATTAGTGGACGAAGCATCAACCCTGCATTTATCGTCATATGAACATATATCGGGAAAAGCTTCGCCTTCTTAAAGGGGTGCACCTGAAGATGGATTTTTCTCATTTTACCGAAACCGTTAAAGATACATTTTTGAAACTTTGAGATCCTTCTATTCTGTATGGATTTTAAAATCAGATTTCTTAGTCGCGTATCATTTGGGAGGAGTATAAGAAATTACTTAGATTTTTCATAAATCATCTTTTCGTCTTTTTTTTCAAAAAATTTCGAAAATATGGGATTTGTTACGCAAAAAAAGTCGGTATGGAGTTCGCCGGGTCGGCTGTAGTGATCAATCAAATGAAAAATACATCAAATGTTGAGTTGAATGATTATTTTTCATATTTTTCTTCTTCCGTGAATCTTTGCGATGAAAATGTTATTAGAAAAAACTCTTGTATCAAAAAGGTTTTTTTTCGTTTCGTATTGAAAATTTGAGGATCAGCTATTCCTCTTTTACCTTCCAAAAATGTGACGATAGTTTAAAAATAAATGATAAGAAATTTAACACTGCTGAACAATTTTTGGCTATTACCACTTCCGAGCACCGTATATTATTATCTAAGTATACGCATAACGTCAAATTTTCACGAAACCTACAAAGTATTAAAGGCTAAAAGTATCATGACTTGCAGATAAGTGATGAAAACCTAATATTAAGCTCGATGTTTTTGAAATGTATTTTAGTGAAAACATATTCTGTGCATGTTGAAAATACCCCGCCTCTTGATTCGGTAATAATACACCTCTTAAGAACTCGATGCGAACGGCTTTTTATCAACAATCAGTCGTAATCGAGTAAAGGTGTTAAAATTAGATAAGTCCTACCTTTCGGTGTGTTCTTTTATTATATTTATGATAACGTGTTATTTTAATAAATATGTAATGAAGGGCACAAGACTTTTTAGCATCGTAGCAATCGTAAGCCCCTGAAGAATGCTTGGATAAACTTTACCAGTGATACATACATACATTGCTGTGAATAATCTGCTAGAGTTTTTTTTAATTTTTTTTTGTCATTTCTTCATCCAATCATAATACCTTTTAGGTACGTATAGAACAGACGCATGCAGAAATATTCGAACATCAGTAAAGGGTCAACGTTGTCGTATCCTAATTCCGTATAATCGATTTTTGGTTGATCTATGAATCGTGGTCTTGTTAAGAATAAATCGATTATTTTGTAATATAGGACAGAGACGATAAGCAGATAGATTATCAGTTAATTATACTGTATAGGCAAATTAGAGGTCCGCATAATTTATAGTTAGAAAGAATGCTAAAAGATTAAACATAGTAAAATCGAGCAGCTTGCTCTTATTAATTCGAGTACCCATGCTAAAATAAGAATCACGCAAAAGAAACCCATTTTCAATTTATGAATACACCTTGTCATTCATCTAAGTTTTTCAATAGTTGCCTCGATGAATTAGCGGATTCGCACTAACACACACCTTGCCCGAAGACATGTGCTTATCTCGGAACTTCATCAATTTTAATCATTATCAGTCGTTTTTTTTGTGGATTGGATCTATTTGATGGTATTTTATTTACGAGGAATCGGTCGGATTAATATAAGCAATTATAGAATTTTGCACTGCAAAACTGAGCAAAGGTGATAAATCAAGGTAGGTATGCGACAGCTTGGTCTGATCTGCTTCAATCTTTTTTCAAGTGCTTATTGAATGGAGAGAAACGTTTTAGGATACATTTGTGATATATGAATTTGAATTTTCTGTTCACTTGAAAATTTTTGAATAAGAATTATTACTTTCAAAAAAAGTTTTTTGTGAAGCATATTATTTTGTTCTGCCACTAAAATCATGTTTGAGATTGCGTCCTCAATAAATGAATCACTGCATACAAAGTTGGTGCACAATAGAGTCAGCCAAAACTCGATTCAACCAAGCGATTTGGGATATACATGTTAACTCAATGAAAACGAAACCAGTCCCTTTGTCGTTTAGAGGAAAAATGAGTGAGGGGCGTCGGTTGTTCTATGCAGATTCTTAGTCACTTGAATTCCCTATGGAAAATACTCCATTAAAAAAAAAAAAAATTGTCCTGGATATAATCTCAATTGGGAAGTTACTCCCGGCTACTCATTCATTTGAAAGGATGTCAAGATCTTTGAAAAGTATGGCTCTACGTTCATGTCGTCACTGGCTTATCTTCTGTAGGTAAGTTATATGGAATTTTTATTTCTCCAAGATATTATTAATGAAAATAGAGTGATTCTACTGAAAACATGTGAGGGGTTTTTGGAATTAATATGAAACCACTAATCTGTTACACAATATGAGGCACGCTAGACAAGATTGCACCCACATACAAAGTTGAAATGACTAAAGATATTGTTGCGTGGGACTCCTTTTTAGTATTAAAAGCTCGTTTACGTGCTTATAAATTTTAATTTCATATGAAATTAATACAACTTTTAAAGGCACAAATTGATTCTGACGTATCATTAATCAATGTCACAAAAACCAGTAACTTCTCCAGGTAGCTTATTCGCTGCGTTCAGTTTAGTTGTGCTTCAGCTGGATTCACAACATGCCCCCGCCTTGAAACACCTCTGTTTCAACATCTTGAACCGAAATGGGACATATCTTCTGACAAGCTCTCTTAATTATACTTCCCGCTGTCGATATTGACGCCACACGGGAAATTCCGTCGATACCTGGATGCAATTTGGTGATTCGGCCCAACTTCCATCGCATAGGTGGAAGGTTATCTTCCTTGACTAGGACCAAAGTACCTTCTACAGCTTCACCTTGATTTTGCCTCCATTTTCTTCGCTGTTGCATTTCCGATACATACTCTTTGGACCATCGTGACCAGAAGTTTTGTCGCATCTGTTCTATAAGCTGATGCCTTGTTAATCTGCCAGCTGGTATATGAGTGATGTTTGGTTCGGGTGTAAAGTACATTGTTCGTCCGAGTAAGAAATGAGCAGGAGTTAACGGATTTAAATCATTAGGATCATTAGTAAGAGGGGAAATGGGACGAGAGTTGAGTACCCCCAATATGCGTGAAAATCGTATACATATCCTCAAAAGTGAGGGGGTTCAGACCAACAACTCGCTTCAAATGATATTTACAGGACTCAACGCCTGCCTCCCAAAGACCGCCGAAGTGAGGGGAGTTAACTGGTATGAATCGCCAATCAATATCTTCATTGATGCATGACTCAGTTATTTTATTTTGTTGTTCCGTCAGAAAAATGCCAAGTTCTCGAAGTTCCGTGTTCGAACCGACAAAACTGGTACCATTATCTGAGTAAATTCGTGCAGGCTCTCCACGTCTATTTATAAATTATAAAACGCTTTAAAGCTAGGAGAAAGGTGTCAGTTGATAAATCCGAGACGAGCTCTAGATGCACCGCCTTCACTGAGAAGCAAACGAACAATGCTAGATAGCATTTACTAGTCTCAGCTTCTCGACCCTTTCGATCTTTGATTAAGAAGGGTCCCACGTAATCGACCCCGCATGTTTGAAATGGAAAACCCGGTTCCAATCGCTTCTGCGGAAGATTGCCCATAACTGGTAAAATAGCCTTCGGATTGATTTTGAAACAAGTTGTACACTGTCGAACAGTGAATTTAGCTAAATTTCTGCCACCGACTCGACATTGAGATTCTCTTATATCACTGAGCAAGGACTGTGGGCCAGCATGTGACATTTTCAAATGTTCAAATCTGAAACGCAATTTACATAAATGATGTTTTGCCGATATAATAACAGGATGCTTCTTGTTAACATGAAAGTCTGAGTTTTTTAAACGGCCTCCGACTCTCAACAATCCGCAATCATCTATAAATGGGTTAAGACTGAATAACGCACTTTTAGGACCAATCAGTTTATTTTTAGTTACCAAATCAATTTCCTCCGTATAACATTCAAGTTGAGATTGTTTCAACAGAACTATGAAAGCATCGTTGATTTCAGTTAACGTAATAAAACCTGAACGTCTAGAATCTGTATTTTTACAGTTGTGAAGAAATCTTAAAACGTACGTCGCGCAACGTTTTAAACGATCAAGAAGAGAAAATCTAGTGAACTCTATGAAAGTAAAATGATTATTTATCTGTAGGCTTTGCTCCTTCAATCCAGGCAAGTTTTCCAGAGCATATTTCGATACTGGCCATTCAATATCGGATCTACTGAACCACTCTGGACCATACCACCAGAGTATTGTATATTGTATTTTAGAAAATTGTGGGACATGCCACCTGATAAAATGTCCGATGGGTTCTCTTTAGTCGAAATATGCCGCAATTGGTATGAATTCGTCATTTCTTGGATTGTTGGCCACGAACGTTTTTAAAGAGCTTGGATTCAAATGATGAGCCAACCGAGAACAATCGTAGAATCTGTCCAACAAATCACCTTATTGAGTTCCATAGGCAGAGAAAGTTCGACCTTTCTTGCTAAACAAGCAGATCCACATAATTCAAGTCGCGGAATAGTTATAACCTTTAACGCAGCGACCTTAGTTTTCGAGCACATAAGGTGCACATGTATCATGTCACTGGCATCCATGGAACGCATATAGATACAACAACCATACGCAGAGGCGCTCCCATCTGCATCTGAGAAACAGTGCATCTGGATGAATTTGGGGTCATCACATACGGAATGACGCGGAATCTTTATATTATTTAGTTAATGGATTTCATTTTTGAATTTCATCCAAACAGTGTGAATAGCCATGGTAACTGACTCATCTCAAGATAACTTCTCTAGCCACAACTTTTGTAAAAGATTTTTTATTGAAATTATGCATGGACTCAGAAGACCTAGAGGATCAAAAACCTGACCAATGCATGAAAGTATAGTTCGCTTCGTTACCCTACCATCCTTCGGAATAATATTAATATTATACGTGAGTATATCTTCACAATTAGACCTTAGACCACCAAGCTAATTCAACGTTTTTGAAGTATCGTTTGAACCTAGTTCTACGATATGACCTTCCTCAATGTCGTCAGATGTTATATTCTGGACAATTTTGTTGAAATTCGAATGCCATTTTCGCAATTTAAATCCGCCCGAACTAAGAATTTTTGATAGATTTGAACCTAGGATGGAAACTTCGTCAATGGAAGATCCTCCAAAAAGAACGTCGACAACGTTGTTTTTTTGTATGACATTGGATACAAATTTTAACAATCTAAACCCAACTAAAATAAACTTCGGATAGCCAAAAACGAAGCACTCGGAGAGTCGGAGTCATTGGTAGCAATGTACACTTCCCAGTCGCGAGCTGAAAATCTATCCAGTTTTCCCGTAATTATATATATATATAACTAATGTGTCCCACGACTCAGTAGGTTGTTTGAGGTTTTTTAAAGCTTTCAAGTGTTTTGACAAAGTGTCAATAATATTACGCAATGATCTCGAGGACTGCTTAGAGAGAATCTCTACAGTGCGAGTCTCTAACTTGGAATAAATTCAGTACACAAAAGACCGTTTTTTTTTCGGAAATATGTTCGGACACGTCGATTAGTATTTTAAATTGCGCTCTTTTTCATGTAGAAAAATTTTATACAGTGTGTCCCAAATTTGAGATATGACGTCATCGACTATTTTTTTGAATGGTAGCCCTAATTTTTTTATGACTGTTCTTAAAGAGTATATCGAGTTACACATGCGTACCAAATTTCATGTTTTTATTCCTTGTCATTTAAAAGATATTTAACAAAAACATTAACTAATTCGAAAAATGAAGAAATCTGATTCAACTCAATAATTTTTCTTCAATAAATGCTCAAAATGTTGTCCATGTACTAACTGACAATACCCTAAACGGAATTGAAACTCGTTTTGAACATTTCTAATTACTTCAGCGGAAATTAGCCTACACTCCTGTCTTATTCGTTCTTTCAACTCCTCAATATTTTCCGGTTTGGTCCCAAAAACTTTGTTTTTCAAGTACACGGAAATAAATCTACACTAGGGCTAAGAATAATAGCGTTCGTTCAAGAAGAGCTTGGTTTTAGTATTCCTCAAGTCTATTATATAGTTGCCTCAAGTATTATCATATACTTGTAGGTCAAATGTAGCTTTTGCTTGGTTCAAGATTAGCGTATTCTTGAAGTTGAGAATAAGATTTTACTTGAAACAAGTGAAAATGCGAATCTACTATCAAGATTTTGTTATTCTTACTGCAATTATAGCTTGTATTCTATTGAATTAGATTTATACTTACAGATTTGAAGGAGTTAGCTTATAACAAGTGAGTTCTATTCTTGATATAATTATATTTATACTTGCGGATAATCTACAATATATTTGTAGCAGTATGTAGATGTGTTTAAACGAAGATAAAATCAACTGAACATAAGAATAATTGAATCTTGAACAAAATAGATCATTCACTTGATTTGAATGACTCGAATATTTGATATTAAACGTGTATACTATTGAATTTTAGAATATGCTTGGTTTTTTTGGTTCCAAAAAGAGGATTTTGGTATTATGCAGAGTGGTCAATGAAATTAAACAATAAGTAATTTAAAATAAATTTTTATATTCTTTAACATATTATTAACATACAAAATAGGAACATTTTTCTTCACTCACTAAATAAAAAGGAACTTCAACTCATCTTTTCAATATACAGGGTGTCCGGAAAATACATGTACAACGTTTGATGGCAGAATCCTGCCGTCAAAATAGGTCGATTGGCCAACTTCACCTTCACCCGTGGAGTCGATCATAGTTATGTTTGAAGAGATGGAACTGGTCTCGGATTCTTTATTAGCGATTACCTACAAGAACATACTGATTCATAGAAGAAAAAAAAAATTGTGAAAAATAGATCCCGATTCCCAAAGTTGTTTAAACAACAAGCATTTAAAACAGAGACGATGAATTCTCAAATTTGGAAACTTGTTACTTGAGATAGGAGCTCTTGATACAAACAGTGTATGCATTTTTATGATACAAATCCATTTTCGTGGGAAAATATCATATTTAGGCGGTAATCATTTTTTTTTTATATCGCGCGTACATACCACTTGAAGGTCACTGATGTCATAGTCTAATAATTGTTTTTGACTCTTCCATTTTTCAAGTTTTTCTATAAACATAATCCTCATTCCAATCTTTGGAACCAGTTCCTTGATTTGGTCTTCATTTATTACCGATAAATTCTCTACTGTTATCTCGTTCTCTGAAAAAAGTTAATCAAAATAGCAGACAATCCAGAAAAATCGTATGTTAAATCTGGTTATCCAAATTAACAACCCAACATTATAGTTCACGTTATTCTGCTACTTTTTTATAGAGTGTATAAGGAACAAATTTATCTTAAATTTAGGGTTTTGATTTTTTGAAAAACGCTCGGATACGTCTATTTTTATTTTTGGGTGAGCGTATTTTGATGGAAAATTCATATACAGGGTGCTACAAATTCGAGGCTAAATGGGGATCTCGTAAACCATAATATAATTCGTTTAAATGGGGGCAAAGTTACGTATTTTGATGCTCAACAAAATAGCGTTTTGAAAGCCAAGAAATTACGACTACGTCCGAAATTATCCGAAAAAAAAACGACATTTTTCAAAATCGTTTTCATTTTTTTCTGACCACATTTGAAGAGATATTTAAAAATAAATGGTATACTTTTTCATTGCCACTGTTTGCCCTTTAGAAGATAGCGTTATTGAATTAAAGAACCGACGTTTCGTCTATGAGCAGCCATCATCAACTTTGTTTTTTTTAAATACGGCCCTGGATTTTTTATTACGGATTTTAAGAGCCTCTTATGTTCCTAAACCAACGATGTAACGCATTTGATTAAAAAAATTATATTATTGGATTTTTCCATAAGAACTCATGTATTAGAGAGAGACAAAAAATGTATTTTTAATAGGATTAAAAACAAACACCTTTTTACTATAAGCTCTAAATTTTTCCTCCTGAAAATTAAAATCGACGGATCCGACCGATTTTTTGCTAAGCGATCTACAGTGTGACCCATTTGTTTTGGGAACACCCTGATAAAAAGTTTATTTCTTAACCGATTTGGTTCGTTTTTTTTTTGGATTGTAGAGCTCGAAAAATTGTATATTCTTGGCAAAAAGTGACCTTCGCCATTTTGACTTCAAGGCCTACTATGTTAGTTTTTAAGAGCAAAATTTCAGGAAACCATATTAGCGATTTTTTTAGAAAAAAACTGTGTGCGCCACTGGATTCAGCATCCTTTAAAACGGATCTATACAAATTTTCAACCGAAAATATCAAGTTGAAAAAAATTAAAAATTCGCACTTCAACAATCTTTGATTCTATCAAAACAAATAAAAATGACAAAAAACTAAGAATTTGTAACTTCTACCAAACCACCATCAACTTCAATGCATTTATCATTTCTAGACTGTTCACGGATAGGGCTTACAAGAGCACAAATCGATAAAAAAAAGCATTTTTCGAGAAAAACTCATTCTTGATAAAAAAAATGCTTTAAAAAAAAACGATTCACGAAGAGAAAATTTTGATTAAGTAAAGCACCTTTATTTTTAATTATTGAGCAGAATGTCATTTAAGATAACGGTTCTAAGTGAAATTCGAGATTTGAAATAAATCTTGGATCTTTTTATTTTTTCCAATCTTTGATAAAATATCTATACACGTTGACTGTAGCTTCTAATTTTAAACTTCTAAATGCATTCCTACAACCTTTTCAAAATAAAAATTTTTCAACAAAAAAATCATTCTTTGAAACTTTTTGATAACCCTGTATTAAAGATAAATTCATTAGTGCTGTTGTATTGAAACTTCTAATGGTGTCCAAAAACAAATGGATTTGGAATTTTGCTTAAAGAAACTGTTAAAGAAGATAAGCACACACTAACCGACAGAATCCCTAAACAATTTACATAGGTACCTATTAGTATGTAATTTGTTGGTGCTTTTCATTTTTGCTTATCTCCGAAAAAATTACCTCCTAGGTACGCTAGATGAATAAAATATTGGATTAGACTGTTCAGTTTTTCCGATTAGCATGCACATGGAAAACTAGTGAACATTAAGAAAAAACGTGATACGTCAAGTTAACGTAAATGTTGAATATATTATATATAGGTAGATATATTATCGAATTAACCCCAATTACCATCATTTGATAGTGTAGGGAAATGTTGAATCATACATTATATTCCTTTGTCCCATTTTGCTGGTACCTTTTTTTAGATTTAACTGAATCAATGAACGGAAATTGCTTTTTTCGCTCGCGTTTTGCCGGCTTCTTATACCTAATACCCCTGAATATTCTATTAAGAGCATAGTTTTTTGCATTATGACTATATTTTTATGATTATTGTTTGCAGAAAAGACATTTATAACTGAATTTTTAAGCAGAATTCAACAAATAAATCAACTATCTGTGTGATTCACTTCCTAATTATTTCAGTCATACCTAGCGGACATGGCGCATGGCGTAACTATCATTATCAATTCCAAACAACAAACTTACCTGAAAATGTGGCTTCTAGTGCCTCTAAACCCCAACTTGCCAGCAATTCCCCAATTGTTTCCATTTTGTTTAATTTTTTGGAAGGTTTCTTTAAATTCTGGAGCACTTTTGTTCACCATCACACGATTACAACCGGTGTTCTCGAGCCAGACGCTAACTATTGGACTGTTTCAAGTATGTTGACTATAGGTACACTTCTTCCAAGTATAATATTCTTAGAATTAAAACAGGTTATTCTTGGTATGTGACAACAATTTTTCACTCAAATACTACTATTCTTGTATCAAGTAAAGCAGATAGCTTATTTCAAATCTAAACATATTTATTTCAAGTGTATGAAATATTGATAATAAGAACAGTTTGTATTTTATCTAAATAACAAATATTTCAGTTGAATTAAGGACAGTAATTTATCCCATTGAGTTATCTATATAATTGGGTTAAATATATTATTAAATTTTGAACCAAGGAGAACAATGAAGTCGATTCGAGTTTAGAACTCTTGATACAAATATTCTTATATTTTAATTTCAAAACCTTTAGAATATTTGTTTAAAATATAATAATCTATTGAAACAAGAAGATATCACTTCTTTCAAGTGAAAAAATCCAAGAATAGGGCTAATCTTGCAGGCAGATCAGGATTTTTTTCCGTGTACCCCCATAAGAAATAGTCCAGAGGTGTTAAATCCGGAGTCCTGGGTGGCCATTCAAAGGGTCCTCTTCTACCAATCCATCTGCCTGGAAATGCATCATCCAGATACTCACGGACAGGTCTAGCAAAATGAGGAGGCGCGCCCCGTCTTGTTGAAACCATATGTTTCTATTCGGGACATCAGCTTCAACCGGATCAGGGAATAGAGTAGCCAAATTCGGAAGTAGTTCTTCCTGCAAGAATTCTAAATATCTTGCTCCATTGAGATTTTCTTGGAAGAAAATTGGTCCTATTACTCGATCACCAATAATCCCTGCCCAAACATTGACTTTTTGTGGACGTTGAGTATGGCCTTCCCTCATCCAGTGTGGGTTGTTGTCTGCCCAATAACGATAATTTTGTCGATTTACCTCCCCATTTAACATAAACGTTGATTCGTCAGAAAACAGGACGTTTTCTATGTTTAGAACATTTCTGTCTAGTAGGTCCATCATTTGTTCGCAAAACTGGAGTCTTCTATCCGGATCATCTTCGGTGAGTTCCTGGAGAGTTGTCAATTTATAGGGATGAAATTTTTGAGCTTTAAGAGTTCTTATAACTGAAGACTGGCTAATTTCGAGTTCCCTAGCTATCTGCCTAGTGGGGACATGAGGATTTTCTTGGACAGAGAGAAGTACATTAATTTTGACCTCATCATTGAGCGCAATTTGACGATGATTATTTGTTTTTCTTAAATGTCCGTTTTCCCGAAACTGTTTTTCAATCTTGCTTACGGTACTTTGTGATATGGGTGAATCAGGATACTTCTCTCTGAATAAATGAATAACTTTATTTTGTGTTCTTGTCCTATCTCCGTAGCCAATCATCATTAAAATTTCAATTTTGTGGGTTTCAGTTAAGTACGGCATGTTCGTGGATTTTTCAAAAAACGGTTTTTCTCACAAAACCACAAACTAATAGGGTTCTCGCTCAACAACTCGAATACGATGCAGCTCTTCTTACTTGTTTTTATTAATTTGTTTTCTTGTTTTTATAACATTGTGATAAGACGTCAAACCGATTTGACAAAAAACGAATACCTTTTGACGTGCCATTTTTAAACTGCATAAAAATTTTATTGACTTGGATCAGATTTCTTCATTTTTCGAATTATTAGTTAATGTTTTTGTTAAATATCTTTTAAATGACAAGGAATAAAAACTTGAAATTTGGTACGCATGTGTGACTCGATATACTCTTCAAGAATAGTCATAAAAAAATTAGGGCTACCATTTAAAAAAATAGTCGATGACGTCATATCTCAAATTTGGGACACACTGTATAAAATTTTTCTACATGTAAAAGAGCGCAATTTAAAATACTAATCGACGTGCCTGAGCATATTTCCGAAAAAAAAACGGTCTTTTGTTTACTGAATTTATTCCAAGTTAGAGACTCGCACTGTATATTGAGAATGGCTTTAACGTGATTTTGTACCAGAACTCGATTGTTGTTGAATCTGTTGCATGAAAGATCCCAAGCAATGGGATAATTTTCCGCAGACAACTCTAAAGGAGCTATCACATCGGCCGCGATGTTCAACAGCGAAGTTTTCAAATAGTGGTACCGTTGAATATCATTCAGATCACTATTTTTGTTGATCAACGACTCAAACGTTTCTCGAAACTCAAGTCAACTCTCGTAGTCACCACGGAACTTCGGAACTACAATGGGTGGAAGTTTGACGCTTTTCTGATGAAACTCTCTACTAACGTCATTATTCAAATTCGAAGTAATGTTCTCTTTGTTATGTTTCACCAAGATATTCTGCGCTTTAGCGGATGTCGAATGGAACGTATCAGAGAACCAGTTGCGTTTAGAAAACTCCACCTCCAATTCGACATCATCGAGAACATTTTCCTATGCTACTTGTTTAACGTCAAAGTCATTAAATAAATTTTGGAATTGTGAAAAACGGGTCTCTAATTAACAATAATCCTCATCGATAATGACTTCGGGATCTGTATCCAACTTGAGCTTGAATTCGTTCAAGTAGTTTGAAAAAATAGTAATTTTCGATTCAATTGAACCTCTTTTTCGCTTAAGCGACTTTATTTTATCGCTAGACATCGTAAAAAGTAAAATAGTGACGATTTATCACTCAAAATAATCGTCAATGTAGTATCAGCGCATAGATACCTACTACTGAGTAGTACCGTATCGTATAAACTGGAAATAGACGCTTTAAGTATAAACGCATTTGAGACTGTAGAGGGAAAATAGAAAATGTGAAAAAGAGGACTTACTCGTCTTGACCAAATCTAAACCCGGAATTTCACTCTGCAACTCGAATTGGTGGTTTTTCATCCCGTGAGAAGGACCAATGTTGCGTGGGATTCCTTTTTAGTATTAAAAGCTCGTTTACGTGCTTATAAATTTTAATTTCGTATGAAACTAATACAACTTTTAAAGACACAAATCGATTCTGACCGAACATTAATCAATGTCACAAAAACCAGCAACTTCTCCAGGTAGCTTATTCGCTGCGTTCAGTTTCGTTGTGCTTCAGCTGGATTCACAACAGATATCTTTGATGAGATATCATTGATGTTCATTCTAATTTTAAACAGTGATCAAAAAAGTGTTGATTGTTTGCAAAGTGGAAAACTATAACATTGATATTTCGTTGATCTAACATACCGATAACGTTTGTTTACCGTGGTTGATGTTTTCCAGAGTTCAAATTAATGTGAGTTGAATTATTGGTCCTTTGAAATGGAATATTATATCGCGAAAAATTTTATTTTTTGACTCTTTTTGCAAAACCATTTACTTAATATTTTGCAGGAATTTTCTTTACTAAACGAACAAAAAAAATGTGAAATTATGTAAATCTGATAAAAATTTTAAAAGGTACAACAAAGTTTGACCTTAAAATAATAGTGTATATTTTCAATTATTATTATAACTACAGTGTGACCCATTTGTTTTGGGAACACCCTGATAAAAAGTTTATTTCTTAACCGATTTGGTTCGTTTTTTTTTTGGATTGTAGAGCTCGAAAAATTGTATATTCTTGGCAAAAAGTGACCTTCGCCATTTTGACTGCAAGGCCTACTATGTTAGTTTTTAAGAGCAAAATTTCAGGAAACCATATTAGCGATTTTTTTAGAAAAAATCTGTGTGCGCCACTGGATTCAGCATCATTTAAAACGGGTCTATACAAATTTTCGACCGAAAATATCAAGTTGAAAAAAATTGAAAATTCGCACTTTAACAATCTTTGATTCTATCAAAAGAAATGATAAATGCATTGAAGTTGATTGTGGTTTGGTAGAACTTACAAATTTTTAGTTTTATGTCATTTTTATTTGTTTTGATAGAATCAAAGATTGTTAAAGTGCGAATTTTTAATTTTTTTCAACTTGATATTTTCGGTTGAAAATTTGTATAGACCCGTTTTAAAGGATGCTGAATCCAGTGGCGAACACAGATTTTTTCTAAAAAAATCGCTAATATGGTTTCCTGAAATTTTGCTCTTAAAAACTAACATAGTAGGCCTTGAAGTCAAAATGGCGAAGGTCACTTTTTGCCAAAAATATACAATTTTTCGAGCTCTTCAATCCAAAAAAAAACGAACCAAATCGATTAAGAAATAAACTTTTTATCAGGGTGTTCCCAAAACAAATGGGTCACGCTGTAGATAATATTATTTTGATTTAATAGTAATACATATCTATGTTTATAAAAAGAAGTCGTCTAGGTTTATAAAACATATGTGATGTTTTCTTCTTCTTCTTCTTTGCGAAAGCTAAAAGCTTGTTACACCTGCGATATTGAGTTCCAACTGTCTTTCCATCTCTTTGGCGGTCTTCCTGGCGGTCGCTTTGATGCTGGTTTTCCATTTCTCACCACCTTCGCCAGCCTATTATCTCCCATTCGTGATACGTGCTCGTTCCAGAATCTTTTTCTCGCTCGCATCCACCTCACTACATCCTCAGTTTGGCATTCTTCTCTGATCTCACTGCTCCTCCTCTGATCTCTTAGCGTATTTCCGGTAATTGTCCTGAGTATTCTCATCTCGTTCGTGCGTGCCATTCTTTTTGCTTCGGCCGTGTCAGCTCTTGTTTCCGCCGTGTATGTCATTACTGGTCTTACACATGCCTTGTAAATTCTCACCTTGCTCGTGGTTGTCATATGGTTATTCTTCCAAATTGTGCTTTTTAGTGCGCCTGCTATTCTGGCCGCTTTATTCATCTGGTGTCTCACACTTTCTTTCAAATTCCCATATGGTGAGATCATCGTGCCCAGATAGTTGAATTCAGAGACTTGTTCGATTATTTTGCTGTTAAGCTCTAGCTTACATCGGCGAGGTTCTCTGGCAATCACCATAGTTTTTGTTTTGGAGGTTGATATTTCCATGCTTAGCTTCCGGGCCTCTTTGTTAAAAGCCTGCAGCAACCACTGTAGACCACTTTCACTATCCGCAAACAGCACTGCATCATCTGCGTAGCACAGGATCTTCACGATTTTATGTCCCATACTGTACCCTTGAGTCACCTTTCTCACGCAGTCTATGATTTTATCCATCAACAAATTGAAAAACAAAGGGCTAAGACTATCTCCTTGTCTTATTCCCGTGTCGATTTTTATTTCGTCGGTTGTAGTCGTTCCCGTCTTGATTGTGGTGATATTGCCTGTGTTAAGTTCTTTGATCGTCTCTATAATATTTGGGTGTATTCCTCTGTGCTTCAGATCGTCCTCAACATCCGTCAGATTTACTCTGTCGAAAGCCTTAGTTAAATCTATGAAGCATAGGTAAGCGGGTTTATCAAACTCAATAGCCTTCTCTATTACCTGCCTAACGATAAACACCGCATCTACTGTAGAACGATTTTTCCGAAAAACCTGCTGTTCTTCGCTTATTGTGGTATGACGCAAGATGTGCTGACCCAGTATCCGAGTGAACAGTTTCATTGAGGTGCTCAGAAGGGAGATTCCCCGGTAGTTTGTCGGATCCGATGTTTTCCCTTTCTTGAATAGAGGTATCATGATGCTGGTTTTCCATTCATCAGGTGTTTTTGCATTCTCCAATATCTTATTGAATAGTTTGGTGAGCTGTTCTGCAAGTTCTTCTCCTCCGTATTTCAGAAATTCATTGGGTAGGTTGTAGGTTGTCTGGACCTGGGGCTTTGCCGTTCTTGAGATGGCGCATTTCAATTCTTACTTCTTCCACCGTAATTTGCTCCACTTCATCGATGTCTATTGCCTCCTCTCGCCTGAGTCTAAGTCGCTTTTCCGGTTGTTGATTTTTGTTTTGCGAGTGCAGGCTTAAAAAATGACTTTTCCACTTATCTGCCGAAATATTATTTATGCGGACTGTTTCATTTACTTCTTTTTTGGCAGCTCTGAGCATTTTCCATATCCGCTTTTGAGTTCCATATAGGTCTCCTTCCATTTCTTTGCTGAAACTTTCCCAATGCTCCTTTTTTATTTCTCGTATTCTATTGTTCACTCTGTTTCTGGTTTCTGTGTATCTTAGGTAGTTTCTGGGTGTCCTGTTAGCTCTGTATGTTAAATGAGCCTCTTTTTTTTCTTGGGCTAGTGACTTGACTTCTGGAGTGAACCATGGCTTCTCTTTGAACTGACGGGTGGTTGATTTAACCGTTCGTGTACCCAATGCTTCGTCGGCTGCATGGAGTATGTTCCGCTGCAATATCTTCCACGCCTCATTAACTGTTTGTTGTTCTTCAATAGGTGCTTTTCGGAGTTTCACTGATAGGCGTCTTCTATATAGGTCAAGAGTACTCTGTGTCTTCAATGACTCTGTATTGAACTTTGTTGTTGTCTCACACGGTTTGTCTGCCCTCGCTGGTTTTTTTATGCCCGAAATTTTGCCTAGTACTAAATTGTGGTCTGAGCCTATGTTTGCTGAGGTTAGTGACCTAACATCTAGTATTTGCTCTGGCTTGATGGATCTATTTGTTAGTATGTAGTCGATCATAGACGTTGTCTCTTGACTTCTCCGGAAGGTGATCTTATGCTGCAGTTTGTGTTGGAAATACGTATTATTAATCCTCAACTCGTTGTGAGCACAAAATTCAATGAGCAATTCTCCACGTTCATTAATGTGTTCTTCATTGAATGCGTTCTTGATTCCCGGAATTACCATATTTCCCACTCTTCCATTCATATCTCCCAGGACAATCATTTGATCTTGATTAGGCACTTTTTCTACTATTAGTTGTAGCTGTTCATAAAAATCTTGTGCTTCTTGAACTGGCCTTCCCGCATCTGGTGCATATACCGATATTATATGTAGGGTATATTTTTCTTGTTTCAAAGTTATCTTTAGAATTCGATCATTCTCATAGTCTATATCCTCAATGCTGTTCTGGAATCTCTGATTGATTAGGATTCCCACTCCCGAGGCCGCTCTTGTTTCTTTTGGTCTTCCGGAGTATATCAAGATGTAATCGCCATACTGTTGCGTTCCTTTACCTTTTTTTTTCGTTTCGGAGAGTGCACAGATGTCTATTTTGTTGTTCTGAAGTTCTAAAATGATTTCCTGATCCTTTCCACTGTGTTTCATAAAAGGTAAATCTCTTATCTCCGCACCAATATTGTATTATACCATCACATCACACCGCATAATCATAATCTGCATGTATCAAATTAAATATCCGACTTCCCACACCGCATTAAAGCGTCGAACAACAATGATCCCGAGTCAAGCAGTCAAGAATCAATATCAGTTAAAAGCCCCTAGTAGAAGATTATCCCCATTATGACAAGGAAGTGTTGAGTGGGTTGGCTGAAAACATTTAGAGTTCACGTGCGGCATACAAAAGAACCCTGATTCTGTTGAAGTGATGGTTTGACATTATCTTAGCTTGACAGAACGTTTAGGGTTGTTGCGAATCAAAGAAGATTATGACTGATGCATTGATAAGCGGGGACCATTTTTCTGTTCAATGATTTTTTTCGATTATAACTTGTATTTTAAATTTCCTACTCTATAAAAAATCTGTTTCGTTGTTAATTAGCCTTTCTTATAATAAAGTGGTTTGATGGCGTTTACCCCAGATTATTTAATAATTATTATTGTTTGTCACTATACAGTCCAGTTACCATATACATCAGACCTTGCGTTAGACTCGGTGGTTCTGATTTTTTGCTCACATGTTTATGATGTTGGACCAATGAATAATCCAAGTTTTCGACCTCAAACGCCAAACGCAACATTGTCAAATTTTTAAAAAATCCCCAAATGTCCACCGTTATCCAGTTTTTGGCAATTTTAAGCCTGAACGACTAAGTTTTCGACTATTACTATTAAACACTTTTTTAAACTAGACTAAATTTGCCACAAAAGGGTGTCTGTAGACCTTATAGTTCACAAGATACAGCTTTTCAATATTTAGCGTAAATTTTTCACACTTGGAAATGTTTACATAAAAGATCAACATTATATCATTATGGTGTCTACCTGGTAGGTCAAGTAGGTGTCTCAAGGCTAGTTACCACATAAATTTATTGTCCTGTGGGAATTTCGACCCTCTAGACCTATTTTTTTCGGAAAAATCACGCCTTGAAAGAAAAGAAAAATTATGCATAATTAGTTTTATTTCAATAAAAAAAGTATAGCCCAGTAAAGATGTCGGTTTTAAAAAAAAAATCATTCCAAACAGAATGATAATTTCAGGAGTGCTTGTGGACCGCCTCCTGAGCATCCAACCAAAAAATCTTACTCGAAATCCTGGTACATTTGGCGCTGAAAAGGTGCTTTCCTAAACATTTTTTTTAGAGCAAAATGATCCAAATAAAAGTTATAGAGGACTAAGAACTTAACAACTTTGCCTATTAACATTTTATGATAGCTCTAACACTAAACGAGTTACAGCGCATCAAATGACAAAATAAGCTGAAAAAGAGTAAAAATGGCAGCAGACTCTTTCAGAAAATAGGTTTAGATAATCGGTTATCTTAACATTTTCAAGTTTGAAAATATAACGGTACATTTTGGAAAGCTGTATCTTAGAAACTATTGGATCTAGATAGACGGTTTTGATCTCAGATTGTAGCAAATTTAGTCTTCTTTAAGAAAGTTATGCTTAGTTATGATCAAAAACTTAGTCGTTCAGGGTAAAAATTGACAAAATCTGGGAAAAAGACAGAAATTTTGGGACTTTTTTAATTTTGACAATGTTGCGTTCGGCGTTCGAGGTCGAAGACTTGGATTATAAACAAGTCAGCAAAAAATCAGAACTACCGGATCTAACGCAAGGTACCCTCCTTTTCAAACGACATGGTTAATGGATTACTAGTACAGGTTTGTTGTTTTCAAGTTGAATGCATTTGTGCAAAAAATCGCTAATCTAAATCGAGGCACAAGATAACTGAGTTCTCAAGTAACATTTTCTCAACTTGTTGGTTTTTAAAGTGGCCTTTTGGCTGCATAATGGTACTATTCAAGTTAAATTTTGTCCTAATAGGAATTAGGATCTTAAAGTAAAATAAAAATCTTATTAGGCCTAGTTAAAAGTCAACAATAACGTTGTTATGGCCATAAACGACGGCTTAATGGATTTGAGATCATTAGGTTTTTGAAAGGTTATATTTCAGCCATAATTTGGCAATCAAAATTCCAAAATAGAACAATTTCAGCATAAAAGTTACCTATTCAGAGCCACATGGTCTTGAAACCATTGCTTAACTGTTTGGCACTTTACACGGCCTATACCAGACTAACCAGACTATAAAGCATTTATTAACACCTAAAGGACTTGCTAAAAGTCATGTGCATAATAATATAACGTTGTGGGATAAGGTAGAACTAACTAGTCACAATAAAAGCCAGTTCCGCAACGGTCGCGACTATTAAATCTACGTCGTACCACTACTTCAGAATCTTCGTAATTACAGTAGGGATGTCTTGGCACAAAATTGTTAGAAGCGGTCACAACCCTGTATGCAATTTTGATGAGAAATGATCACAATAAACACATAACCGCCAAACACAAACTAAATTGGCATAAACAGGTCTTAACAAATTCCACGTAGGAATAGCACAGAGATTCTGCCAGTTAATCCTGCTAAATGCGTAAAAGTCATTTATTTTAATTCGTCCGGACTTGCCTGCTTGTTAGTTCTTGGAAGTAGCCACTAAGCCCTAGAAGATGCTAGTTAGCCCTGTTTTAGCTTTATTGAAAATTAATTGGCATTTTTCAAAGCCCTTCGTTCTTTGACAATTTTGACATAGCTTTCGATACTTACTTTAGCTAGTGTAGAAGCTTGTAAGCATGTTACCCTAGACGTCAATTTTGAAGAAAGAATTCAATTACTACTACTACCATTTTTATAAGCTGTTCAAATATAGCTGAAAATGATGAAATGTGTAAATAATTCATAGATATATAAAGACAGTGGAGCATCTAAGTCTATAATATTTTCCTTGAAGTATATCTCGGAATAAAAAAAAATATATATTATTTTTTTTACAAAAAATTATAATTAGTTGGTTTGGTAAGATATCAAAGGCGCGTGTGTTCTAAAGCTAAATTTTACCCAACTTTAACGAGGAACTAGTATGGGCAAAGGAAATCGGTCATAGGATTTGTATAATATAATACATTTTCTTTTCTGGAATAAATTCATACTGGAAATGTCGCCATGCATGCATTGCGTATATTTATTTGACTTATTTTCACCCTAGCTATACCATTTCCAAAACAAAATGGTTAGATTATAATAATGTTCATGTATCTGAAATGCTAAAAGCCCGCGAACAAGCCTTTTTGCGAGCCAAACTATAACCATTTAAAAGGGACTGCTAGGGTTATATACAGGTAGGCGTAAAATCTTTCAAGTTCTACAAAGGTTATTTCTAGGCATCTTCAGGTTAGGTAAAGGTTATTTTGGTTAGCTATCAACTTCTGTGATATGCTATCCTGGTTTCAAGTTGGCCAGGGCCAGGGAAATGACAACATCTTCAGGGCTGGGCCTTTTTTTACTACAGGAGGTTCTGCAGGCCAATAAATAACGTTATTTGTGCTTAAGGGCATGGGCAATAATATTTCTAAAACAGGTTCTGGGAGTTATTCATAACCTTTTCAGAAGCTAAATTGTTACTTGGGTTCTTTCATTCTCCTTTTCATTGAACGATGATTGATCAATAATAATTAGAGCCAGAGTAATGATGTGGCTCAAATTGTGCACTTTTTTGGGAAAAAATTATCTTCTCCGTTTGTTGTTGGTTTGTTGCATCACTGTTAGACAGCTGAGACTTCGGAAGGTAATTCATTGTTCAAACTTGTAAGTCCTCAAGAAAGACAGACCTCGCTCTCAGCTTCACAAAAAAAAAAGAGGTTGAAGGAATTTGGGGTAGGGTTGGTACTTCAATTCAGGATTGTGAAAAGCTTATTTAGAGGTAAGTGGTTTCAAAGGAAATAGGAAATATGGACAAATGATTGGTACTTTTAAGCGTTTATATTGATATATGAATTGAAATTTCAGTACTCACTGAACGTGATATTTGATGGTTTACAACTTTAGACTTCGAGTTTTTTCACGTAGAATCTCTGTTTTCAAATCAGGTACTACCGGACTCATCTTGACCATTTTGATCAAGCCTAAAATATTCGATTTGACAGGTTATCTATTTATTAATAATAGGCTATCTATTATTCAACAAGCGGGTAATATTGGCTATTACTCCCGAGGAGTTAATAGCCAGTACCCGCGACCAGAATACTATATACTATTTTTTGAGTATCTAATAAAAGGAACGAGTTATGCACTATGCAGACTATCTAATAACAAAATAACACTGCATAAATGATCATTTTGACAGTTATAGGACAAACGACTGATTAATACGAAAACTCACTGGTAATCACTAACATTAACCAATAGAAAGTCGAGAAAGTGGATGTATCACACATATTCTTGAATAGTCATTGTAAGAAGTGTTCTTCGAAGTTTCTATAATGAATAACCGCTATGGTTCACTCTCATGCAAATTTAATTATCTACTTCATTCCGTGTGAAATGTTTAAAATGATTAAGACAGGATGTTCCTTGTAAAACTAATCAAGTTATCTGCAGAAATGGACAGATTTATGAAATTCGCCGAAACACGTCAAACAATTTATTGTGGGGGAAGATTTATACTTAAAAATGAATGGTGCTTCTTGAACCACCTAGCCCCCAGAGCTAACACCTCAAAACTTTTAAATGGCAGGAGGGGTGGTAGTTTTAAAATAAACACACAGTATACAGTATATCCAACTCCAAAGAAACGCATCCATTTATGTAAAATAAATGCGCTTTGCAGGTCATTTGAATGGACCAATTCTCCCGACCCTAAAAAATGTTATACTTATAAAGTAGCCCTGAAATAGCGGTAGGTATACGTAGAAAGCGTGGAAAGGAAGTACTTCTTATTTCCTACCCAAAAATGTTTTGAAACAATTGAAATACAAATAATGTTTAAGGCTGCACTGCTATATACCATAGAAACAAAAATCTGTATTTCTATGTACACAAACAATAATCAAAAAACCGCCGTGAAAAATCGATAATTCAAAATAAAGGCATATCATTTTACAATTAACAGGCAATAAATTTTGCAGGTACAAATCGGAGGTGTGGAAAGGTGGGCTTAAACCGGCTCTAAATTAATTCAATCATAGAATTTGCACAGGGTAATAAGTCAGAGCGCATTTAGATGTTATTAGGACATTTACAAGATATCGGCGAAAGGAACATTAATTATGGAGGGTTCGGTGATTTAAGGTTGAGCTCCGAACATATCTGGCTCACCTGCTAAATTTCAACACGTGCGGTAATACCAGGGTATTTTGGGTGAGACACATCGGCTATCTGATCTCTAGTGAGTTATAATTTATATGATCAATAATATTCGCATTCATATGACGATGTTGGGCGATTCATTTTCCTTACTTATTGATTAAATTCTACATATTAATATCAAAGTTGATGTTTGTTTGGGCGTTGCAACTACGAACTCTTCAGTCATAGATAGAGTATTTCCACATCTGATTCTGATGATGTTCTGGTATTGAAGATTTATCTTGGATTTCAAATGGGTCTTTGAATGATTTTGGTAGTTCAATCAGAGGTAGCTTAGTAGTATGCTCATCTTAGTATTTCTCATCACTCCACATCAACTATTCTTAGGCAAGCCTTAGTTTCATTTAGCACAAACTTTCCAAAACATGGATTTTACTCGAATAATAAGAGTCGTTATTGCCTATTATCCAGGAATAAGCAATAAAAACGAATTTTACAAAGATAGATATAAGTTTTCCGTTTGGTACCACCAAATGCATTTACGTTCGAAATGTTTTCTTTTCAATTTGATGCATTATTTTCTGGGGTGAGAATTTCAATAGTTCCAGAAGAAATTTTCAAGACAATATGAAGATATATTGAGAAACGCTGATGTGAGATAGTCTGAGAACGTGTCAACTGAGCTTTATATAAAAAAAGGGGTTCAACAGTAAACACGCTTCAACCGTATGATAAATTCCCCTATTTCCTTTTTGATGATCAAGTCAGTCGAACAAATAAAGTCCACCAATACATTCAGCGAAGACTAGAAGTGATGGAGAGCACACTTTTCACCGTTGATTGAAAAAACCTGTCAATCAACGATTTCACCCAACCCACGCTACATGCATCCATAGAGCGATTGAGAGAACCTCAACAAAAAGGAATTGTCAACTGACCTGGGTGCCGATTTTGAGACCGATAGAATGACGAAGAAGTATATGGAGGTGATCGTTTACTTATCTCGATATGACTGATGTTCTATTGGTCCCAAAATCGGCACCCTGTGTTGAAAGTCACAGGCAAATAGAATGTTGATCCATGATGTGGTTCTGATTGGTGAGAAAAGCGAGAAGAGGATGAATTAAGTCTATGGGAATAGTCTGCAGTGCTCACAGGAAAATATGGGTTGATTGGAATTGTGAAGTTGAGAACGAGAGCTGGGGAACTTGTTGGACCGGTAAAACGTGTTGATCTATTGGAACTACCACACAACTGCAAACATACAAACGCAGAACCAAAGTTGTCAGAACCAGATGATGGACATTTTGCAGAATGGAAAGATAACAATGAATTTGAAAGGAAAACGAGAAGTAGAAGAGTTTCCAAGGCACCTACCAGATTCAGATACCTACCTATATTCTGGGGCCGGAGAATGTTAAATATACCTGTGATGCGTTTTGTTGAGCTATCTTTCATTGTTCCTGATAATTGATTAATGTTTACCCGTTATAGTTTTGTCATTATGAATAAAACTTTCAACGAAAAAGTCACGCTGACATCTTACAATAATTAATAGTTATTTATGTAGTACAGTAAATCCGTGTTCAAAATAGGGTCATCAGAGAATTTTGAGAAATACGCAATTTATCTTTTTCAACTTATGAAGGGGGTTCTTAAGCTCAAATTCTCAGTTTTTGGAAAAGTCGAAACCTCGCCATCATCAAAAGAAGGGCGCTAATTGTTTTCTCCGTTCCTATTAGACTTACGATAAAATATCATGAAACCAAAGTTGGAAAGGATTATATTCCCAAGAACTTCTTTTGAAACTTTTTTTCTTAAATCAATAATAAAAATCTTCAGGCCGATTTCTTCAGATGGCGGGATATTGCGAAAATATATTGTGTTCTCGTTGCTAGACAACTCGTGCGCAATGAAAGGAAAAAGGAGAATCACAATCTCCAAATCCTTATCGAACATAGAGGGTTCTATAATAAAAATATCAATTGATAGTTATGAAAAAACCAAGGGGTCGCTGTCTGCTTCTAGAAATACCCACGCAGGTGTCCCCCAGGGTACAGTACTATCGCCAGTACTGTTCAACTTGTTCACGGCCGAGCACTGCTGAGCCCATACAGATGGTAATGTATGCAGATAACAATAATAACGTAATAGTCTACTTACGATCATTTTATCCACAAGCCATCAATCAATACGGTTCGAGTACATTGGTTCCATATGGTATCATGAATGGCAAATTAAAATCAACAGTGAAAAGTGTGAATGCTTGGTATTGAGTCGTAAAAACACGAACGAACTTGATAAGTGCTTGGGGGTAGTTATCGATGCGCGACAATCATTTGTTCAAAACATATCGCACATCTTGAAGAGGTATTTTTTGTCCGGACAGCGTTTATGTCCTATTCTGTGTCCGCGTGCAAAATTATCTAATGATCTAAAAAGCTTACTCTATATAGGTCAGTTATAAGACCAACTATGATCTATGGCTGTCCTATATGGTGCAGCATGTCTGATTCACAATTCGCACGCATTCAACGGTCGCAAATTTTCAATTTACGAGCAGCCCTCAACTTGCCGAGAAGAACACCTATCACCAATTTACATGACATTGCGTTGATACCAACATTACGTTGACTAAATGTCTGATCGTTTTTACCGTGACAGGATTGGGAATACACCCATCACACAGCAAATAACCAATACCAGACACAATGTCACACATAAACCTATTTATGGTAGATTGGCAATCTACCGCGAAAATAGGGAAAATCTCGGTGAAAATGTTGATGACATCCATTGAATTGTAACTACAACAGATCCTCAATACTAATTATGCGGTGTTGTTGATGGAATGATGATCGATCTCCGGAAGGGTGTAGTCGCCATTTCATTGATAGCATGGCGGAAGAAATGGTTATTTCTTGTATTTGCAATCCAACTTTTGCTTCTTAGGACAACGTTTCGGTTCTAGATGAGTGGAATTCTAGTCATGAATATTTCAAGCGAGGTTTTAAGGTCTACTTTTCCTCGTCATGCAACTTTATTGACATAAAAATAAAAACTTCTGACCGCTTTTGCCAGCTACTTTGCTTTAAATCAATTCGCCTGATCATCCCCCACATCAGCCATAAGTCTGAAAGCATTGTTTATGCAGGAGAGACATGACCCACCCTGTTTTAGTGACATTTTGGGGCGAACATCAGCCCGCTGGTCTCTGCTACGCAGGGATTCGTTTTCACTTTCGGTGGGGGCGCATCCGCCTTCATGTCTGAGGGAGCTAGTGTTGAGTTGTACAAGTTTTGACCTGTTGTGTTTGACTTAAACTTAGCATCAGGAAACATATTGTAACTTGTCTTGTAAATATCTATGTACTAAATAAAGGCGTTGAAAGAGATTTGAGCTATTGAGAACCCCATCAACAAGTTCAAACAAAAAGTTTGCGCATTTCCCGAAATTCTTAGCAAACGCACGGATTTACTGTACTAATGTTACTAGTGCATTATGTAGAAAATGAGTCACGCGAGAAAGACATTCTTGAATGACTTGGGAAACATAATACACGAGTGGCATACAATGTTTATCCAACAAATGGAAGAAATCGTTTTTTTATGAGATAATAATTATTAAATATGAATGTGTGTCAGAATGACTAGAGACATAAGGTTTGTTTACACAGCAGTCAGAAACAATCAGAAAGAGTCAGGATTCTGCGCAATCAAATTGTCCGCGTTCACACGCAACTCTATGATTGTTTGAAAACATTTGGATGGTGTTCACACACGTTTTGCTGGTGATTTTCAAACTGTCAAACCAATTATTTGCGGATGTTTCACAAGTTAATTGTCCGAAGCATGCTCAGTATCTTGTCTGGCTGAATAGTAGAAATACTTGACTTTTGACTGTTGTAGTGAGGTGAAAAAAACATTTATTTTCACAGTACTTATCCATTTATAATGTTTTGTTGCAAAAACAAATTTTCAATGAGAAAGAAAACAATAAAATTTGCGGTTTGAGGTTATATGTCATGTTGATTTTCGATTTAACGCCAGCTGATCTGTAAATAAATAGTTTATCTGTGTTCACACACTAGTTTGCAAAAGGTCAGAAATAAACATGCATATTTAGGTTAGTTTGGAAACTGTCAGCAAACTGTTGTGGTTTTATTGTTTAAACAAACCTATAGAGAGTGACATGTTTACATTTTGGTCAACGTAGGTTGTTTGTTTGGTTGCCACGGGAACGTGGCAGGTTGTTTGTTTGTTTGCCACGGGAACGTGAGTTATAATCAATAACTCAATAGTGACTAGTGAGTTAAGGATTATAACTAGTGTTTGACACTTAACTTGTCCAACATGACATCAATAACGATACCTATAACTATGATGCGTTAGATAAAATATATTAAAATATCACGAAACAACTGTATATTGTTTAAAAAATACGTCCCAATAAATTTTCAAATGTTGTAAAATTGATACTACGTGAAAAAACCTAAGACTTTTGTAATCAAATTTTTTTTCTATCACTCATAATAAGAGCTGTCGGTGAGTATCAAAATAAAATGAATAACCCTGTACCCTGTTTTTGAATGCAGTATCCATGTATAAAAAGTACCGGGAATTGGTTATTTAAAATGCTCTTCTGAAAGAATAATTGTCAACATTCATTTTTTACCAAGTTGGCTCAACTGTCCTCTATGATGACGCGCAGTTTGAGCGCCATCTATCATTCAATTTGTTTACAGTGCTCGATATTTTCAGCTCTTCTCAAGTGAGATCTGCGATCTTCGGCGATTTTTCCAATAGATAAACCATTGAACAAAGAATTTATCTCAAATATTGCATTGTTAATGGAATTTCTGTGGTGAATGAAATGAGAATGTTGATGCATGCTTATTTTTTATGGTGAATCGAATTTATCAAAAACAACTGCAAATCAGTGACACGGTGCATTCAAAAGTGGTCAAGATGTGGTGGAAAATCTGCCTCGCTATGGTCAATGTTTTCAAGTGATTCACGATAAAGTGGAGGAAACGGTGACTAAAAATCCTCATTTGAGTTTGAGAGAGATATCTACTCAAGTTTCTGTGTCTCACAAAGCGTTATACGGCGATTGAGAGATGAAATTCATAGGAAAAGGTCAGATTTGTGGAAAGAAAACTCAAGGATTTTGCTCCATGATAACACACCATCCCATAAGGCTATTATTGTAGAAGAATTTCTGGCCAAAAACTCGACAAATACTATCGAACAATATTCACCTAATATTCACCTAATAAGGCTCCGGCCGACTCTTTTCGTTTTCCAAAACTGAGATCACCACTTATAGTCAATGACTTCGAGGCACCCGTTTTCAATCGAAGGAGGACATAAAAAAGAATTCGCAGCGAGAACTGAAGATTCCAAACAAAGCGTTTGAAAAATGTTCTGATGATTCGATCATTCGTTGGAAAACGTGTATCATTTAGAACTAATTTGAATAAATAAAAAACATTTTGTGTTGTATTGACTAATTCCCAGACAAGTATGAGAACCTTTAGTTTCGGGTGTAACGTTGCTCCCAATGATTTTCCAAGAACTAGATATAGCCCGACGTCTGTTTGTGTGTCACATGTTTATACATTGAGGGGAGAGAGGAATTCTTGCGAGTTTGCCAAACTGCAAATTTAACAAGTAGCTTTGATTCTTATTAAAAATACTCTAAACTCTATGAGTGCATTTCCGGTAGTTACCAATTTTTTAATATGTACATTTTTAGATCACTAGTGATAATAAAAGATTTTCAATGAGACCCATATTTTTCCATGAACCTTAGTTACTTATGTAGACACGATGCAACGAAATACATCTGGCAACACGACACAAATGCCTATTTGAAATCAACCAATCACAGCTGGATAGTCATTTTAAACAATCATAGCCTGTAGCTCCCTTGGAACACTGTTGTCGGCTTGTTCAAAATTCAATATTTTTGAATGTCGAACAGCTGATTTATGTGAACAAAACTTATCAATAATCAGTAAATTATAACTGTCCTATGACACCAACGATATTGAAACAAATACAAAATTAAAACATATCCTGGTTAATACACTGGTTAATCCCTTTTGATAAAAAGTGGAAATTCTGAGTGCTTTTTATTTGCAACAAGGCAACGTTGAACGAATTCAACGGATGAGATGTAAATAATAACATGTTTATTATAGTGACAAACAATTTTCCCGGAATCTAGGGTGTACGCTAGTTCTAGTGGGTTCTATGTTCTAAGGTTGCTCCTCCTAATTTTGTTAAGATCTGCATTACCGAATTCATGAAGAGGTACATCTGCGAATTCCTCAGTACTCAATAGATTTATCGACGTACTACCAAACAATGAGAACCAACACATAAAAACCGAGAAACTGACTAATCTGCGCGGATAGGCTCTATATTCAGGCATTTTTGTCTTGGCATTGAGACGTTCGATGAATGAATGAATGGATGAATGAATGTACCTACAGGGTCCTTCATTAGTGCGTCGGGCAATCCTAGCGTGGTTATTTACAAAAGTAGAAAAAAAAGTTTTATACAAAAGTTGTAGAATGTGACTTTATGCATATTTTAAAAACATTTTCAAACATACAGGGTGCGTCACAAAAGTATGGCACGAAAAAGTATGATTTTTTTAAATGGAACCCCCTGTATATTAATTGATATTTCAATTCTTTCTTCAATTTGGAACAAAAATTGTGCTACAACTAATGTTCCTAAATTCAACCGTTATCGAGATATCGCGTTTTAAAAATGGCATTTTTGCAACTTTGACATGTTATGAAACTCAAACCATTCAAGTTAGAGGAAAATGGTTTGCACTTTCCTATCTTAACTTTTCAAGAGCTCTTCTGTCATTTAGATAGAAGGTAACGTCAACTGTCAACTTTTTTCGGGACATTTTGACATTTTTTCACAATAATGGATTTAATCTCCTTGAATAGCTCTTGAAAAGTTAAGATAGGAATGTGCAATCCATTTTTCTCTAACTTGAATAGTTTGAGTTTTATAGCATGTCAAAGTTGCAAAAATGCCATTTTTAAAACGCGATATCTCGATAACGGTTGAATTTAGGAACATTAGTTGTAGCACAATTTTTGTTCCAAATTGAAGAAAGAATTGAAATATCAATTAATATACAGGGGGTTCCATTTAAAAAAATCATACTTTTTCGTGCCATACTTTTGTGACGCACCCTATATGTTTGAAAATATTTTTAAAATATGCATAAAGTCACATTCTACAACTTTTGTATAAAACTTTTTTTTCTACTTTTGTAAATAACCACGCTAGGATTGCCCGACGCACTAATGAAGGACCCATGTAATTTGCCTATTATTCGTAGAGATTAGAGAATAGGGTTTCGAACATTCCTTGTGGATTGGATCATGACATATTCGCCGAATCGAAGCTAACCCGAAACCGAGCGTTGCTGATGAATGAGGCAAACTGTCAATATCTTTGATGAAAATTGAGTCAGTCTTATCAGAAACCAGTAGTTCGAAAATGGCGCCAAAAATGGTGCAAAAACTAACTCTTGGCCAAAATGAACAATTCAGCAGCTTTATAATTTTTATAATCAAAATGAAGTCTACTACACCAAAAAGTATAGACCCAAAATTTATTAACTTGAATAATGAATGCCAAAGACAGGGCAGCATTCTATTTGCAATAGATAAAAAAACATATTTTGACAATAATAGGATATGCCTTACCTGCCATTTGATCATATCCAACGATGCACTTTTGCCACCTCAAAAACTATGAAAAATACCACTCCTATCGACATCTAGCTCTATCTAACGTAATTAATAATGCACTCAAACATCAGATGCAGGCAACTAGACTAATCTGTGAATTTACTTTCAGTACTAAATTTTCCCAAAGAATATAGTTCTAATACCAACTATCCAAATTCGACCAAGTTAAGAATTCCAAAAAAATTATGTTGTGCATATTAGTTGGAATGACAACAATAAACATGAACAAAAAATGAATGAGAACATGAACACAAAATGTTGGCAAACTAAAAACAAGTTCTTCAAGTTTGGAAACAAACAATATGGGAATAAATTAAAACTAACTTATGAATATCAAGATTGAGAAAATAAAACTAAGTGATAAATTAAGCAGTCTTCTGTCCAGCATTCAATGGCATGGGGTGCTCCACTAACTGCGTTTTTCGGACAGCCTAGAAAATTAAGTTATATTAGAATTATAATTAAAAGCCACCGTAAAATGATACCCAAGCCAACAAATTGATATTAATTTCATTAGTATTCAGATTTCTAGCAATGGTGCTTCAAAACTGAACCCGAAAAAATAATGTTATCGAGCTGAACAGAGCAATTCTGCCACCTTCACCTTAATGCTTATCATTAGGCGATTTCGGCTTGTTTGGTACTTGCTTTGGTGTGTCAAAATGCCTACCGCGGTTTGGAGCACGGTTCTTTGGTTTGGTATAGTGGTATCTTTGTCTATTCTTCTTTTGTCTCGCTCGAGAGTAGTGAGTAGTCGTTATGAATGATCAAGTGAATGATGTAAACAAACAAATCGAGCAGTTTTATTAAAAATTCAGCAATTACTGAATTACCAAGCAATTTACTGAATGTTGCGGAATTCATTCTGAATAAGGCAAAAAAGTCCTCTGCAAGGTCGACGTTTATACAATTCCAAAACAGCCAAAGCCACAGCTGCTTTTCTTTAAGGCATTTTGAATAATATACGGTCCCAATCTTTTCATCAAATCACCAAGCAGTTTAAACCGTATGACAAAGATGAACTAAATAGTAAAATAAACTGTAACCTGTAACTAAACATAAACAAAAAAGTTGGGTTATATCACCACGGCTGTTTTGACCAAAAACCTACCAAACGATTTCGGTAAAATGTTGGTCGTGACGTCATCACTATGACGTTGCAGTTACCGTTTGGTTAACCAAAATGTAAACCGACCACTCGAGCCAAAATGGACTATTGGCAACATACAGTTCATTTTTTGTTTAAAGTTACAGTGACAGATCAAAATTGGAGGTTAAAGGTTGGCAAAAAAAATAAATTACATAAAGTGCTCGCTAATTGAAATGAAAAGAGAAAATATTTGATAATAGACTCAATTTTCTCGATTAAATAATGATTTTGATCATCAATTTCAAAATTATCATCCTTCTCTTTTCTCGAACGTTTTTTCTCTCAAATCAAATACATTTTGAACATAGCAATATAAAACGAATAACAGTTCAATTTACATTAATCAATCATGTTTGCCAACCTTTAACCTTCAATTTTGATCTGTCACTGTAACTTTGAATAAAAAATGAACTTTACAACAGACCATTCTATCAAAGACTACAGAATAAATAGAAGACGCTCCACTCGCTGTTTTTATAAAGGAAATCACACTTTGATGCCGAAGCGTCAATGAACGACCGTCACCATATACTTATGAAACTATATACCGATCAAAGAACGAGAATATCATTTCCTCTCACTTTTGAAGTTGGGCGAGCCTTTCTGCGCAGTCTCACCAAAAGCAGTTTGTTGATATTTTTTTAATAAGGCGGATCACGGCAAACTACCAATCAAAAAATCAAGATCCGTGCCATGCGTAGAGACTGCAGCCCAACTTCAAATTTGGTCGGCTTATGCTCGGCACATTGGATAAATTTACTGCGGTCTGTATAAACTTTTATAGGTATATATGACTGTCAGCAACAAACTATGAAAGAATCGTTGTCGGTTACCTGCCAGCACCCGTCAGCGACTTTGCTCCTTTAATCAGCAAAGTCGGCTGAGTGACGCGTCTTCAATGTATTCTGCATTCTCTGATACTATTGAGCCAGGACCAGACATGCGTTAGTTGGCTAACAGTTTCCCGCTCATTGTGGATGGAAAGATTGTACACGGTTTGACGAGAGTCGGTAGACTTGCAAAAATCAAAGGGAACGAACGCTCGACTCGACTTGTCCGTGAAGCCATCCACACATGCAGGTCAGCAATCGTTATTAATTATAGTTTGCCAGTTTTTTGTTTTGTCTGGTGAGTATCGGCAAAGTTATGAGCATAATGTTTGGAATAAACTCAATAATTAGAATTCAGATTTGACAAAACTTCTCAAATATACAGGGTGTCTCACGGTGACCGTCCATTAGAATATCTCGGGAAATAAAACGACTGGAATTCTAAAAATTTGTATGGTGAGGTTTACAAGGATGCTCTTTTCAAATGAAATAACAGCTACGTTGCGCGACTTCTGGTAATACCGGTAGTAGAGTAGGTGTCGAATCGCTTGTTTCAAATAGAACACCATATACAGGGTGAGTCGGGAGAAATGGCCCAAATTTCAGGAGGGTATTCTACACGCGGAAACAATGTAAAAAAACCCATATGTTCTTATCCGATATTCATCTCTAAATTTGAATAAGTAGTCGGCAATTGGAACACTTTAATAACTGAAACTTGAAAATAGACGTTTTTGTACAACCTACACGTAAAGTCAACTTTTCAATGCATGCAAAGCAGGCGGAAAGTCACTAATTTTGGCAGCCGGGCCTTAAAGTACTTTCGCACCCGCGGGCGTAAAAGTTGGTCGCTTAGCAACGGTTCCTTGGATCCCAACGCCTCTGAATCCAATAACCACGTGACAGTCTAGCATACTAAAAGGAACTTATCACGTGACAATCTTGGTGACAATGAATCCGCACCACAAAAGAATATGGGAACACACCTATTGTAACCATGATTGACAGTTGTCACTTGGTTGTTGTGTGACTTGTCAGCAGTGTATTGCAGTGGATCGATTATTTATTTTTGATTTTTATAATTATTCTTTTTCAAATTATCACAAACTGGTTGTACAAAAAGCACTGTTTGTACCACGGACGAAAGATGATTTTGACTCGGCTAATATCTGCCCTCGCTTCGCTCGTGCTGCTACTTATACCCTCGTCAAAATCATCTTCTTTCCGCCCTTGATACAAAATGTACTATTAATTACTGCTAAAAAACACAGACACATTGTCAAGAATACGTAGATGTAAAATAGTCTGTAGTCTTGAGCATGGCATAATCTTATTACGTGAACATTTTGATAAAATTAACGTGGAAAAAAAATTATATTGCGCTATAACTTGAAAACAGAATAATATCGTATAAGAACATATGGGTTTTTTACATTGTTTTCGCGTGTAGAATACACTCCTGAAATTTGGGCCATTCCTCCCGACTCACCCTGTATATTATTACATTTTTGGATTCTACGTATTATTCTAGACAAAATGACCTCAATTTACTAACAGGACAAGGGTTAAAAAGTAACAGGAATACAGAAACTCCCAATAAACCACTCTTTCCAAAAATTGTGAACACTTATTTGCAATGTTTATTGATCGAACGTGATGTTATTTTCGCTTTTTTATTTTTGTCCAAATACAACTATATCAAACACAAAAAGCAGACAGCCAAGCGGTTAATCGATGCGACTCCACAGCATGCAACGTGCAACCATCACCATTCCTAATATTTCTGTCAGTTCACTTACCTCTTTTATATTGTAAATGAGGAGTAATTAACGTTCGCTAAACAATATTTATTTCGCATGTCGGTAACCTAAGAGGATTATTCGTATTAATTAAAAAAAAAAATACATAGTCGTTTATGAGCCCAAGTTTTGTGAAGTCCGTACACGTAGAAAGCTATTTTAAAGAGACGCAAAGATATGGGAATATTATTAATGAAAAAACCAGTAGACATAGGATGGTTTTCAACTGGGTGTCTGATGGGTTATAGATAATACAGGGTGTCCACAGACTACAGACCATCAATGAAAGGTCAAGATATTAATTTCGAAAAACCCTGAGAGTTAATTGGTAATAAATGATTTAATTTACATACAATGCAATAATACACTTTCCAAAACAAAAAATAATTTTACCGTTTACAACATTAATTATTATTGTTGAACATTTTATTTGAAAAAAGAAATTAATAAAAACATATAAAATCAAAATTTTCAAATTGCGGCTTTGCATCCCTTATTCCCAGTTAAATGTCGTTTATGAAACAACTGGGATTAGTGATGAGAACTACCGATCATACTTGAGTTTTCCAAGAACTGGTTCTCATGTTCTATGTCAAGTTACACTCACTAAATGAATTAACCCTATTACTATGATACAAATTTGTAGTGATTAAAAAACGTGAGTACACTCACCGTCAAAAGTTTTGGACCCCCCCCCTTTCTACAGATATTAAAAATCTTGTAAGCACTCACAGTTTGGGTACTCGGACTTTTTTTTGTTGAAGTCATTGTGCCTTTTTGATCTCAGAATGAGAAAAAAGCCACTCTTGACGGTTTTTCAAAGTGGTTTTAGAAAAAATGGATAACTCCACTCGAAAGAGGAGCAAAATTTATACCGATTCTGAAAATTACACAACGATTCACAATTTTATAGCCTAGATAATATGCAGTTTTGAAGGCTCAAAATGATACATTTCTCAAGCTTTTAGCCAAAATTTCCAATTTCAGGCAATTTTTGATATCTTTTAAATTGCATATCTAGTCTATCAAAACTTCATTCGTAGTGTAAATTTCAGGATGGGTATGATGTTTGCCCCTTTTTCGAATGAAGTTATCCATTTTTTTATAAAACCTCTTTGAAAAACCCGTCAACACTGGCTTTTTTTAGAGGTCCAGAAGACACAATGACTTTCATGATGAAAAAACCCGATCACTTTTACTGGGAAAAAAGAAAGAGTACTCATTTATGCGACCAGATTTTAATGGGGAAAAAACAAGGAGGGTCCAAAACTTTTCATGCTGCGTATATTCAGCTGTCGTGCATACCGGAAAATTAAATAACTTTGAAACCAAGAAACACTTTTGATAGGTGAATCAGGAATATTTGTCTATCAACTTTATCGAATCAATTTTCTTTACAGAAATATTACCGCTATTGAAATATGTAACATCGATACATAATTGACATTTTGTTTGGTTTGTTATCATAGGAAAATGAGTGACTATTTTCAACTTCAACTCCTCATTGCGAAGAATATAAAAAAATGTAGTTTTCCTATGATTGGACAGGCCATTTTTGAAAAATGACACTTTAAATAACTTGGTGTATCGTTGCACAGTAGGCAAGTAATGCGATATTTTAATATTTCACTCCCAATAGTCATTTGTTTTTTCGCTTAGTCTTTTTAAAATTTTCATGGTAAATCTCAGAACTTTCAATTGAAAATTTTGATTTGTGTCTATTTGAACAGAAGTTTTTGAAGATCTGCAAATTGATTTAATTTATGAAAACAGGTTGCGTACATCGGACATTATGTCTACGGACAGAGGGCCCAAGATGAGAACCAAATCGTCTAAAAACTCGACAAATAGTGGCAAAATATAGACAAAAAAATTCTCCGCCTGAAAATGACAAATAAAAATAAAAGTACTTTACTCATAACAGTATTTGATGTATTCCTTGTTTGAGAAAACAAAGTCGAAAAGCGAAATTTACAATCGATTTGTCATCTTGAGCCCTACATTTCAAGACACCCCGTGTAGTGAAAAGATTCATTCAATATTCATAGTAACCTCCACTGGAAAATACTATCATCATTTGAAGAAAAGTCATCACAACTTAATTTCTAAAGCTTTCCACTGTAGGATCATTGAGCATTTTTTTTTATTGATTCTTCTGGTTGCCGTGAACATCAATTTTTCAGAAATAAATATGAAAATTTGGTTTTCATTGAATCAACCAAAATGATTTTGTTCACTCAAGGTTCCTGTTATTCATTCAGAGCAACTAGTGTTCGTGTGTTCTGATATACCAGAATGGACAACGAGGAAATTGAGTTAGCAGTCGCAGCCTATATTGGAAACAAACAAATGAAACACAAGAGCGACTCAATGTTAGTTTAGTGGAAACGTAGCTTCAGAATTTAACACATCATATTTGGATGACTCCAGAAAACTTTTAAAGGAAAGGATAGCACAGGGATAAAGGAACCAGTGAAAGTCAATGGTATCTCCCATCAATTTCACCACTCTTTATGTTTATTCATGCTCAACAGCGTACTTGATAAAAAATTAGGATTAATAAAATAACAATTTCGGCATGTATGTTTCAAGTTAACTTAGAAATTACCTCCTCAACCTGTTCCTTCGCAAACATATGGAACAACTTGTCCGGGGTCATCGTCATGACTTCCACATTGGAAGAGTTCAGTTTCTCCTCCATGACTTGCTTTAAGATGGTCAAAGCGGACGTTGTTGCTTCCGCCAAAGTCATACTCTTATGATAAACCTCTTGCAGACTTTGTTGGGCTCCTTCCGATCCAGATCCAATCGCTTTGGCGTCGAATTGAACGAATGTACCTTATGGGAAAGAATAAACTCAACTAACGAGAATGAATTATTTTTAACTACAATTTCAAAAGCAGAAACCGGCTACATTTATGTTTGTTTTATTAGTTTGTTCAATCAAATAAGTAAAACATTCCTTCGTCGATAACTGTTTGAGTTCATAATGCAGAGAGACAATGATTCTTTATCTAATGTGTTACTTAGAATAATATAGTGATATCTATGATTTGAAGTGGGTATTCAAATAAAATTTATCGAACCAGTTAATTTATCCAATATTCAGATATTGATTTTAGTGATTCTTCAATTTATTCCCGTTTAAAAATATTTCGATCTCACCTGATGGGTCCATATGATACAATTGAGGACCTTTTTCGTCAATTCCAGCAAATAAGATGGCAACGCCAAATGGTCTCGACATAGCCGCACCATCATCATCAGAGTCACCGAATTGGATTGCTAAGTTTGAAACAGCTTGAGCGCATGATTCTACGCTCATATTTTCATTGTAGACAAACCAGTGATTTTGGCATTCCACACGAGCCCTGGAAACAATATCGTTTTGTTATGAGTTGTGCCTCATGAATTAAAAAAAAAAAAAAGTTTTCGGACAAGCTCTGCTGATCTTTTTTCATAATCAAATTCCATCTAATCTAAACCTAAGATGCTTTGGATCGTTTCGAAACACAAAACAGTCCACACGAATTCGAGCGGATTTATAGGAAGACATGCGCAGAAGTTTTCAAATGTTGTTAGTTCTGCTTTTAATCGATTTGTTTTGTTGTTTTAAATTTTTGGTTATAGTCTGTTGAGTTTATTTAAAAAAACAATTACCGATTTATTATTCCTTTTAATAAAGTTCTGTGAATAAACCCAGCCCAGGACATGCGCAGTAAGATAATCCACAAAATTGGTTTCAAACCGTCAACAATTTCATGCTAGAACAAACCTATTTGTATCGACCGGCGACACTGTTCAGTGTTCACTCAACACCAGTTAGACGCAACGAGTGCAGTGACGTCATTGGTCTTACTCGGAGCGTTTTAAAATGCTGAACGAGATTATTCGCGCCAGTCTGGGGGTACCTTGATACCTCTCGTTTAGTCTTTTTGGCATTAGACACTTGACGCCAAATCTAAAATCCAACCGTATCCGTATCCGTATCGATCTGTGCATGCGCAACCTCGATACGTTGACAGATATGCGCTACGGACTACGTATCGATACGTACCCTTTTGGTATACGTATCCCGAAACAGATCTATCAAATGTCAAAAATATTCCCGTGATGAAAAGTGTTTTTACATAATTTTGTATCTACTATTTACTTATTTATTTGGTCACCAATGCCAAAGTCTTGGATGTATCCTAAATAACAAAATCTAGTTAAATGAAATATGAAATTTGAAGGTTCCGAATACATTCAAGTTGATAAGGGGCTTCAAGAGCTTATTTTTCCATTAACGTAATTCGTTGGTAAATAAATTGTATATACATTCTCAGTGGACTTAGACTAGAAGAAAGTGTCCACCCCTCACTCATCAGAGTACATTAAACCTCTTGCAAGCATTCTCAAGATAAAAAAAATTTGGAGTGAAAAATCAGTGTGGAAAAATCCCTTGGTGTTTGTGAAATGTTTGTATGTTTTTTAGGTTGGAATACCTGCACTTATTGTACAGTGTGGAGTGTGGCAAATCGATTTGTGACAGAGGTGAGGGGAACGCAATAGTATCAAAACATGGCTGGTTTTATTCATGATATACCCAGCGGCGTGGCGTGGTATGTAAGAATATTCCTATATAATTTTGACTTAAGAATGAGTCATTTCAGTTATTTGTCACAATATCTGCCAAAAAATTTTTTTGAAGTGCCCTAATTTACCCAAAAAACGATTCAACTGTCAGTATATCTGTTCACTTTGAACAAATAATAATAACGATAACGATAATTAACAGCAACAAGAAAAATAAGTAACAATAATTAACAACAGCGATATTTTCTTCATACTTAACGTCAAAGCTAAGAGTTCAAAGATAAAAGCACCGCCACTGAATGTCTGAATATTTGCTATTGCACCGGTTTATTATGATGCACAAAAATTGTCACGTTACTTACCACGGCCGATTGCGAGTCCGTTTCCGGTATTCCATTCATCTAAAAGACGTCTTAGACATCTTAGACAACCAATAAGACTCGTTCAAGATTCGCCTTTCGAGTTCATGTTGCCGGCTTTTCCGAAGCCGATAATAATACTTGGAAAAATGTCTACTCATTCTAAGATCAGGTCTTGAAAAAACTAGTTTTTGGTTGAAAATAAATTAAAAAATATACGTTAATATACTTTGAACTTCCCTTGTCAATATTTGTATTGATTTTAAATGAACTTTGTTCCACCAAGCACCAGGTATTGCATTTTTGTAGTTAAATTTGGCAACATCGACCTTTACTATACGAATTCTTTTCGTCGTTACAGATTCCTTTGCCACACTATACTAACGTGTTTGGTGAATTTCCTTCACACTAGTAGCTACAAGTTACATTAGCAATCTGCACTGCACTATCCTCATCGAAACAACAAACACACCTATTGTCATTATAAAATAAATCAAATAAATTGTCATATTATATTATTTCTGGAGAAAAAATATCAACGGAGAAAGAAAAGAAGCATCTGGATCAGAGAGCAGTTTCGCCATCGAGAACAGTAAGAATACTTGCTGTCAAACTTCAAACAAAAGGCATTATTGGTATCGACCGTCGACCAAATTTCGAACCAACTCAAATTTCAAACAGGTCGCTGATGGACGACGGAGGACGATCGGTCAGTGTTAAGAAAACCGTGCGTTTTGCAAAAGAAAAAATGGCTCCAATAGTCTCATTAAAAATACAAAACTAAAATAAGCACTGCCAACAACACTTATTCAACTACCTATTACATATGTATGTAGAAAAAGGGTGTTTTTGAAATTGGATATTTTATAAAAAAAATGAAAACAAATTGTTGACCAGCTGTCATACCAAGATGAATGCTAGCAGAGACTTGAAACTCGACATTTGTGATCAGGGTCAAAGAACCTTCAAAATAAATTAGGAGGTAACGTTGCAAAGTTGAAAATAGGCGTTATCTGTTTCCCTTTCGAAACAAAAATCGACGGGTTCGATTGTTTTTCAATTAATTTTCTTGGGAGGCCGTTACTCAGGGTAGGAAGTGGCACCCTGTATTATATTATACTATGCACTTTGTGAGGTAGCGGTTGCAGTGTTTAATCCGAAATAATTCAAAAACGGTTAATGCAAATATATATTTTTGGAATCGGAATAAAAAAAGATCTTTGAAAACAGTGTAAAATGTACAGGGTCTTCTATTTAAAACCAAAGTTATGAATTTTTCGTTACTATCTGATCGTCTTTTGTTTACTTTTATTCCACTATCTGACGGTTCAGGTAAAACTTAACAACTCCTACATTCGAAGTTTTTTTTCTATCTACAACAGGAAAGCCTGGAATTCGAAAAGAATACAGGGTTTTCAGAGATATTTAGTGCCATACACTTAATATCTCTGAAAACCCTGTATTCTTTTCGAATTCCAACTCTGCCACCTCGTATCATTGCCGCTCGCGCCGCCATTTCGACTAATTTCACCATGAAAATATCATTATACACAAAATGGGACTAAAAAAATATATGTAAATACCGGGTGTCCGGATACGGATACGGCTGTATCTCGATAATGGTAAGACTTGAAGGTCTACAGCAAAATTGATGTTTTTGAACCAACATATTCTATTTTTAAGTAATTTCGGCCTCTTAAATCCGAAACTTGTTTTAGTTTTCATAAACCGATTTCTTGGAATAAAAAAAATTAAAATAAAATAAATAATGATAGCATTCGCAGCATCCGCTAAGTTCTACATAAAAACAAATACGAAATTATGATTTCTCACGTCAAAAAACCCCTGGAGAACCAATTTTGTGCGAAAATTACTTGAAAAAATCGAAAATTCAATCTCCAATTCAACCCCATATACAGGGTGGCACATTAGTGTGTGGAAGTCCATTTTCTCCCTTATCAAAAGAGATAGGAAACATTTCTCAAGACAAAACTTATAGGGTTCCAGCAGGGTCACAATTTAAAAATATTACTGTGTATATACAGAGTATTCTAAGAAACCGTGGCATCAAAAAATACACTTTTTTAAAATAGCAACCCAAACTTTTGATTAGAGATTTGGATTCAGCGTAATATTCTACGTATGATACATTGGTTTTATTTGCCAAGTGCAGTGTTGTGAAGATTTCGAGGGTTTACTAAAATTTAGGGAAAAAACATTATGTTGATAAATTAGCTACAAAAACAAAAGATTTGAAATTGAATCTAGCAAATATGCGTATTTTCCAATTTAAGAGTCAAAGTAATTGATTTTTGAAAAAAGAATCGCTATAATTTATAAAGGGTGTTTTCTACAGCAGGCCCAACTTAGCGAATTTAGAGAGGAAAAAACTCAATTTTTTCCAATGGAACACCCTGTGTGCTGTTATCTAGTTTTGTTAAGCACTCAAAACACTGCAGCTTTGCCATTAGAACACATGTCCTAAAATGTATCGTTATCTTGCAATCTTTGAGGTTAGGTTGTTAACACAATGACTATAAAACAAGTAAGGACGGTCAAATGGGCTTTCAAAATGATGGATTTGAAGGTTGACATTTTATCGAATTTTCTGATTGGCTCAAAAACAGTGGAGTTATGACATTAGATAATTTCATTAGTTGAAAACAATTGAGTAATGAAAAAAAAGTCACTGGTATGAGTAACAAGTCACATTAAGCAATAGAAAGTGGATGTATAATACATCTATTATTGACTAGTCATAGAAACAAAAATAGATTATCTACTTGTGCTCAAAACTTCACAGTTAGTCATGAAAAAACAACTGAATTCTGGTAAAAAAGTGGTGTTACCTTGCATGAAATGAGGTAGTTCTGATTTTCTGATATGTTATATCTGATGAAGTGATGATGACAAATTCGAGTTTTCGACCTCGAAGGCCTTCCTGATCATTGAAAATTTTACAAAAACCGCTTAATTTTATCACGTTTTTGACATATTTTCAATTTTGTCGAGCAAGGACTTATTTTATGGTAAAAGTCGTTATGTACAATTAGAAGACAAAATTAAAAAAAAAAAACAGATTAATCTGGTCTTTGTACAAGAAATAGTTTCTAAGATACAGAAATTTAAAGACTTGCTACATTTCTAAGAAAAATGAGTTTTTTTTTCAGTTTTTCTCAATATTGACCACTATGGACCCATTTAACGGTAATAGTGATCATATAGATTTTAATAAGGACTAGCTGTCCAAAGTTGATGAGGTCGGTAAGCAAATATTTTAAAAAGGGTTTGTGAAATAATCTTCGACTGTTGAAGAAAACTTCAAAAAATGGAATACTTCATTGAATATATTCAGTTCTTATGTACGATTGCTCTTTTTATTCTTATACTGTACTGGTCCTCTAAATCCACGGCACTTCGTTTTGGGGCAGTTTGTTCTGTTAGTATTTCTTTATCGATCGGATCAGGCAGGTCGAAATCGTTATCTAATACTGGATCATCGATGAGTGAGTGATTCATCAATGTCATCACAAGATCTGGTATGTTTTCACAAGACTTACCGCTACAGTGGCTGCAAACAGCCGAGCATTTAAGTCTTGCTTTTCTACAACCGTAATTTTTAATGGTAGAACGTTTTTTGCAGTTACAGAAAATCATGTTTAGCAGGGGCTGAGGCTAGTGGTCTCGTCATCGATTGCGGAATGACGCCTAGTGTACTTCGTATCCAGCATCAATCGAGGAGATTCTTCAACAACAGAGTTAAAAACAATATTTTAGGAAAATCAATAGTGGCAACACGTAAAATTTAATATTTTCAAAACCCTCTGCATTGGAGGTTGAAAAAACAATTTTTTTACTTGTTCGCAGAGAGTGAAATATTGGTTTTCTTGAAATGTTGATCTTGGTTTTGTTGTTGGTTTTCTTTTCAGATTCAGAAGCGGCTGGGAAATGAGAGAAGAATCCCCTCGATTGGGGCTGGATGCGAAGTAGACCAGGCCTCATTCCGCAACTGATGAAAAAACCACCAGCTCCTCAGCCCCTACTAAACATGATTTGATGCAACTGCAAAAATAGTTGAACCAACAATTACGGTTGTAGGAAAGCAGGTCTTGAACGTTCGGCGGCCACTGTGGTGGTCAATCTTGTGAAAACATACCAGACCTTGTGACGACATTGATTAATCACTCAACGATGATCCAGTATCAGATAACGATTTCGATCTGCCTGATCCGATGAATGAAGAAATACTGACGAAACAAACTGCCCCAATAAAAAGTACTGTGGATTTAGAGGACCAGCTTGGTCCATCAAAAATGTACAAGAATTGAGAAAAGAAATAGAACATAGATACTGAATATGTTCAAGTATTTCATATTACAAAACATTTTCTTCAACAGTCGTAGTTTATTTCATAAACCCTTTTTCAAATATTTACTAACCGACCTCATCAACTTTGGACAGCTGGTCCTTATTAATAATGTATATTATCACTTTTACCGTTTAATGGGTCCTTAGTGGTCAATATTGAGAAAAGCAGGGAAAAAAGATGTGATTTTTTTGTTTTTAGAAATGTAAAACTTTGAACTGCTGTATCTCAAAAAGTATTTTATCTACAAAGACCAAATAAATCTCGCTTTTTTTTTAGAATTTTGTTCACTTTGAAATGGTGCATAACGACTTTTGCCATAAAATTAGTCCTTGCTGGTCAACATTGAGAAAATGTCAAAAAAGTGACAGAATGTAGCGGTTTTTGTAGTTTAGTAATGATCCGGAGGGCCTTCGAGGTCAAAAACTCACGATTTTTCATCATCACTTCATAAGATATAACATATAAAAAAATCAGTACTACCCCACTTCATGCAAGGTACAATGTACCAATTCCATGGACTATACACAATACAATACGTATAAGTTCCTTCGCGAATATAAAAAATTGCATTCGGTATTTGCTGTTGAGTGATATCACCACAGGCGCGGTTAAAAAAATGAATGAATATTTTTTTTGCCTGTGGAATTTGGTATAGGCCCATTTTGAGAGATGCCGAATCAAATGGCGTGTAAAAAATTTTTCAAAAAAAAAATCGCTAATGTGGCTTATCAAGATCCTGCACCTGGGAACTGGCAAAGTAAGCCTTGGATAGTACGAGCGAGGTAGTGTTTCTTGAGAAGACACAGTTTATCAACCCCTACAATTTAAAAAAAAAAAACAATAAACTTTTTCCCAGGGTGACACGAAAACACTGTAGATAGTAGATGGGATCCAAATTTTCTAATAACCTGTTCTTATTCAATCAAAATTACACATTAGAAATACTAATTCAATAAGTTTTGGATTGAGCAATATTTTTTTCTTGTCTAGTTTGATTTTTTCTGTTCGTTTTCGAACGAGTAAAACCACAAAGTTCCAATGTTTTCATAGACAATATCGAAAAGGTTGGAGCAATTTTATTGAGCATAATGGCATAAGTCAAAATATTCGCAGACCTGAGAAGCGTAGAACTGAATTATCAAATAAGTACACTTATCAGTTTATAAACGAGGTATAGTTTCTAGATTTGATTCAAGCTCGGATTCAAGTAACTCATATTTCTAAAACTTATTCAATTTTTACTGATGTTCCATTATTCAGATGCTTCTTATTATTTCAAAACATATATTTTTTACTTATTTGCTTATTCACGTATCGTTCGGTATCGCATGAATACGTAGTTATCTGATTTTGGCAATTTCTGGAGTTATCTGCTTATACACGGAGGCCAGAGAAGTGATCCGTTAAAAAATAGAGTACAGGGTGTTCACAGATAAATGGACCCCCCCATTAACTTTTTAATTTGATGTTTGTGAAAACAAGGTCTTCCCATATTCGTTATGGGTTATGCCTGAGCTACATTCAGTTTCACTTCGAAGTGGAAGTGACAGATTTCCGCTTGGCAAACGTGAATCATATGCTACCATCCACGTTGAATTTAGCGTAAGCGAGACCTCGATCACAAATTCAATGTAAATGGTAGCATATGATTCCCACGAGGATCCCCATTTGCCAAGCGAAAATCTATCACTTCCACTTCGAAGTAAAATTAAATGTAAACCCTACATTATGGTGATTCTTCGAATTCAAAATCCAACACACGACGACGACGTACGTCCAGACAGCTGTTGTTTATTATTTTTGCATGCCATGTTATCGTATACTATAGAATATTTTATTTTTATTTTTATTTGAAATTGAAAATGTAATCTTGATCTCATTAGAAAAAAAAAAAGTCCTTTGAATTAATTCGCGAATTAATTCACTGAATTATTTCATATTATGAATCAATTCGTGCCAACCCTGATTTCAACTGGTCGCTATAGAAACAAAAAAGCGTTATTTCGTGGTCCAAGACTAGGCACCTACCAAAAATTATCAAAATTGATTTGCAAGTTTTTGAAAAATGTGGAGAAAACCAATTTTTTTTTGAATCTTTGACGCCCTCTGTAGACTTAACGAAGTAATTTTGGATAGAGGTAAGTATGTCTAGATCACCTCATTTTTGGTTAAGGAATTTGTGGTTAACCGTTGTACAGTCATATCAGGGAAACCCTGTATACACATTCTAGTGTCTCTAAGGATTGCGAATCTACTGGCGGGGAGAAGATTTTTGTTATAGGTAAGGTCAGGTAAGTTTGGGTTAGATAAGTTAGATTTGGTTAGTTTCAGTTCGTTTTTTCCGGCATAAATCGGCATCCTGAATTCGTTATTTATAAGTAAGTACTTAATACAAATTAAATATCATAACTTTTTTCCTCCGCCAGTAAATTTGCAATCCCTAAAGACACTAGAATGTGACTATTTTTTTTTGTGGGTACCAGTGATCCCCGCTTGAGGGTTAACAGGTAGGGGGTGAAAATACGACAAAAACGTGTCCCCTAGCGATTTTTAACTGATAGCAAACCTGGATGGGAAGTTTTTCGAGCCCAACTCTGTGTATACTATTACTAGATATTGGTTTTGTTTTGTGCCAACTCTTACCTATCAATCATAGTTCTAGAATCCGCAATAAGCCCAGACACAGCACAGCCGATGTGTTTATCAACTTCGACAATCTTCTCAACAGTTGTAGGTTCCATAAGTGAAGAGGTAATGCGTTTTTCTACAGCTAGAACAACCCCTTCACTAGTAGAAATTCCAATAGCTGTTGATCCCAATTTGATTGCCTCTATAGCATACTCGACTTGGAATAAACGACCTTCTGGAGAGAATGTGTTGACGCCACGATCATATTCACTTCTTGTAAGGAACATTTCTGAGAATAATAGATTTTGGAAATTTTAATCATTGACCATTTTAAGGTTAGAATAACAATGATATTGCCTATTTTTTTGGTACAAATTGTATGCTACATGGTCTTCATAACATTTTATCTCTTACCGACTCAATTTTTGGGAAACCAATTGAAAAATTATTAAATACACAGCGTCTTTTATCAAAATACAATGAAATGCAATAATGCAAAATATATGAAAAGTCACGGTAACCGTCTCTGTCTGTCGTCTGTCAATGTCAAGTAGGCGTATGTTTTTGGATGTCGAAGTAATGGGCTACGATCGATATATCAGAAGAAACGAAACAATCGATCATAGGTGCGTTCAGTGTGTTTTCAGTAATTCTCTAAAATTTGCTATTTAGAGAACCAGAGCCGTCTATATTGTACTACTAGACGGCTCTGATAGAACCTATTGAAAATAATGATTTTTCTAGCTATCCTTCATTACATGAAGAAAACTTGGAATCTGAATAACTTTTGAACTATTTTCTAAAATATGTCCACAAGCTATAAATTTGATGTTTAAACGGAAGAGAGAATAATCTCAATCATCTTCGAGAAGTCATTACACAGAACATCATTATTATTATATTGGTCACAAGTACAATAAAGAAGCTGAGGACTGTGTCAGGCCCCGAGGTCAGTTTGGGTTTTATGTCATGTTATTGAGCAAAAAAATATTCTTTAAAATTTTCAAATAAAATCGAACAGAGAAATCTTCATTGAAGTTTGAAGTGAATTGAGTTTGAAAACAATAACATGGAACAAAGCAGATAGTTATAAGAGTGAATTATTTCGATAATATTTAATCAACTTCGGCTTGTTAACGGTTCGTCGCCTTACAGTATTTTCAAACAATTTAAGTAGTACCTACTTATGATACCTATGCGTAAAGTCGAAAGTGTTATTACATCTTATTTTGTGAACTGATCTGTTGTGTTTTCAATAAGGAACTTGCCCATTTTCTCTTTATCTTATTTATTTATTTTAAAGTGTGCGTTCACGTCTAAAAACACCGTACACCAAATATCAGCCCCTAAATCGCATTAGTTATTTTAATAGTACATTTTGTATCAAGGGCGGGGAAAGTAGATGATTTTGACGAGGGTATAAGTAGCAGCACGAGCGAAGCGAGGGCAGATATTAGCCGAGTCAAAATCATCTTTCGTCCGTGATGCAAACAGTGCTTTTTGTACAACCAGTTTGTGATCATTTGAATAATTATGAAAATCAAAAATAAATAGTCGATCCTGCACTACACTGCTGACAAGTCAGACAACTGACAAGTGACAACTGTCAATCATGGTATTCATGGTTACAATAGGTGTGTTCCTGTATCTTTTGTGGTGCGGATTCATTGTCACCGAGATTGTCATGTGATAAGTTCCTTTTAGTATGCTAGACTGTCACGTGTTTACTAGTTCAGTTTACTTTTAGGCCCGGCTGCCAAAATTAGCGACTTTCCGCCTGACAAATGCATTGAAAACTGGACTTGTGTAAGTTGTACAAAAAAGTTATTTTGGACCTTGAACATATATCTACAGACAAATTAGGAAAATTAACCTTTTTATTCTATTTGACCAGTAAGTATACAGTACCTATGTCCAGCGATAAGGTATACAAAAGGAATATGAAATATGCCTTCACTGAAAAAGCACTAATAATCATTGGTTCATATTATTATATTTATCGCATCACGTTAAAAGTACTAGTTCAAAGTACATAATTAGAAATTAAAAAAAATGTTTCTTCTGTGCTCCATTATTACCACTGTAAACCAATAGAAGGTTTAAAAGTTACATTTCTGCTAAAAAATTCTAAATATATCATGAATGTAGGTAGTTCTCTCTTAAAATAAGTTGATTTTTTAACGCTTTGAAGACCATATTCAAAATTTGTTTTTTTTTTCATCGACAATCGTTCTCTTAAGTAGGCAAAAATTCTTATAAATAATGCCTTTTTCTCGAGAAATTACCGTTTTGGTCCATTCGTGCCTTTATATACCTCACCGCCATTCATAATGTGGGATACTGGTTAAATAAAAAAACAATGGTCATTTTTCTAATTTGTAAATATTATGTAATATGCGAGGTAATACGTTACCTCAGAATAAAATGTCTCAAAATGTAAAACCACAATTATTGGTATTTTTGTACGTCATTTATGTAGGTAGATTAAAATGATCTCCACATACATAAATAGCACTCTGCTTTTCAATAAGATATTCTCCATATTTCTTCTGTATACTTTTAGCAATCTGGTTTGCCGATTTTCGTCATCAGGTACGCGAATAAAAATTTGTTTGGAAATTTCAAAGTTGAATAATAAGTACCTACACTGATGCGGCAGAGTGCAATGTTTATATCATCTTTTTTTTCAAGAACTATACGAAATAAACTAACTCAATTACACTTCAGTTCAGACTTCAAACATTCAAACGGTTGCCAAAGATACGCGTTACGACGTTAAAACTATAGGTTAAAACTTTCCTGCAGTGGGACTCTGATGAGTAGAATAGTACATTTTGTATCAAGGGCGGAAAGTAGATGATTTTGACGAGGGTTTAAGTAGCAGCACGAGCGAAGCGAAGGCAGATATTAGCCGAGTCAAAATCATCTTTCGTCCGTGGAGCAAACAGTGCTTTTTGTACAACCAGTTTGTTATCATTTGAAAAAGAATAATTTTATTATGAAAATCAAAAATGAATAATCGATACACTGCACTACACTCAACACTGCTGACAAGTCAGACAACTGACAACACAAAAACTGACAAGTGACAACTGTCAATCATGGTTACAATAGGTGTGTTCCCGTATTCTTTTGTGGTGCGGCTTCATTGTCACCGAGATTGTCACGTGATAAGTTCTTAGTATGCTAGACTGTCACGTGGTTATTAGATTCAGAGGCGTTGGGATCCAAGGAACCGTTGCTAAGCGACCTACTTTTGCGCCCGCGGGCGTGAATGTACTTTTAGGCCCGGCTGGCAAAATTTGCGACTTTCCGCCAGCTTTGCATGCATTGAAAACTGGACTTTACGTGTAGGTTGTACAAAAAAGTATTATCGCATGGAAAAATGACGTCTCGACCGAAAATTGGCACTCCCATAGAGTTTTCTACCGTAATCCTTTTTTCCTTCATAACCCTTTAAATTAGAAACGAAGCGATTAAACCTAATTGGTCGAATTGTATAGCGGAGTGAGAGTGTTTCTACACAAAAATCCCCAAGTATTTCGGGAAATGGTCGAACTTCGTTTCTACTTCTGAAGGCATTTGATGAGAGTACCGAAAACCGATTCTATCAGTGTCGAGTAGAATCGAAACGTAGCGATTCTACTTTTATTTTTCTATTCATCAGAGTCTGCGAGCTGCGCATTTTGCTTCGTTTGAATTTTCTCAGCGTCGATGTCAACTTTGATAATTTATTGTAAATTAACTAGTGCGATTTGAGGGTTGATATTTGGTAGACGGTGTTTCTAGACATGAACGCACACTTTAATACAATAAAAAAAATAGGCAAGTTCCCTATTGTGTGTGTTTTCTATTTTCATGGAATTTTAGAACATTATTTTTTATTCGAGTATTATTATTCTTCTGAAAAGTCTAAACATTTTCTATGTAGCAGAGTATACCATACTTACACCATACACCCAATTCTGGCGTATAGAAATTTGGTGAAATCTTGAGAGAATCCAACGGCTTTTCATCAAATATCAAATCTCTTACTTTCATGAAAGGCTTTATATATCCGGATATTAAAATTGACTATCCTCATGATCAGCTGTTGGAAATGCACTCGTTTTCCTCGGTGGAGCAACGCAGGGTTGTGGATGATTTTGAATTTTTGCACAACTATAATGCTCCTATATTCTTCGGATAAACCTTCTAGTATACTCAGAAGCTCAGCGCGCCATTCAAATACATAAACCTTTATTTTCAATGCCCAATAAGATTTTTGTCAATTTTCTTGATTTTATTTTTGATCTTATTTTTGGGCTACCCTGTAGTAATGGTTATCAAAATATTGCGAAAAATCTTTGAAAGACTTCTTAACAAGAAATCCAATAAAAATTAAACAATGAAAAATGAAGGCTTTCTTATACGAAAAATTTACATTCAAATAGGAACCTACAAACGTCATTTTTGACATGAGAACTCAAATATTTCAAAAACGCTTATACCTAGCTATAGGTCATCAATTCATCATACATCAAATCTGCCTAGAATTTTACGTAGAATCCAAAAATGTGATACACCCTATTATCACATTTTTGGATTCTACGTAAAATTCCAGGCAGATTTGATGTATGATGAATTGATGACCATTGATGTCCATTTTAAATAAGCGAGTTGACACCTACTTCCGGTATGTATAACCGGAAATCGTGCAACGTCACTATCATTTCGTTTGAAAAGATCATCTCTGAAAATCTCTCATTACAAATTTTCAGAATCCCATCAATCGCTTCATTTCCCGAAATACTCTAATAGACCGCTTACCTTGGCGAACCCTGTATATGTCATAGTTGTATAAGAGACAATGCTTATCTTTCTCTTTTTTTCTGGTCTAGAGTTCTTAAATTGTTTGTTGGGAAATTAAGTCAATATTTCAAATAAGCTGGCCACCCCAAAAATTTTACCGTTTGAGGTTATTCATAAAGTTGAACGACCTCTTTGTTATAACCCAACAGAAGCGATAAACACAGAATATTGGTCATGATTTAGTAATATTCCACCTTAATTCAGAAGAAAGATACTTGTCCTTGAGGCAACTTTTTTGGTCATTTTCAAGAAAGTTTAGACTTCTTTGTATACCTTATACAGGGTGTCCCTGAAATGACTGTACAACGCTCCACAACAAATTCCTAACTCAAAAGTAAGGCGATCTAGGCAGACTCACCTATATCCAAAGTTGCTTCGTTAGGACTACACAGGGCGTCAAAGGATTTTCCTACATTTTTCAAAAACGTGCAGATTGATTTTGGTAATTTTTGGTACCTGGTGTTGGACCATGAATTTACGTTTTTAATTTCTATAGTGACCGGTTGTAATTAACCGGAAGTGTTGTAAATAAGGTCACGTCACATGTCACATGTAGTTATTTCTTTTGATATTTTTTTGGAATTGACTTCTTGATAATTCAGATGCTATTATCTGATAGTTCAATGTATTGTGGAGTTTTTCTCTTTCTTGAAAATAATCGCTGGGATAAGTGGTTGAGCCAGAAAAAAAATTTTCATTGAATCAATTTTTTCTAGCTCAACCACTTATCACAGCAAGATTTTTCAAGAGAGAAAATATCTTTCCCACACACTGCGTTATTAGATAAAAACGTCTGAATTATCAGAAAGTAAATTCCATTGAAAGTCAAAAGATTTAGCTGCATATGACGTTACTGATTTTTTAAGAAATTGACTTTTTGATAATTCGGATGTTTTTATCTAATAACGCAGTGTGTAAGAAACTTTGTTTCTTTCTTGAAAAAAATTACTAGGATAAATAGTTATGCTAGAAAAAAATAAATCAATAGTAAAATATCTGTATTTTTTTCTGGCACAACCACTTATATTAGCAAAATTTTTCAAAAGACAGAAAAACTCCTCAATACATTGAACTTCTAGGTAAAAACCTCTGAATTAACAAAAAGTCGACGTCAAAAAAAATCAAAAGAAATAACTACATGAAGTCACCTTTATAACACTAACGGCTGTTCACAACCGGTCGCTATAGAATCAAAAAAAGTAGTTTTATGGTCCAAGACTATGGTACCAAAAATTATCAAAATCGATTTGCGCGTTTTTGAAAAATATAGGAAAAACCATTTTTTTTAATCTTTGACGCCCTCTGTAGACTTAACGAAGAAATTTTGGACAAAGGTAAGTTTGCCCAGATCGCCTAATTTTTGGTAAAGGAATTTTCGGTAAAGCGTTGTACAGTCATCTCAGAACACCCTGTATATGTCGTTGTTGTATATGACACAATATTTGTTTATTTTAAGTATTTTTACAGGTAACTATATTGAATTACTCACAGGAAAATTATCTAATAGAACTTTATTATCTATGTCGTGAATAAAATATAGTTGTCTGGAGCTACATAACCAAATTTTAGGTTATTATTATTCTGAGATGATAGAAATCAGCTGTTGCTCAGCGGCCATTTTGGATTCTAGTAACGACCGATCTTTATGACGTCATTAATTCTGTCTCAGTCTGTTTTTAAACCTCTCCGAGTTACTCAATGACGTGAGTATAAACCCTCGTGAAACGGACTTCATGTTCTTATTTTTGTTTGTCCATATAGAAATCCATGATTATTTATCAGAGTCTTCAAATATCCTATGATTTTTAAGGATTGATCATCATCTAAACACGGCAACCTAGCTTTTTCAACGAAACCAGAAAATCTCGATCAAAGAACTTTGCTCATTCATAAACAAAGTACTAGGAACTAGGAAGGCCGGTTGTTTATAGTACATAGTTGCCAACATTATCACTGGTTTTGGTGGAATACATTCAAGATTCAAGTGCAGATGCGATATTGCCATTAATAGCTCAAAAACCACTATCTGTCTTTGTCGTTCTCATTGCTCGAATGTCGTCAAAACAAACAACGATTTAGGAATGAAATTCCTGGTCTACTTGTTTATAGTCAAAGGCGTCAAGTATATTCCAGGATGCCTGGTCTAGGGGTATATAGTCGAAGGTAGTAGTCGTCTATCCCTTTTTTTCGTTTGTCGTTGTCGATCACGTATGTCTTAGACGTACATGTTGTCGATGGATAATTATATCGATATCAAAGCGCCTCTTCCTTTCGTCCAAAACGATCACCGCACATAACCTCACTTCGAGATTTGTAGTATGACGTCGTGTTGCGGTTTGATTTTTGATTGAAAAAAAAAGTAATCAGTAATCTTCTCTATGTTCCAACATGGATATGGAATATTCTTCCTCTCAAAGCGATGCATTAAATTCAGAGGATTTATTATTGGATAGCCTTTATCGGCTTGATTGGGTAGCTATACAAAAATGGTTGAATACTCGTTATTCTTCTATGATCAATGATAGTCGGTAAGTTGAATGAAGGGTCAAGAGAAACTTGGCCCCAGTATGCCAAATTTTATCGTTCAATAGACCCGCATTTTCAGAAAAAATCGTTCACATTTTGTTCAAGATCATTGAGACGTGTGGTTCCAATTTTATGTGGTACAACTGTCTTGAAGCTCCTATCGCTCAAACTCTCACAGATGTCCTGAAACTTCTGAGACTTTATGTGACACATCCTAAAGTAGCTGATTATGTTATCAATCAAGAGGTTTTTTATGAACAAGCCAATATGCTCATTGCTAATTTATTCACCAAAAAAAACGGACCAGAACTTCATAGTAAATATTTATTGCAACTATTTCTGAACTTGCTATGTGCTGGTGATGAACAACAACAGACGTATCGCAGAAGTAAAGTGAGAGACTTGTTTTATTCACACAATTTTTTTCTAATGTTTTACGAAGCTTATGGTCATGTTTATGAAGTGAGTGCGTTGTTGTACAACATTTACTGCGATGTAGAGCTCAGAGATAGTACTTTAGTGAATAAAATCCTGAATTATCATGCAGATGAACACAATACTAATGAGTATTTTGATTTTCTGGTTCAAAAAATCATTTCTCAAAATTTTGTTTGGCAAAAATACGATCTGATAGCATTGTCAGCTCGTGCTCATCTACTGTATTGTGTGAGAGAGATGGCCATAACCAATTATGAACGAGAGCCCAGCCCAAATATTATTTCTGAAGCATGTGTGATGTGCCTTGTGAAAAACTTTAATAAATCTGCCAATGTGGTGTTTCAAGTGGCACAGAAAGGTGAGTACAATTTTACACTTAACTTAAACTGGTAGTCAAAAGTATATGGAAACTGTTTTGTTTACCAACTACAGTTACCCACTTTGACTATACAGTGTGGAACAACTAAATTATGGAATAAATTCGATAATTAATGAATGTAGACGATTTAAAAAAAAAACGCTCGGACACAAACTCGGACATGTCGATTAATATTTTTGGTTGTACATTTTTTTCAGCAAAAACATTATATACAGGGTGTGTTATGTAGCAGTGGCTCATATCAACTTTGTGATTTTATTCACGACACCCAGTATATTATTATTATTCAATTTATGGATTCTTTAGAAAATTCTAGACATATTTCATGCACAATATCCTATACCTACCTATCTTTAAATGTTTTGGAAATATCAAAGTGTTTTTAGACTTATTGCAAAAGTTAATATCCCAAAAATTGAATCATTTAATGACAGAAAATCGCAAGAAGACAGTAAAAGAGTATTAAAGTACTAAGTGGTAATGGTAATACCGAGGGTAATACTGTCTAGTTCTCAATAATGTAAAAACATCAAAGAATCAAAAAATAAAGTCTTACTACTGCAGTCAGACAATGTTTTAATATTTCCATATTAGTTGAAACACATTCTGGAATGGTTTTCACTCACTTTCTCATTATCAAGATCTAAATAGGAAATAAGTATCGACTGTGTTCTAGTGAATTTCTTTTTTTTTTAATAAATCTGAAAACACTGAATATCTCCAAAACAGTTAAAGATAGGTAAGTATAAGACATTGTACAGGGTTATTGATTATAAATGCCCCCCCTCATCTAACTTTTTAATTTGACGTTTTAGAAAAAAGTGTTCCAAATGAAAGATTCATGAATGAGAATGAAATTTTCGAAAAACCTGTTTTCACATATACAGGGTGTTCCAAAAAGTCTGGACGAGGTCTAACTTTCTTATTTCAAATTGATACCCCATTTTTTATTTGATGTTTGGATTCTCCATCAAATGTTAATCATTTTTGATGTAGCATATCCTATACTTAAGTACCTAAGTTTGATGTATAAAAAGATATTTGATATTTTATAAATTGAATAATACTAATTCATTGTTATAAAAAAGTGAAATATATCTATGGTTTCGAAGTATTGACGTAATTGTGTGTGTAGGATATACCAAAACTTCTCTGATTTTAAATTGATACCCAAAAAATGAACAAAAATAAAATAACGTCTAATATAAAAAAAAATCTTTCGAATCAAATGCAGAATTATTTATACTTTGATACTTTTACACTTTAAAAGTACTTAATGACGTGACATGTTCGTCAATACGAGCGTCAATAATTCGAAATCATAGATATATTTGACATTTTCACAACAATAAATTATTATTATTCAATTAATAAATAACAAATATCTTTTTATACATTAAACTTAGGTATATGATATGCTACATAGAAAATGTTTAGAGTTAAAAGGAGAATCCAAATATCAAATAAAAAAATAGGGTAGATGTAGATGTAGATGTTTCAGTGGGTGGCTCACGCCAAAACCGGCTTAGGAGTCCTGTGCCCGTTGCAACCCACAATAGATAGAAGTGGGAAAAAAAATAGGGTATCAATTTGAAATAAGAAAGTTGAACCTTGCCCAGACTTTTGGAGCACCCTGTATATGTTTAAACAGGTTATTTAAAAAGTTCATTTTCAACCATGAAACTTTTACTTGGAACACCTTCTTCTAAACCGTCAAATTAAAAAGTTAGAGGGAGGGGGGGGGGCATTTATAATCAATAACCCTGTACATGAAATATGTCTAAAATTTTTTGAAGAATCGAAAAATTGGATAATATACAGCGTGTTGTATTTGAAAAAACAAAGTTGGGACAGCCACTGCTACATGTCACACCCTGTATGAAATGTTTTTGCTGGAAAAAGTGTACAACCAAAAATATCAATCGATGAGTCCGAGCGATTTTTAGAAAATATACTCATTCACAAGTTATCGAATCTATTTGGCTGCTCCATACTGTATAAAATAGACAGATTTGTTTATATTCGAGTTTACATTATTTGGCAGAGTTCGTCGATATACAGGGTACCACAGGTTCGAGTGCATGCATGGGGATCTCAGCTATTATAAGAGATACAAGATCGATCAAATGGATGCAAAGTTGCGCATTTTTATGCTCAACAAAATGACATTTTGACATTTGAAAAATTCCCACCACTTCCGAATATTATATTCGAAAAAGCCAAAATTCCGCAAAAATGTTATTATCTATTTGAGAAGATATTATTTATTTGAGAAGATATTTTGAAATAAATGCACTTACTCATTGCCACTTTTTCTACTCTAGTACAGAATTTCGGGAAATATGCAAAATTTTGTTTTTAAGTTGTAGAGGGGTCCTCAATAGCTTAAATCTGAATTTTCGGAAAAATCGAAGGTGAGCTTAACACGTCATCTTGAAAATAAGGGTGCTACTTCTTTTCCCCGTTCCTATTTTCGACTCACGATAAAATATCATATTACCAACATTGTTCGAAACTATATTCTCAATAACTTTTTCAATAAACTTTTTTTTCTAAAATCAGTAATAAAAAATCTACAGGTTGATTCCATGGTGGGAAGAAATCGTAGAGGACGAAAGTTGTGCAGAATCAAATTCTCAGTAACCATGGAAATAAATGTAAAAAATTTGCTGGGAATGTAATTCTGCACTACTTTATCGTCTTGTACGATTTTTTCTCACATTCCATATCAATGAATCACCCTGTGCATTTTGTATCATTGATTTTAGAGAAAAAAGTTTGTAATAAAAGTTTTTGAGAATGTATTTCTGAGCAACTTTGGTTCTATGATATTTTATCGTAAGTCTAATGAGAGTCCATTTTTTCAAATACGGACCTAGATTTTTTATTTTATTTTTAGTTATCTTTTGACAACCTTAATGCATTGAGTTATCGCAACCGTCAAAAAAACTCATCTAAAAAACAATACCAGAGAAGATTAGTTAGGCAACCCTTGTCTAATTGACTGAACAAAAATCAAAATAACATCCATTAACGATACATTTAATGAAATTTAATTAATTAAATCCACAAATGACATGGAAATTAAAAAAATACATATAAAAAACTTAATCAATTTCTGCAAAAGTGTTCAAAAATATTGCCATTTCAACAAAATAATGAAAATAACAATAATAGGTGAATAATAATTGAAAAAATTGAGGTTGCTGAGGCAATCCATTACTCTAAACTCTTATCTAATCACCTCAATGCCTCAAGGACGTCAAAAGATAACTAAAAATAAAATAGAAAATCCCGGTTCGTATTTAAAAAAATAAAGTGGATGATAGCAGCTGGAGGACGAAACGTCAGATTCTCAATTTGATACCACCATCTTGTAGAGGAGAAAAAGGAGGCAGTGACAAAGTGTTATTTATTTTAAACAAACGCAGGAAATAGAAAAAACATTTTTGCGAAATTTCGTTTTTTTTTTCGAATATCTTCGGAAGTTGTCAGAATTTATCAAATTTCAAAATGGCATTTCGTTGAGCATAAAAATGCGCAACTTTTCATCCATTTAACCGACCCTGTATCTCCTAAAATAACTGAGATGCCCATGCATGCTCTCGAATCTGTGGCACCCTGTATAGGGTGTGAATAAATGAGTGCGAGAAATTCAGTGGGTGATTCTTGGGTTAATTTTAAGAGAATTTTTCATATGAACGTATGTACAGGGTGATTCATTTTCAGCGACAGGGTGCCAGTTCTCGTAAACTATTCATCGTAGAGGCTTGTGGCCAAAAATGTTATCACTAAAACAATTATTACAATCATAATAAAGTGGTGGGGGAAGTTCAATTGTTTTATTAAACAAACGGAGATTTCTCCCGTTTCGCTCGACCGATTTAAACGAGCTTGGGCTCATATGAAAGAGCATGATCTGCACTTCAAAAAACTTTTTTGGTTTTGAATTTTTGACCTTCGTCGTCGCCGCTAGATGGCGTTAACTGAAATGGTAGCATGTTTTTGAGTTTTTTCCAAAAAAATCAAATGTAATGGTGTATTCATTTTTATACAGGGTGTTTCATTAATATTGCGAAAAAATTCACGGTGAGTTTCTCCACTTAAAAATAATAAGAAAACTTCATATAAAGGTGTGTCCGGAAATGCTTCGTTACAGAGCTACAGGGTGTTGAACTTTTATTTTCATTTTTGTTTTTTCTTAATAATATTTGAACCAATGTCTATATTTCCATAAAAATCGGTATTTGAGGGTTTCTTTTTATGCGGAATTCGAATGTCATCTCAGTTTGGCTCTAACTTGCAGAGGGCGCCACCTACACTCATTTGTCCTGACATGTACAGCCATAACTTTTTTGGACGTAACCGTATGACATATTTGAGTGAAAAAACATATTTCTCCTTTATTTTTATGCAAAAAAGGCATACTTGTTAGAAGTCGCTACGTGCCACCATTTTCGAGATATTTGGATTTGAAATAATTAATACATGGGATTTTGAAATTATGGCGAAGGTAACCTGCTAGAAGTTATAACATATTGCGCATTAATGCTTCATATTTTCAGTGAAAAAGATCAAAGTCGACTTCTGTGTAATATTATCGACATAACGCTTATTCAAATATTATTTAAACAAAAACAAATAAAAAAACTTAAAAAAAATAAATTAAATAATAACTTTAACACCCTGTAGCTCTGTGACGAAGCATTTCCGGACACATCTTTATATGAAATTTTATTTTTATTTTTAAGTGAGGAAACTTATCCTGTATTTTTGGCACTATCAATGAAACACAATTCTCGGCCATAATTTCATTATCATATGTATTCATTATTTCAAATCTAAATATCTCGAAAATGGTGGCACGTAGCGACTTCTAACAAGTATGCCTTTTTTGCATAAAAGTAAAGGAGAAATAGGTTTTTTCACTCAAATATGTCATACGGTTACGTCAAAAAAAGTTATGGCTGTACATGTCAGGACAAATGAGTGTAGGTGGCGCCCTCTACAAGTTAGAGCCAAACTGAGATGAAATTCGAATTCCGCATAAAAAGAAACCCTCAAATACCGATTTTTATGGAAATATAGACATTGGTTCAAATATTATTTAGAAAAAACAAAAATGAAAATAAAAGTTCAACACTCTGTAGCTCTGTAACGAAGCATTTCCGGACACACCTTTATATGAAGTTTTCTTATTATTTTCAAGTGGAGAAACTCACCCTGAATTTTTTCGCAATATCAATGAAACACCCTGTATATTATAAAAGGGGATGATACACTTTCCTATAAAAAAAAAAATTAATGTCTTTTTTTGTTTTTTTTTTTTCATTTTTTTTTTGTGTTTTTAAATTTTTTTTATAGGAAAATGTATCCCCTTTTAAAATATATGAAAATGGATATACCATTACATTTGATTTTTTTGGAAAAAACTCAAAAATATGCTACCATTTCAGTTAACGCCATCTAGCGGCGACTGCGAATGTTACAAATTAAAAAGCAAATGAGCATTTTAAAGCGCAGACTATTCTCTTTCATATGAGCCCAAGTTCGTTAAAATCGGTCGAGCGAAACGGGAGAAATCTCCGTTTGTTTATTAAAACAATTGAACTTCCCCCACCACTTTATTATGATAGATAGAAAAAAACGTTTTAGACAATAAGTGTAGGTAAATAGTCAGTAAATCCGAAAATGAGCTCATCGATATATTTTCATTAGACAAAATTCCATAAAAATCATATTTTTCTACTTGGTGTTGGTTGTTACGTCCCCTAGCGACCATTTCAGAAACTTGAAAATATTTTCCCGGTTTTTCTCTTGGCCGTTTAGTTTTTGCCGCAAGCCTCTACGATGAATAGTCTACGAGAACTGGCACCCTGTCGCTGAAAATGAATCACCCTGTACATAATATGTCCTAAAAGTCCTCACTTTTGAGACACAGGGTCTTAAAGTTTTTAGAAAAAAAAACGGGTTTTTATTAATACCTAATACAAAAACCTTTTAGCTAATTTTGACAAAATTTGCCACGCTAGGAAGATTTTTTTTGGCTTGAAAAATAAAACAAAAGACTAACGATTTTTCGAGATATTAACCTAACTTATATTTTTTTAAATGGAATGCTCTGTCTATTGTTGAATATTGCGATTCTATTCAAAATTCCAAGTACATTTTATAAAGTATCTCATATACCTATCTTCAACGGTTTGGGAGAAAATGACGTTGAACGATTTCGCAAAAATTGTGTGATAAACAAACTCTGTGGTTCGAGGGAGATCCAACTCCCCTCTGCGTGTGGACGATATTTTGAGAAGCGATTCTTCCGAAGATGATTCAATTGAGGTTTGCGATGATGTGGATGACTCGCAGAGTATTTCCGACTCGGAAGCGGAATATATTAATTTGAGGTACAGATTGTCTTCGCAATTGTCTTCGCAAATGTTTCGAATTATCGTTTCTAATAAAAGTTATTGAGTTTGAAGAAAATAAAATGTTCAATTAGATTTTGCTTTCACATTGACAAATTTGGCACCCTAATCAACCTTCTCCCATTTCCCGACTTCCCCCAACATGAATCAACGTAAATTACAAGCATTCAGTTGAAAAAAACGAGCTTTGAGGTTTCAATTTATGTTATTGTATTACAGTAGTCTTTTTGGGGCGACTACTAACCGGTTTGTGGAGTAGTAAGTTTGATATGGTCAAGAAAAAATTCAAAAAATAGATAGCTCTTGCGCGTGCTTTGATCTACGGTGCCGATTATTTCCGGCAGCGTGAGAGTCGGCACCGTTGGTTTCTCTTATTCTTCTAATTCCCATCTATAACTTTTGTAATAGAATTTTTAACTCTAACTTAATTTTAACTCAGAAATGTTCAAAACTAGTTCGGTGCAATTTTAAGTGAACAGTACTAGTTCTGACTATTTTGTCATGCTCAATACCCGTTAAGAAGTACAATTTCGGATTTGGGAAATATTTTTTAACCAAAACCAGTTTGGTCATTTTTTTCGGGCATTGTCCGAATTCGAGTATTGTGCGTAACAGATACATCACAGTATTCGTAATATGATATTTGGTGAAAGATCGCTGAGTCATCAACTGTCGGGAATAAAGCAATCCCGAATTCCGCTACATATTGGTTTATTTTGAGCCACCGCCGCAACGCCGGCGCCACTACCAGCTAGTAGATCCGCTACAAATAGTGGAATTCCATTACGAACGGCAACACTGCCGCAATTATTGCCAATCATTCAAATTCAAACCAAGCAAAGCCAGACAATGTTGCCGGACTTGACAATTTTCATAAGATTTACTTTGATATAAATATATTTACAAAAACAAATAAATAGTTATTATCATGCATGTTATTTCTAAAACACAAAGGTCTATGCAATTCTAACCATATGTGATGCTTCAAAGCTCACAGTAATTTTGAATGCTTTGACATGAGCACATTGGCAACACATGACTAGAAAATGGCCGCCCACATAGTGTGTAAGAAAATTTGGATGCGCAGTCGTCCAAACTCATTTTCGTACCTCTATATCTGGGTATAGGCCAAGCGTTGGGTACAAAATATGAGGTTCTGTTTGCAAAAGGTCGAACAGCACTGAAATTTTGTGGGATGGTAGAGATAGATCATCTAAGTTTGCGACCTCGAGGGGGTGCCGCTCGAGGGTTGGGGAGATGGAAACTCTGCTTGGCGGCGCTTGGAGGAAAATAGCACCGTTGGAGTAGAGGTGCTATAGAAAAAAGTTCAAATAAAATATGTAGAAAACAAAATTACGCACAACTTTGGTTTCAAGCATTTTCTCGCTTCGACCATTTTTTTTTCATAGCACCTACTCCAACGGTGCTATTTTCCTCCAAGCGTCGTGAAGCAGAGTTTTCATCCCCCAACCCTCGAGCGGCACCCCCTCGAGGTCGCAAAGTTAGATGTTCAATCAGGGGAACTATATCTACCATCCCACAAAATTTCATTTATGTTCGACCTTTTGCAAATAGAAACCCCCTGTCGCTTGTGGCCCAGTATGCTCTATCACAATTTTAACATATACGTTATGTCACACGTTAAAATAGAAGTGTTAAAAGCGAACTAAGGTTTGTATTCAAAGATAGAGATAAAATTATGGACTACATGTATTGGTGCAAGACACAGCAACGGCAATGAGCCGGTCTGCGTCGAAAGCGTCAGTTGTCTGTAAAATTTGTATTTTCATTTTTATGTTGCCTGTTATCTAGCATTCATGTGCGAGCGGTCGTTCATTGCGATGGAATCATTTGTTGTGTTATTTTCTCCAAAATTCAAAATGTCTCGTCCGCGTTTGAGAAAGACGACTCGTTAGCAGAATATGGAAAAATGAAAACTTGACAAAAGCATTTTCTTTTAGCTGTAGATAATACTTCTCGTGTACAAAATATGGAACAATAATTTCAAAGAGAAGCTGTTCAGAGTTTAGAATTATGAATTCATATTGAATTTATAGCCAGTTTGCTAAAATATTGTGAAATTTGTTATCTTATCACGCAAACCAAAAACCACAATGGTCAAATTTCATTTAGCAAATCTTTTGTCTCTTATACCTTTTAATGCGATTATCTTGGACATACTGGATCAGTATCTCGATCTAATCAAGTTAAGCTTCCCACTCAACATGCCAAATCACAGAAAAGTACAGTCGACAAACGCAAAACAGAACCCGTTTCACCACGATTTTTCCAAATAAAGTTTTGACTTAATAATAGTCATGCACGCATCAGTTTTCTGTGGGTGTTTTCTTTTTAATATAAAAACAAATTCATGTACCTAGGTATGTCGTGAATCAAGCAAAAATCATCACGTATTCCGATACGGGCGTCCGGTTGTTTGGTTTATTTTGCGGTCAACTGTATTAACCTTATCAATGCAATTTGAAGTTGTTCTGGAAGAGCTAAACGTAAAATTCCTTTCATTTCACATGATACTATTCTCATATTAATTTCTTTTAACCTTTCACCGATATAACCTCAAACATTCGACATAAAAAAACATAACGTGTGCGAGGAACTCGTAACATGAGCTTTGTCAGGCAACGTTATTTGGGAGCTGTTATTTCGAGATAACATATAAGGATTACGTATATGCGTTAAGTCCATAATATGACGGATGGATAGAGCATACCAATTTTGATATAATAACATCTATGGCCGATAATGTACATGTTATTTATGGGATGCAGCATAAGGGGGATTATTATATTTTGTTTATTTGGACCTGCAGGGGAAACACATGCTATAGAGGAAGCTTCCTGCATATTAGAACTTCTTGCCCACGTGTCGAGCGAAGATAAATACTTACCAATTCTTCAGGATTGTAAGGATGTTTTTATAAATGCTAGTGTTCTACTGATCAACGCTCACAGATTGGGAAAATCATTGAACAGTGTCTTCACGCCAATTCAAAAATTAGCCGAAGTACAATCGCCAAGCTTCCAAATACGAAGAAATCCTGTTTTTGGCTTCAAGGCCGATCTAGTTAGGCTTATTGGAAATATTTGTTGGAAGAATAAAACAATGCAAGATCTGGTAAGAGAAGAAAAATCCCTAAAACTGTGATCATTGTCGTTTTTTGTTGAAGGCAAGAGAAAGTGAGGTGATTCCAGTGCTATTGGATTGTTGTAACATTGATGCGAAGAATCCGTGTATCCTTTTAAACCAACCACTCCACATTTTATCACAGAGTCCATCTATTTTTCTTAATTCTCTTCCACAGTCATCATACAGTGGGTTATTTTAGCAATCAGGAATTTATGTGAAAATAACTACGAAAATCAACAACTAATAGTTAGTCTGAAGAGACAAGGTGTAGTCACTTCGGAGGTTTTAGAAGAGTTTGGACTCACATTACATGAAGAAGACGACTTGAGCATCAGAATCGGCAATCTGGACTTAAGTAGACGATAGATATTGAAGGGGTATACTATTGAGACAAATTTCGATTGTATGATGTTACCTAGTATTTAAGATTTCGTAATTTTTTTTTTGTACTTCCAATTTGAATAAAGTCAAGGTATGATTTTGCCTTACTACGAACATGGACAAGACACCCTTTGATTACAAATTGTGTCGACACAAATCGGAAAACTATGTTCCGAATGGAAACTGTGTCCATCGTTGAAATTTGTGGCTACTTTGTGTCGACACATTGAAGACCAATTGTGTTCGAAAACAGTAGGAGTCCAAGTAGCATGATTTTGGAAACCTGTCTAATTCGCGTCGCTATTGCGTCTTCTTGTAAACAGTAACACAATCTGGGCTCATTGGTGACGACACCAATGAGGTTGGGTTAACTCAACGTTTCCATAATCTGCTTAACGAATCTCCCAGCGAACATGCCATGCCGGCAATGTATCTTTATAGTAATGGCATTGCCTGAAATTCTCATTGGCAATGTACAGGCAGTTATCACCTGAGGAGTATCAATTTGGCACGCCGGCCATCATTCGGCTGCAAGGCATTTTGTCATGATGGATAATTGATGGCAAATCACTACTTCACCATCAAATGTGAAGGAGTGATAAAAAACACTACCAATTCAGTGCATTTTATTTATTGGCATATTTCAGTTCTAATACAAAAAAAAATGTGGTTAGGATAACTAAAACTAAATGCCATTCATTGTGTTTTCCTGTTTGTTCGTCCATCTATGCGGGGCCTTCAAGGATATCGTAAAATTGTTGACTGGAAGTGGATTAGCCTTGAATGAGTCTGTAATAAAAAAACTGAGATTTCATTTGAAAGTGTTCAAATGGCACATTTTAGCAATGTACAATTTTGATCTAAAAAGTTTCGGCCGATCGAATGACGATGAGTTGTACCACAATGTTTGTCTTTTACCGTTGTGCATAGTCCCATTCACTAGTTTTATCTATTTTATCCACATTCTATTCCATAACTAATTCTTTTTATTCATTTCAAACCATAATTTAAACATTCAAACATTTTATCATCTTATCTTTCAACCACCGATTAAGTAAGTTATATCTAGTCTTACGTCTAATCCATTTTATTCATACTATATGTACAGGGTGTTTCCGTATATTTCGTCTGCAGACTAACTCGCTCATTATGCAAGATAGATAGGGACTTTAAATACAAAGTTGGTAGGTATTAACAACTTTCTTATTTCAAATCACAACCCTAATTTTTTGTTTGATTTTTGCATTCTCCGGAAAATTCTTAACATTTTACATATATCAAACCCTATACCCAAATTCAACCAATAAGAAAATATCAGCGTCAGAAATTTGCTATTTTTTTGAAATGTATGGTATTATTTGGAAACCTTGGAAACGATGTAATTGTTAATAGATATCTCAACTTCTCAAAAAAGATTTGAACAACGTACAGCCCAGCAAACACAAGAACATAATATTGATGTGAAAATTATGCAAAATAAGTTACCAGTTACGTCAATATTACATAATAACAATAAGGTAACCAGAAAGTAAACTTCATCCTACAACGACTGCATAATGTCATACCTCCAGTAAATGTAAATGTTATATCACATTCATGTAAACATTTTTATATAAAAAAGGTTATGTAAATTTTATATCGATCTATTTATGTGGACATTACGTAAAATTTATATCATCGCTATATAAATAATCTACGTCACTCTTATCTTATTATTATCCTGTACGTGTGTATATGTCACAGTAAAACCTGGTAATCAGTAAAAGCTAACTGTTACTACGAAAAGTGAACTTTTTCTGATTTGGAAACATTTAGCTAGTGAAAGTTGAATTCGATCGACTTCATCATACTTTAACTAGTAATTGTTAGCATTCACGTAACTATTCTAGTGAAAGCTGCTACACTGAAAATTATTATAGAATTCACTGGACGTGATTATGAATATCCTTTTTGGTCCGAGTTGGAATTCGCAAACAGATTAGACGCTCGGGAAAATACGAGAGTTATGAATCGCAGGTGTACAGGGTGTTTCCGTATATTTCGTCTGCAGACCAACTCGCTTATTATGCAAGATAGATAGGGACTTGAAATACAAAGTTGGTAGTTATTAACATGAACCGCCAGAAAAAAATATTTTTTTGTATACCGGGTGCACGAGAAAAGTGTGACAGACACAACTTGCATTTTTTTTAATGGAGCGCACTATATATCATTTTATAATCAAATTGACATTATTTTTCTGATCTCAAAAATATACAGCATGTAGGCATTCCTTTCAGCCGTTTTCCGGGGTCTCGCTTTCTTCTACAATTATCTGCTGTAGCATTTCATCCAATTTGTCTCAAAATTTCTTGTTTAGCAGCATTCAGACGATATGGAACGCTTGCAATAGGAGTGGCTGTTGCAGTGTTGATCTGATGTAAATATTATGGTTCCTAGATGCATAACTCTCTCCGACAGTTTTGAAATCTGTAAGGAGTGATTTAGAGTTATTATTATCAGCATAGAAATGAAATAACGTCTATAAATATCAGCTACCAAAACCAAACATACGTACATAACCTACCTGATCCCTGCCACAAAATGATATTTTTCTCAGCCTCTAGATATTGCAAGAGTAACGGAACGGTAATTGGGTTTTTATCAAAAACACATGCGAATGAATGCTTTTCTTTTCACTTCAGTACAATAAAATCATTTATTTTTGCGAGATGGTACAGCTCCGATCGTTGTCGATTTACTAATGTCAAATGTCACATATATAAATATAAAATTTACATAATATTGACATGAATCGCTTATGTAATAGAGACATCCATTTGTTTGTGTAAAATTTATGTACTTCATGTACACCTTCATGTTACATCTCGTATTTTACATAACATTCACGTAATAATGATAGATCCAAAGGTTACATAATTTATACATAAAAGCTATTGTGGGAGTCATTATTACTTCAAATTTACATAAATGTTACATCAAAGTCACATATGTGTTTACTTGGTAGACTATATTCGCAATTTGAAATGGAAAGAGAGACTCGAGGATAGACTAATTAAAAAACTACCGAAATTCTATGAAATTGTGTCATGCCCACTTCTAGCGCGACAAAAGATGCGATTCACGAAGAATATCATATGGACATTTTTTTTCAGATTATTTGATTTTTGAAGTACCCACGTTATTTGAATTAGTAGTGCCAAGACTTCAACACCAAAATGTACAATAATATGTCAGGGATTAAAAAAAAACAACAACGGAGTATACCTGCGGAGTAGTCCTTTGTGTCGATTGATTAAACAGGTCTACAACATTTTTGCGATTTATATCAATTTGTTAAGTATTTTTATATAAATAATTTTGATGCGCTGATTCTAATTTTTTTCATCCATTTATGTATATCATGTAAGATATTTTTGCAAATCGAAAAATGAAATAAATGCAAATATTAAATTTAAATACTGTAGGTTTTACTTAATTATTGTCTACTACGTCTTGACGGCGCGACCTGCTTGCTCTCTATTCTCGTGGGTCGTGAAATAGTGTATTGTCAAGTGTGTTGCAGCTTGCAGCTGGTGGTTTTACATACACTCTATTTACTACTTTCATTTGTGCTAGCGGTTAAGTTACGTATCATGATGTTATTTGTTTTACCTGTACCAGTGACGGATAATTTGTATCTTTCAATATTCAGTTGTCATATAAAAGCGTTTCTCTGATTTAGCTCCTGCCGTTTTCATTAATAAAACCCTAGACAAACATAAAATCCTACAATTTGGGGGCCTGTACGGGATAATCAGAGAAAACAAAGAGAAGATATAAATACGAAGCTAATGGACCTTGATACGAGAAGACGAGTGAATTTGGTTGTGCTGGATTGGAGATAGAGCATAGCTATTCTGCTCTTTGTGGCCTTGAAAAAAGGTATCCAGCAACGCAGAGCTTGTGGATGGGAGAGAGCTGCTTGAATTAGAGGGCTGAGAGCTACCTGTCAAATGATGACGTGTATGCAGTGATATGAGGTTTTGAATCTTTGGTTGAGTACAAAAGTCAAGTAGCAAAAAATAACAAAGATTTCCGAAAGGTGGGAAGAATTTTTCTATTTGATTGCACAAAGTAGCAGAATTTGTAACCTGGTCAGTCAGCAGCAGCGCAGGGCTGGTGCATCGAGTGATAGACTTGATTCGTGAAGTAAAAGCGTTCGGGTACTATTTTTGTGTGTATATGTAATGTAAATTGATTAATTATTATTGTGAAACTGCACACACAAATAGCGGTGTGTAACTAATTTAGTAACATTTTACCAAGTTTAATTTTGCTAAGGAACTGACCAAGCTACAAGATTGCATACAAATTTTTACTTTGATATTTGACTGTGTGTATATGGTATGACGCGTTTTGTTTTTTTGATTTGAACGAATAAGATTGTGAGAATGGCAACTCTAGGTTCAATAAGTACGATTGAATACTATATTACACATGCAAAACTTAAAGTTATTAAAGTCTTGCATTATATTTGCTTCGCGACTGACGGTGAATCGAGAAAAACTAGGAAGAATTTGCGTTCGTTTCCTGGTTTCAATTTCGATGACAAATCTGATGAATATTTTGCCAAATTTCAAGACGTACTAGATAAATTTGAACTACCCGACTTAATCGCTGTATGCCAAATACTTGGTTTACATTATGCAACTGATAAGAATGAATTGGTTTGTGATATCTGCTCATTTTTAATACACTTCTGTGTGCCCATTGAAGATGAAAGTGATGAAGATGAGGAAAAAGATTATCCAGAAAAAGACGAGGAAAGACGCGAAAAAGAAGAAAGACGTAAAGACGAGGAAAGGCGTGAAAAAGAATAAAGACGTAAAAATGAGAAAAGACGTAGAGACAAGGAAAAAAGTGAAGACGAAGAAAGACGAAAGGATGAGCAAAGACGTAGATATGAAGAAAGACGTAAAGACGAGGAAAGAAGTGAAGACGAAGAAAGACGTAAACATGTGGAAAGACGTAGATATGAAGAAAGACGTGAAGACGCTGAAAGAAGTGAAGACAAAGAAAGACGTAGATTTGAGGAAAGGCGTGAAGACGAGAAAAGACGTGAAGACGAAAAAAGACGTGAAGATGAGGAAAGACGTGAAGTCGAAGAAAGACGTAAAGATGAGAGAAGACGTAAAGACAGAGAAAGACGTAATGATGAGGAGAGACTTGAATATGAAGAAAGACGTGAAGATGAAAAAAGTCGTGAAGATGAAAAAAGACGTATAGACGAGGAAAGACGTGAATACGAAGTAAGACGTAGATACGAAGAAAGACGTAGATACAGAGGACGTAAAGACGAGGAAAGACGTCAAGACGGAGAAAGGCGTGAGGCTGAACGACACATTTATGAGTGGCGAAGAAATTAAGCACAGCCGCGCCAGCATGGTTCGAGATTCATTCATGCAAATGATGAAACTTTCACAAGAGGTGAGGGTGTTGAACATATTGATATGGATAATGAAAATGCAAGTATTAGGCGACGAGACTCTTTTGCATTAAGTTTTAGAGATGTTGAGGACAGTATTCGTGCATTTGATGCTAAAGACGAATATCCAATTCAGACGTGGATATTTGAGTTTGAAGAAGTAGCTGAAATAACAGGATGGAATGAACTTCAAAAGCTTATCTATGCAAAGAAATGCCTCAAAGGTTTGGCTAGATTGTTTGTAGGGTGTTTTCTTAGAGGTATAGAACTTCAAGTTGGCATTACTGTTCAAGATGGCGACCGATTTAACAGCTGTCAGGTGATTTATTCTCAGTTTGGTTTGGCAATTCATCATAAATAGACTCACGCCTGAACAACGCTTGCAAATAGTGCAATTTTATTGATTTTTATTGAAAGACACGTTTGGTGACCGCCTAATTTCACGTTTTGGACCTGTGAATTGGCCTCCAAAATCTTGTGATTTAACACCGCTGGACCACTTTCTGTGGGGCTATGTAAAGTCATTGGTCTATGCGGATAAGCCACAAACGCTTGACCATTTGGAAGACAACATTCGCCGTGTTATTGCCGATATACGGCCACAAATGTTGGAGAAAGTCATCGAAAATTGGACTACATCCGAGCCAGCCGTGGCGGTCATATGAAAGAAGTCATATTTAAAATGTAATGCCACAAGATTATCTTTCGGATAAATAATATACATGTCAATCGAATAATCCATCGTTGTTTTATTGCAATTTCAAGTTCTATACCTCTAAAAAAAACACCCTTTACAAGCAGAAAAAGGGGTAAGAAGTTGGTCAGAACCGAAACGAAGACTTATCGAGGAATTTGGTGTGCAAGTGAATAGTGCACAAATACACAGATTGCTATCGAGCAGACAGAAGAAATATGACGAGACAGTACAAGAATATATGATTAAAATGAGAGAAATCGCAAGTAGAGTTTATATTGAACAGGACGTAGTCATACAATATATCATTGATGGAATTCAAGACGCGAATTCAAATAAATTGATATTATATGGAGCAAAAGATTTTGCAGAATTCAAAGAAAAGATTAAACTCTACGAACGGATTCAAAGCAAGGAGAATCATGTAGAATTTGGACAAGAATTTCGGACGAGAAAGGAACATTATAAGAAAAACGATGGAGACAGCAAACAAGAAGACAATTTTGAAGGAAGAAAAGAAATTGCATGGGAAAATCGAGGAGAAATTCAATTAATTTGTTTCAATTGCGGAAGCAAAGGTCACAAGTCAAAGACCTGTCCAGATAAGTCAAAGGGTGCATGTTAAGTGCTTCAGTTGCAACAAATATGGACATATATCGAATAGATGCCCTAATACAAAGGAAATAAAGACTAGCACGGAGAGTAATGTAAATCTTATTGAAGTACGATCAAACAACTCAGTTAAACTCACTATTGGAGAAGTAACTGTAGTGGCTCTTTTTGACACGGGAAGCGACGTTTGTACAATTAGAGAGGATGTGTACAATAATAATTTTCAAAAAATTGAATTGACGCCTGATCATACAGTGTTAAAAGGCCTTGGTGAAAGTATACCAGAGTAAGAACATTAGGATCATTTTGTATTGAAGCTCAGATCAATGAAGACAAATTTTACCTTAGATTTCACATTATTCCAAAAGCATCAACATCTTTTCCGGTCATAATCGGTGACAATATTTTAAAAGAAGCATGTGTAAATATAAGAGATGACTGTATACTTATTTACAAGACCAACACAAGGAAAATTCGATAATGAATATTAAGATTGAAGAGGATGAAGTTGAAATAGGACATATTGAAAATGAAGAGTATGCAACAAATTTTGAAATGAAGATTATGTTGGAGAGTGACGCGGCAATTTATCAGAGTTCTAGAAGGTTACCCGCAACCGAGAAAAATGAAGTATACGGACATATTAAGGAGTGGTTGAGAAAAGAAATAGTTGAACCAAGCAGTCAGGAGGATGAAGGTGACGATATAAATGTTATTGTGTCTGAAGTTTTAAGTTGCGACAGTAATTTGTCACAGTTTGACAAAAGCGAAATGGATTTTTCCGATAACGGAGCCAATCAATCTGAAGAATCTAAGGATGAAGGTTTGAAAACTATGAGAGTTGAAGAAAAACTTGAAGCAGACGTTAATGATGAGTATATTCCATTGTCAGCAGGACAAAACCAAATGAAGTGCAAACTGGACGATGATGACGAAAATGGAGATAATGCGTCGCTTACGGCAAGAAAAAAAATCACAAAAAAGTTGGATAAGAAGATAAAGAAAAAGGTATGTGATTATTCCAATCATGAAGAGAACGAGGAAGACGAGTTCAAGTCGGAGAAAAAAAAAGAGTGAAGAAAGAAAAGGAGAGCAAGGTCAAGGTTGAAAGGGAGATCAGACAAGATGAGCGTCCCAAAAAGGATAGGAGAAATGAAGAAGAAAAACATGAATAAGGTATGACGATGAAGCAAAAATTGTTATATGAACATGTTCTACATATCAATAAACAAAGTGAATACACAGAACTTCACACAGAAGAGACGGGAAGAAAGGTCAAAATGAAAAGAGATACAGTCTAAGCTAAGAATCCGAGTCGGATTCTGAACAGGATGGCCGAATGTAGGGTTTACTTAATTATTGTCTAGTACGTCTTGACGGCGCGACCTGCTTGCTCTCTATTCTCGTGGGTCGTGAAATAGTGTATTGTCAAGTGTGTTGCAGCTTGCAGCTGGTGGTTTTACATACACTCTATTTACTACTTTCATTTGTGCTAGCAGTTAAGTTACGTATCATGATGTTATTTGTTTTACCTGTACCAGTGACGGATAATTTGTATCTTTCAATATTCAGTTGCCATATAAAAGCGTTTCTCTGATTTAGCTCCTGCCGTTTTCATTAATAAAACCCTAGACAAACATAAAATCCTACAATACGTTATATATCAGGCGATTATTAGTCCGACCCAAGACCCAAACTAATGTTTTTACTTCAATGAGAATTTTTGCTATCGCGGGCTTCATTCCGGAGATACAGGAGGGGTTGATTTTAAAATTTTAATTTCGATTATTTTTTCAAATAATTTTTGCAAAAAATTGAATTTTTGCACACATTTATTTCTCCGTTAGTTGTTTGAGGTGAGAGATCATAATTTCTTATTAGTTTCTGTGTAGCACTTGAAGAGCTTTGCCTATGCTATCATAATTCATTTTATTTTCATTTTTTTTTTTCATTCCAAGATATCGGTTTGCGAAAAATTGGGATGTGATCGGATATTACTAAGGTCGGTATCGGATTAAGAAGGTCGAAATTACTTCAAAATAGATGTTGGTTCAAGAACATCAATTTTGCTGTAGACCTGTGTATAATGTATTGACGATACTTATAACATCATACAAGACATCCTACCTATGGATTAAATCTGATGAAAATAAACTGACTGGAATGCATGACCAAGATCAAGACTGGCCAGTCTTGGTCTTGGTCTCGAAAAATAGATGTAGTCTTGGTCTTGGTATTGGTCTCGGTATCTCAAGATCAAGAGAAGACTTGCTCATTCTTGGTCTTGGTCTGGTAGTCTCGGTCTTGGTCTTGATGGTCTTGAAAAAAATATGTACCGAATTTTTAAAATACACAAATCTTATAGCATATCAATCCTACAATAGATGTTTCCCATGAACTGTCAATCAGTGAATGTTTCTTTGAAATCGCGATTCTGAACCGAAAAAAAAACATTGCTATTGTTTAGTTTGGCCTAAAAGACAGTAAAATGAGCAAACCATTTCCAATAAATAAAAACGTCCTGAAAATGCGAAAGACATACGGTCTTTTTATCACAAAAAGAGACAACTACTTTCCTGATCGTTTATTATTACCTACTTATTAAACCTACTTTTTTTGGAGCGTTTTTCTTCATTGTGAATGGTTTGCATATTTTATTGCCTATTGGGCCAAATTACACGGAATATACAGGGGATATACTTAATTCCAACCGTAAGAATAAACCTATCTGGGCATCCAGGCCAAACATAGCTTTCTAAAAAGCTACACATAGCTCATTTTGCATCTTATTCGGTAATTCACATTGAGTAGATTTTGATTAGTTTATGTGAGCTGCAGGGTTTGTGTAACTGGCAGCGCTGCCATGTCTACCGATCAATCGAGCTTAGCAGAGTTTTTAATATACAGAATAGGTACAATTCCTCCAAAAAAAATTTTCCTTATACTAGTATATTCCTCATAGCTTTGGTTCGATATTCATTATAGTCTAGGCGCCAATAGTGACTAAATAAAGGGTTCACCTGGATAAAATGGCAGGATTCTCTTTTATAAGCTTACCACATGTTTTTTGAGTCGCTGATTTCGAATGGTTCACTTCCCACCAGAAAATCTCACCGGAAATACTTTTGTTTTGAATATCTTGTTTTTTTGAAAATATCTGATTTTTTACAGGTTGCCCAGATATTCAACCGTCCAAGAGGTAATGGACCTCGCATTTTTATGATACATGAGATGAGGACAAACAGCCTTAAAGTGCTTAGTTTTCAGGATACAGGGTGTCAAATAATTTTTATTTTTTATTTCGATTTTTCTCAATCATTTCTCATCAAGACGACACAGCGATACGAAATTAGGCATAGGGTCAGTAGTGAAAAATCTCGTAAAAAATAGATCTCAAACGTACCCAATTTTCAAAATATTAATCATGAAAGTTTAAAACTGTCTTCAAGTCTTCCAGTAGAAAGTAATTTGCTTATCAGTTTGGAAACAATTTTTCTGAGCATTTCAGAATTATGTAATTATTGTAGACTTTCATGCCTAATATTTTGAAAATTGTCTATGATGAGGATCTATTTTTTGATCCTGACATTATTTCTCACGGGAATGCCGATTATTCTTACATTAAATTTTTTCCAATTTCCGTTGCATAAGAAATTTCAAAACGGTTACCTCTGGAGACTCAAACAGGGTGACCTTTTTTTACGTAAAAAAGGTTGAAGAATCGATTTTTTCAATATTCACATCGATGCACCAAACTGGAAAAAAGATTTGATGATTTGGATAGGCTCAATTACTATACAGTGCGGCTCTAAAAAGCCCCCCCCCTTTTTTTATGTGTGCACCAGAAATTTTGAAACTTGGCATATTTCAATTGCTGTCGAAATACTACTTTTTGATGTTACTGACGTACTTTTAGTATTCAAGATGGCGGCTGGGCGCCATTTTGAAACATTTTTCTAAATGGAAAAGGGGGTCGTGTGACACATCATTCGAATAAAGGTCTTATCGAGTAGATTATTGTGTGAAAATTTCATAGGATTAAACGCATCCGTGCGGATATGACAGACTGATGTCAAACTAACAAGAGAAAGAAATTCGTGAAAAAAGAACAAAGAAAGCATAGGTTACTTCAATTTTTATTGTAAAAAATGTTGAAAATGTCCTCCGTTGACCCATAAACAATAAAATAATCTGTCTGAGAACTTCTGACGGACTTTTTCGAAAGTATATCGACATTAATATTTTGACAAAAAGCAGTAATTCTTTGCTGTGAATCTAAAAGAGAGTCTGGCTGTGTTGCATATACTTTCTGTTTTAAATATCCCCATAAAAAAAAGGCCAATGGTGTTAAATCGGGTGACCTGGCAGGCCATTCGGTAGGACCCCGACGACGAATCCAACGATTGGGGTAAGTTATGTCCAAATACTGTCCTACATTTCTGCTGAAATGAGGAGGCGCACCATCCTGTTGAAAAATTGGTGCCATGCCAAATTCGTTGGAATTATTTTGACGTATTTGTACAATCAAAGGCTCTATTGTAGTTTCTAACAAGTTCACATAGAGGTCCCCTGTCAAATTTTCATGAATTAAAACAGGACCAACAATATGGTTCCCCAATATGCCAGCCCATACGTTAACCTTTTCGGGATATTGCGTGTGGGTTTCCCTAAAAACATGCGGATTAACGTCACTCCAATAACGAACATTTTGCCTGTGTACACGGCCATTTAAAAAGAAAGTACACTCGTCACTAAAACAAATATTTTGAACGTATCTCGGTTCTCGGCCTATTCTATCGGTCATAATTTCGCAAAATTCCACACGTCTGTCCGGATCATCTTCAGTCAACTGGTGCACCATTTGAAATTTATGAGGATAAAATTTCTGTTTTTGCATCAATCGTTTTACAGAAGCAGACGGAGTATCACAGATGTCTGCAATCTGAGAAGTCGACTGTTCATCAGGATTTATCACCATCTCACCAATGATTGCAATTTGTTTATTTTCCGAAATAGATGGTCGCCATGAACACTACCAGTCTCGATAGATTTCCGCACTAATTCGCGAAGATATTTCCTGCATATCAGACGGTCCGGGAAAAAAATGAAACTTAATGTAAACGACATTTTTAAAAACTAAAAGTTTGGCAGGCGTATGCGTTTAATCCTATGAAATCTTCATACAATAATCTACTCGATAAGACCTTTCGATGTGTCACACCACCTCCCTTTCCATTTAAAAAAATGTTTCAAAATGGTGCCCAGCCGCCATCCTGAATACTAAAAGTACGTCAGTAACATCAAAAAGTAGTATTTCGACAGCAATTAAAGTGTGCCAAGTTTCAAAATTTTTGGTGCACACATTAAAAAAAAGGGGGGGGGACCTTTTTGAGCCGCACTGTATACAACACAGTGGCGACAAACGTGGACTCGGCGGACATTTTTGGCCTTCATCATTTTTTGACGTAAGATGTGATATGGATGTGTAATGGTCAGCATATATTTTGATTTATTTATATTTGCCTACGAGATTTAGTACTTGCCCTAAAAAATATATAGCGTTAATCGTGTATTTTCACTGTTCATTTCCTCACGTGAATTGGTGTGTTGATTGACAACGGATCAATATTACTTCCTTTTCCTGAAACGCAGATAAATTGGAAGTTTAGAAAGTCCCACTTTGACAAGACGAGAAATTCCGGCGGCTATTTTCGGCCTTATTTATCTTGTCATTGTCGCCACTGTCTTGTATATAGTCACTGTATGCTCAATGTGCCATAAGTGGCGCCCTCTAGTAGTGATATCAACACCGTTAATGAGTTTGGATTTCTCGGCATAAAAAAAACCCTATGCCTATGCGTGATTTCGAATCGCTGTGTCGTCTTGATGACGAATAATTGACAAAAATCGAAATGAAAAATAAAAGTTTGACACCTTGTAACTTGAGAACTAAGCACTTTATATGTCCTCATCTCAAGTTTTATCAAAATATACTAGGTCTATCGAGTGCCGGTTGAATATCTGGACACCCTTAAAAAAATCAGATAATATCTAATTTTTATATTTTATACATAATACCTATTATGTATTTTCAAAAAAACATGATATTTAAAAAAATATATTTACTGTGAGATTTTTTGCTGGGAAGTGAAACATTCGGAATCAGCGACCCAAAATGGTAAGCCTATAAAACAAATTCCTTCTATTTTTTCCAGATAATATTCTCTATTGCCAGGAGTATTAACACATTATCAAATTTATTTTACATGTAAGCCGGTACATTACTTCTTGATGATTAAAGCATTTTTTTATATTTATTTTGTTATATTCATTCGTAATTTATTGATACAGTTAAATAAAAAAAATCTGAACATTGTCATTGTTTGATTAGATGGAATATCATGATTATTTTTCGTGAAGTAAAAAATACACATTAAGAAGATAAATTTGAAGCTGCTTATTTTTCACGGGATTCACTGAAAGATCGCGAACAAATTGACGGATACTCGTTTCAATGATTTGGGAGCACTGTTCTATATAATACCATTTTATAATAAGACTATATATTATAAAATTATAATACCTACTGTGACTTGGAAAATTGCATAATATATTTTTGAAGAATTGATTTACTTGAAAGACTTATTTTATAAAAGTAGATAGAGACATTTGCAGATTTTAATAAGTTCTGTTGATTTTTCTATCCAAGATCAAGACCAAGACGAGACCCCTAACTATGCAGGTCAATGGAACATAAAAACTACCATAGTTAATTAACAAACATTGTACACGGAGTCAGTGACCAGCATAACATTAATTTATTCGGTTCATCATGTGACACAAATATTCCTGATCCATGAGCAATTACTTACGTGTCGCAAAAATTAGGCGCGTTTGTTCAGCACATTTGGTGGACTCGGATTCACTCTTTGATATGATTGATTTCAAGTGAATTCATCACAAAATCTAGTCCCGAAAAAATTTTGCCAATCTCGAATCTCGAATTTCGAGAATCTCGTGAAACCCTATTTGCAACAAAAGTAGACAGCAGATAAAACCTAGTTAAAGTGGCCATATGGACGACGTCAACCAGAGGTGTGCTCGGAATAAGGAGAAAGAGGCATCAGCTTGCGGTGAGCTGAATGGCAAACTTGCAGTAATACAGGGTTTTGAATTGGTGAGGGTGAAAAAGTTTTGTAGCCTCACATGTCAATTAAACCATCAAAATATACCACCACCTTAAAAATCACTAGCTGGAACGCCAATTCTGGTGCAGGTCGGAAATTGGAATTGCAGGATTCTATTCGAAGGACCCAACCAGATATTTTACTCCTACAAGAAACCCATCTAACTCCAAAAGTTAATATCAGCGTTCCAAATCTTCCGCAAAAAGTGCACTGCAGTGTTAGTGCGCAGGGGACTGACCGTCAGACCCCTCCCACTAGCCAATACCAGCCGTGTGGAGGCGACCTCAATTATCCTGGACATCGGTGATGTTAATATGATCATCACATCTGTATACAAGCCTCCAGATATCAGAATAAACAAAAAACTACTGGATCCGATGTTACCACCCAAGTAACACATCCAAGATACTTTAGATTTATTCAGGATTTAAAAAGGTTTTAATATGTTTAATAAAATAACATGTGTTTTAAAGTTATCCTACGATAAACCAATTATTCTTCAAGTCTACTCATTCTTAAATCATGCATTTAATGCACTCCTCAAATCAGAACAAAAAAACTATCCACTCCTAATGTACAATTGATCTTGAACTGATTTTGAAATACTCTGGTCACTGGTTATTATAAAACTAATTTGCCTTCAAAAAGTATAGTGAATTGCAAAATGATTTTGAAACGATCCAGGCTAAGGCAAATAGTTTTAATATGGATATATGGAGTACTCTATATGTATCTATTAAAATTCATCAAGAAGACTATTTCATCTTGAGGCTAAATGTACAATAAAATTCTATATCAAGTCACCCAATATAATTGTTGAATTTTTAAGAGTCATTGGGAATATGTATTTTGAAACCCATGCAATTGATTTGATTTGGTCAATTAAGTTTTGTGGAATGCTCCTGGTATTGTTTGAAAATTGTTGTGTTATTCTGTCTACAACTCTTCGTTTGGAAAGATCGCCATATTTGTTACAAGCTATCTGCTGTACCATCAGTGTAGTGCGCGTTCCGCAAACTTCGTTAAAACTTGTTTGAAACTATTAAGGCCAAAAAAGTCAAAATGAAGAGTAGATAGATGACTTTAAGAGAATTTGTTCTGAAAGTGGTAAATAAATAGATATTTCAAGTCTAGTTGGGCTTTAAGGATTCTTTAAAATCGCAAACAGTTTTAACTTAGAAAGTGCCATGTTTTTTTTGTTTTCAAGAAGATTATGAGCACCGCCATGTTGGACACTTTGTAACAGATAGAGCGAAAAAACATTTTATTGAAGTATATACTTTTAATAGAAGTGGAATACAGTGTGCACAAGCATGGATTTTTATGAGGAAACGCATTTAAGATGTTGAGATGTGAAATAAAATTTTATGAAATTTCTTGAAATATCTTAGAATATGTAAGAAATCAGCGAATTGATGGCACTCGAGTTATTAAGAAGTATGTTACTATATTTTGTGGAAAAAGTGCCATCCGTTGGTAAATTATATAAGCCGGAAAACATCGCATTCAGTAACTGCAGTTTTTTCATAATGGTAGTCTCAATATTATATACCGCCATTATACTTAGGTGTATGGAATTAGACTACAACGCACATCAAGTTGTCCGATTGATAAATAAAATATAACCCCTTTAAGAGATTTCACACTAATTCGAAGATCATTTAGTCTGCTGCAAGTATGTTTTAAATGTAACATGTCCCGGTCAGGGTTTTAATAAATTAATTCAAAGTTATCTTGAGGAACTCTTCAGGACCAAAAAATTAAAACTATACGGTTTTATAATATTTTTAAAATTTAGTCTTGAAGATCCTTTAAGGATGGATCCTTTTTGGCTAGAAGCTGCTTCATGAGAGTTCTGAGAAGGATCTGCAGCTCATTCTTTAAAACATTATGTTCTATAACATTGTTATAAAACGTCATTGGAGATCATAACGAAGAAACTGGTGTTACTTGGGCACCTGTGGCTATCGCGATGGGCGACTCCAATTGTAAAAATCTGGCTTGGGTTGGTACAGCCAACTTGTGGCTGTAATATAAATAATAAATATGGTTTTTTGTTTTCGTCTATGAAATATGCTCTGATTTTGAACAGCTACTGTGCATATAATCCAGGTGGAAGTCCTGCCGCCGGATTCCCCCACGCATTAATCTGGACTTGCTCGACGCCCGGAAATATTGGATATAGCCTTCACAAGATTACTAACCATGAACACACATATTTTCTGTGAAGCAGACCTCACATCTGACCACGACTCGATAGTGTTGATGATCTAAAAAATCAATATCCCGGAAACGACCACGCACAAGAAAATAACCAATTTTCCGGCGTTGAAAAAGCTTTTTTCCAACATGGTGCTGGACTTTTCATTGAATGCCGCCGAAGATATCGAAGAAGCAGTATTGGAATTTTCCAAGTCATAATTGGCAAGACGGTAGAAGTCTCCAGTAGAAACAGCCACTTCAACCCTGTTGAATCTCCTGAAAAAAATAAAGGAGTTGATCAAAAACAGAAATAAACACCGGAAGCTAGCAAAAAAAACAGGATTCAAAAACCATCTTGAAGAAGACAAATAGAATGACCAATCAAATCACGCGAGCAATGAATGCTTTTCGCGATGAAAATTTCCAAAATACTGGAAATTGAGGATCACGGTAGAGATTTTTGGAAACTTCACAAGAACTTTACCAATAAAGCAACTCCTGCTCAGTTTGAATCATTTGTAACAAAAGTAGACAGCAGATCAAACCTAGTTAAAGTGGCCATAGATGACGTCAACAAGAGGTGTGCACGGAATGAGGAGAAAAGTTAAGGCATCTTACAGTGAGCTGGAGAGCATACTTGCAGTAATACAGGGTTTTTAGCCTCACATGTCAATTAAACCATTAAAATATATCACCACCTTAAAAATCACTAGCTCGAACGCCAATTCTGTTGCAGGTCGGAAATTGGAATTGAAGGATTGTATTCAAAGGACCCAGCCAGATATTTTACTCCTACAAGAAACCCATCTAACTCTAAAAGTTGCTTTCAGCGTTCCAAATTCTCCGCAAAAAGAGATAGGGGGCACTGCAGTGTTAGTGCGCAGGGGACTGACCGTCAGACCTCTCCCACTAGCCAATACCAGCCGTGTGGAGGCAACATCAATTATCTTGGACATCAGTGATGTTGATATGACAGATATGAGAATAAACAAACAACTACTGGATCCGATGTTACCAGTGGCTATCGCGATGGGCGACTCCAATTGTAAAAATCTGGCTTGGGTTGGTATAACCAACTTGGGGCTGAAATATAAATGATAAATATGGTTTTTTATTTCCGTCTATGAAATATGCTCTGAAGTTGAACACCTACTGTGCATATAATCCAGGTGGAAGTCGTGCCGCCGGATTCCCCCACGCATAACTCTGGACTTGCTCGACGCCCGGAAATATTGGATATAGCCTTCACAAGAGGACTTACTATGAACACACATATTTTCTGTGAAGAAGACCTCACATCTGACCACGACCCGATAGTGTTGATGATCGAAAAAATCAATATCCCGGAAACGACCACGCACAAGATAAATTACCAATTTTTCGGTGTTGAAAAAGCTATTTTTCAACATGGTGCTGGACTTTTCATTAAATACTACAGAAGATATCAAAGAAGCAGTATTGGAATTTTCCAAGTCAATTGGCAAGGCGGCAGAAGACTCCTTAGTCTCCAGTAGAAACAGCCACTTCAACTCTGTTGAATTTCCAAAAAAAATGAAGGAGTCGATCAAAAACAGAAATAAACACCGGAAGCTAGCAAAAAAACTGGATTCAAAAACCATCTTGTAGGAGACAAATAGAATGACCAATCAAATCACGCGAGAAATGAATGCTTTTCGCGATGAAAATTTCCAAAATACTGGAAATTGAGGATCACGGTAGGGATTTTTGGAAACATTGCTAGAACTTTGCCAATAAAGCTGCTGGGAGCAGATACCCTGCTATTATTATCCGGATTGTTCGCAAAGTATGAGGAGTTGAAGGTGATTCCGCCTTTCCAGTTCGGATTTATGCCTAGCCTCAGCACTGAGCTCTTGGTGACAAGACTCGTCGAAGACATCACACCAGACCTCCAGCGACGGATGGTTTCTGGAATTATTGCCTTTGACGTCGAAAAGGCGTTTATCAGTCTGGCACCAGAGGGCTTGCTCTACAAGATGATCACCTTTGGATTTCCCGAAAAAATCATTTGACCACAGAACACATATACAAACTTTAGAACAAAAACGTAAACGGAGGGCGGGGCCTAAGTGAAAGCTTTGATTCGCATCCACGGAGAGGCGCTGATGTGCCTGAAGTTCGTAAGATCTTGAAAAGATGGCGGTATGTGGAATGCCACATGACAGCTTATTAGCTTGTCATGATGATAGATGAAGTTATTTGAACGTCACCCTTTATCTTCATGTTGGCTCTCATGCTTTGATTTCTCTCTAAGTGAAAAAATGCCCTGATAATCCTCATCAAAAAACCTATAAGAACGCAGAATACAACCCGGAATACTAGAGGCTCATCAATGTTCCAGCCGCCATCGGAAAAGTTCCGGAGAAATGCATCCTCCACAAAGTAAGGAAAGTCACGATGGCAAAACAATTTCTACCAGAAGAACAAATGGGATTTCGCCCAGTGTATTCTACAACAAATCAAAAAGTGACAGACATTCAAGAAAAACCGAAAAAACTACATCTATTCCAAGTTTTTGTCTTTTAATAAATAAAGACATTTTCAACGTCACAGTCAATGTCAGTGCTTTTATGTAAAGGGAACTGTATAATATATTACAGAAATCTTCAATAATACATTATCCAAGTCTGATAGTTCGATTCGCACCCACTTCATTTCGTGGCGCATTGTTCCGTGAAATTTTATACGTCAGTTTGTCTTCTAAACTTTGTATATGTGTTCTGTGCATTCGACTTATCAAGCGTTTTCTGGAAAACAGATCATTTATGGCTAGCGTGGGAAAAGCAACATCTACCAAGACATTGCGTGCAGGGGTACCTCAAGGATCAATCCTCTCCCCGGTACTTTTCAACATTTATACTGTTGATACACCTCTCCATGACAAATCAAGACTAAATATGTATGCCGACGATACCATGGCGTACGTCACTGCGAGGGATCCAGTTGTGGAGCGCGGTTGCAAAATCATGTCAACGTCTTGTTAAAGCACTTCAACAAATGGGGGATTGAAGTCAATCCAAAGAAAACCCAGGCCTTAATTTTATCAGCGAAAAAACTCAAAAATTGCCAAAAAATAAAAGTTGAAGACACTCCGATTGATTGGAATTCCTACATTAAATATCCTGGAGTCTACATAGGTAACAAACTCACTTAGAGGATCCATTTTGAGAAGAAATTTGCGGAAGTGCCGCACCTTATCCACTAGTGGCTAAAAATAGCAAATTATCTCTTAAAAGCAAATTTGCAATACTCAACCAAGTGTTTACACCAAAACTACGCCATAGGATCAATGTATCTGACCCAAACATTAACATCAAATTTTAAAACAAGCTAGTGAGGCGATGGGACAAAACCCCTTGGTTTATCCGGACAAGGGATGTTTACATGGATTACCAAATAAAACCAATCGAGCACACATCATGGACTCCAAGTATTGGATTAAAACGAGAATTGGCCTTAGTAAAAATCCAGTCACGTTTTTTTTTTTTTAAACATCCCCGTTCGTTAGTTATCGAATTTATTCAACTTGGCTGTTCGGCTGTTCCACACTTCATATCTACCTCATTATCACAAATCCATCTACAAATTGAAGATAATATACAGCTTTTAAACGTTCGGATACAGGATCCGATCCTAGGAATTTTACCACCAGTTTATTTCAGAGCAAATGGAATGGGTAAGGTAAGGAATTCATTACCTATACTATACTGATCTTTCATGTACACCTGCAACCACTGCTGGTTAACTCCACACTCAATTCATGGTTGGATGTAGAGTAAGCTGAGTAAGATCTCAGTTAATACCTTATGTTTATTAAAGATAACATGATTGATCGAGACGACGTAAATAGTATATTGTACAACAAGCATGGAATGATACCCAATTCACCGAAAATCTGTATCTTGATGACAAATTAAGCCGTATCTTAATCACCTATTTCAAACATACCTACAAGATTGGTTTTTCTCTAAATCATGCGCAAGTATACTGAATACAATATAGTCTATGACCAAAAACTTGGCTGAACAAAAGCCTATTTTGGTTTTTGCATGTTATCTTCAACAGTCGAATCTTTATTCGCACCATAAAGACTACGATTTCGCATTCTGCTACTTGATTTGACACAATACCATGAGTCGAAGAATTTGTTTCTAGTAGCTGTGGAGAACGTACCTAAAGTTTCAGTAGGTTACCACGTTCTCCTTAGCTACAAGAATCGAGTTCTCGTCATGATCCAGATCTTTTCGAGGAGATAGAAACTGAATGAGGATGTCCAATTCATCCATTACAAACCGACGATACTTTTTGGCTTTGGAACAGAAACTCACCTTATCCATTGATGAACTATTATAGTGGTCGATATAATTCAGATATATGTTCGTGTTTTGTATTGTACTAGTCCCAAATAGAAGAGATGAAGTGAAGAGTGCCATTAAAATATTCAGAGCGACTTCACACTAAACTTGTATGTTGAGTTGGAAGTTTAAGAAATCATACAAAGTTTGATTAAATGTGGAAAAGCAAATCAGTAAATCGTCATCGATGTGGAAACCCGTTGCCGACAGACTGTCCAAAACCATGCATATTATTTTGAAGGTGGAGGTACTGCTTCTCCAATTTGAATTAGATTAGGTAGGTAGGTACTAGGAATTCCTAGTAATGTATCATGTAAGTAAAGGGAAATAGTATTATTGTTATTTGAACTAACGCGATTCTAGAAAGCAATGGGTGGCGGATGGAATATGCTGAAAAGTGTATGAATATACATATACTTGTAACCCGAACAGACAATATTGTACAGGGTAGTTTGAATTTTGTACCGGTCAGTCAAACAGTCCCTACATTGTTTAAAAACTCACAAGATTCCCAGAAAAATGAGTTCACCCTGGAATAAATGAATTTATTTTTTCGCAAGAGGTGAGCAAGATAGACAAAGAAGTCAAGAGACAAGATAAATAATATTTTTGATTATTAAATCCAAAAATAATATTAAACTATCTTAAAAAATATGTTTGTTCAAGCTACTTTAACATCCTCTGTATCTCAAAACGGAAGCTTTAAATTTTACAAGTTGATATCAACTTTCTGTTTTATTTTTCCAAGTTCTATACTCTGGTGAGTCATACTTCTACAGTACAGATAGAAGTGGTTTATGGCGCTGCGTGACATACAGCGTGGAGTAAAAAAACCTCTCATCCTTTTTCGTATCTTGATCCTTTACCTGTCAAACCTTAAGCGTTGTGATCCCAAGCAGCAAGGCAACGTCCGCCCAACGTTGTCCTTTGCAACTCGGACGTTGGGTGACAACGTTGGGACGACCTCGTAGCGACTCTAATCTGGCACAGTTTGGGGAATCATTTTTGGGTCGCGTCGACGTTGTGCCAACCAACGCCAACGTTGGTGCGACGTTGTACCGGGTTGAACGCTGACATAGCACGGTCGTTGCCATAAGTCAATTCCACAACTATCATCAGTGACAATTTGTACATGTACGCGCAAGCGCATATATTTTCTTTAGTCGGGAATAAGTTGGTGTCTAATATGATTTGGTAAAAAAGACTGCAGCTATTTTGATATGTTAGATGGAGATGCATAAAGCGCTGATCTTTGCGCAAACAAGCGAATTGACAGTAGTCGAAATCGAAAGATCATGATCATACTCAAATGGCTATCATGTTGAAAATTATTATTCTGTTTTCAAGTGCAACTATGGATCGTAAGTTCAAACCCAGTGAGTCTTATTGATAAATGTGTCGATGCTAACACCAAATATTTCTAAGCGCCCCTTCTATTTTCTGATTTCAGGAGAAACTTCATTCAAACTTTCCAACGCTCAGTATGGTTTAAAAATGTCCTATTGTCTTCAATATTACTCGAAAAATATTTTAAAACGCTCCTTTATACCATACCCCAAAAAGGGTGAACTTTTTGACACCAACCCTACCACTTGCCAACGTAGAAATACAGGTTTCTTTATTATCTCTTGGCAACTTCCAAACAAAGATGAGACATCTAGCGGAAAAAAGCTCAACACAAAAATTGTTCAACGCTAGCTAAAAATAATTTTAACTAACAAAAACAGAGATCATTCTACGAAACTGATTGAATATAACTGAAAACAATGCATATGATTCCTTTTTTTGCACTTATTTCAGTCTGTTGATGGGAGAGTATGACAGTAACATGATGGCGTCATTGTCGGGTATTTTAATAGCCTCAAAGAACCATGCACCTCGGAAAAAGCAAGAAGAGAAATCTGCAGCTGAACCAGTTTAAGTTTTCTATAAAATATTGTTGAATATTTGAATTGCTTCCATTTACCTGCCATAATACTATGGTACCATATCGCAATGTTGTGAAGTCCGACGTCCATCTAACGTTGGGTGGGATGGTGATGGTAATGGTAAAGGCGGGGTGGCAAAGCCCGGCGAGTGGGCCTAGTGGCCCTTTTCGCCATCCCCGCTTGGCCAACCCAGCTACTCAAACCGGCCCGTTTCCGTCGTGAATAGGAACAGACTTTCCCAGCTCAGGTACCCCAACTCTTCCCTGGGGATGGTGGCTGTTCCTAGGACCTTCCTTCTCAAGCGACCCCACCTGTCGCAAACTCCCAGCAGGTGGTATGAGGTTTCTTCCGCCCTTCTGCAGTGGGGGCATAGTTGGGCTGGGCGTCATTTTGAAACATTTTTTTGAACGTGTGACACATCATTCGAAAGGTCTTATCAAGTAGATTATTGTGAGAAAAATTTCACAGGATTAAACGCATCCGTGCGGATATGACAGACTGTCAAACCAACAAGATAAAGAAATTCGTGAAATAAGAACAAAGAAAGATGACTTCAATTTTTATTGTAAAAAATGTTGAAAATGTCCTTCGTTGACCCCCAAACAATGAAATAATCTGTCTGAGAACTCCGGACGGACTTTTTCTAAAGTATCGACATCAATATTTTGACAAAAAGCAGTAATTCTTTGCTGTAAATCTAAAAGGGAGTCTGGTTGTGTTGCATATACTTTCTGTTTTGAATATCCCCATAAAAAAAGTCCAATGGTGTTAAATCGGGCGACCTGGCAGGCCATTCGGTAGGAACCCGACGACCAATCCAACGATTGGGGTGAGTTATGTCCAAATACTGCCTTACATTTCTACTGAAATGAGGAGGCTCACCATCCTGTTGAAAAATTGGTGCCATGCCAAATTCGTTGGGATTATTCTGACGTATTTGTACAATCAAAAGCTCTATTGTAGTTTCTAACAAGTTCAAATACAGGTCCCCTGCCAAATTTTCATGAATGAAAAGGGGACCAACAATATGGTTCTCCAATATGCCAGCCCATACGTTAACCTTTTCGGGATATTGCGTGTGGGTTCCCTAAAGACATGCGGATTCACGTCACTCCAATAACGAACATTTTGCCTGTGTACACGGCCATTTAAAAAGAAAGTACACTCGTCACTAAAACAAATATTTTGAACATATCTCGGTTCTCGGCCTATTCTATCGGTCATAATTTCGCAAAATTCCACACGTCTGTCAGAATCATCTTCAGTCAACTGGTGCACAATTTGAAATTTTTAAGGATAAAATTTCTGTTTTTTCAGCAATCGTTTTACAGAAGCAGACGATGTATCACAGATGTCTGCAACCTGAGAAGTCGACTGTTCAGGATTTACCATCTCACCAATGATTGCAATTTGTCTATCTTCCGAAATAGATGGTCGCCCTTGATTCTTCAAGCTTTGAACACTACCAGTCTCGATAAATTTCCGCACTGATTCGCGGAGATATTTTCTGCATAGATTCTTTCCATCTCATGGAAATTACGATTTCCGCCATAAATAAAAATTGCTTCAATTTTTTCTGCGAGGGGACGCGAATTAGACATTTTTGTAACACTTCCTGATCAACACAATAATCAAACAACTGGCTCATATCGTTTAAAGATTTTCACATTTGGTTAAACTTTAGTGCTGTGGCGAGGTAGTGTGGAAACTGTATCTCCATCTTAATTTAGATTCTAGTATTATAATGCTAATAAATGCTTCCAAATCTTTTTTATCATCCTGAAATTCTTTATTCTCTTTGTATCAGCATTCCTATTTTATAACCTGTACTGATTTGCTTAGATTTGCACGGATGCGTTTAATTCTATGAAATTTTCACACAATAATCTATTCGATAAGCCTTTTCGAATGATGTGTCCATTTAAAAAATGTTTCAAAATGGCGCCCAGCCGCACTGTATATTTATTAGACATATTTGAGAAAAATATTGTATTATTGCTTTGATTATAGGAAATTGAAAAGACATTCACCATTGATGTGCAAGATTTATTTTAATCAGGATTAAAAAATGAATATACCCAGACTCTAGACTGAATAAATTGAGTAGATTTGTTTGTTACTCAGAAAAGTAGTGGCTCAGTAGGCTAAACTCTCACGATGAGTGATTTTAATTCTGTTCCAGATTGTGGCATAAAAAAAAATAATCGAGGCGTTTCTCGGAAAAACCTCAGAATTCCATTTTTGCCGAATTTGATAATGGCATCATCTGTTTGCTATCCTCCATATGCATGTGTAGAAATAATTATTTCTCCTAAAAGCGCCATAGCTTCTATGATATTGAGATTGAAATATAGGTTTGCTATTCCAAAAACATCACAGATCCCAACTTTTTCACGTAAAAAGTAAAAAAGTCTCATATCTTTATATCTTTCGTGTTTCGTTGTTGGCCGAGCCAGTTCAAAGATTTCTGTCAGAAAACATTTATGATTTTGGTACTTTTCATATATTTCACGTAAGGATACTACTTGTTCATTTTTTCGTTTTTCAAAATGTGTTAATTTGTTGTCATCTGAAATGATCATTATTTTTCCGACAGCCTGAGTTTTTGTTATTTTGGGGTTTGTATTTTGAAACTTTTTACTTTTTTTCTTCTAGAAACGTCATATTATTATGTCTATGTATTTTTTGTGTTTTTTCAAAAAACCTTCGATAAAAAAGCCATAAGTGATTGTAGACAGAGTGTCTTATTCGATTTTATTTTTATCAGGCGGGCTACTGGAACACTCATCAAAAATGAGAACGTAGAAGATTTTTTTTCATTATCTCAAAAATGTTAATGATGTTTTTCCGAGAAGCGCCTCAATTAATAATCAATAATATAAAGGTAGGTAAAATAAATATCACCACCATTCCTAACTTTGGAATAAATTCAATATAACAAAGACTTTATATAATTTTTCATTGCGATGGAAATAGCATTCCTCATCAGATTTTGATGAGGAAATCATATCTTTGAAAAAAAAAAAACTACTTATCACCTTCACTATATAAGTTATAAATTGTGAAGAAAAAAAAACTGTAGCCATTTTTTCACCCTACATGAAGAATCCGACTTTTTGATTCATAATGTCTTACCTACTTACTTAATGAATTATAGCATTGACGAATTTTTATGATTGTTTTAATTTTTAGCCAGCCACGATATAAAAGTGAGGCAAAATAGATTGATGAATAACAGCGCCGGTCGCATAATCAAGTGGGGTAGGACCATACTGCCGTAATAAGCCAAACCCCCGTAACTGACAATTTTTCTTTTTTTCGTATTAACTGATCATTCTTTTGCAAAATCTTTTTTCTACCATAAAAATAAGCTAAATACTGGTAAATATCACCCTATAACCTGAATCTCGAAGTTCTTTTAATACCGTAACTAACATTTTTGTAAAATATGCTTAGCTAAAAGCCAGTAAGTACACGGTGATAAGTCAAAACCTGGCAACTGCGCTGAAGTTACGTGGTTTTTGTTTAGCATAGGTTAGTTACCGTGATTCTGCTTCGTAAATGACATGTATATTTTAATGTTTGTACTACAACTGACTGTTAGTTACTAACCTATTATTTCAGTATAATAGATTCATTTATAGTCCTTATTGACTTGTTGATTGTTGCTTAACTAAGTGAAATAAGTTGCAGCTGAAGTGTTTGGTTTCATCAATTTATCTTACTCCGTGGCTTAGCGATATAATTTAACAGGTAAGTGGAGTATTCTTTGTTTAACTTGAAAAATATAGTAAGCTTGTATGCATCATAGGACAAAAAAATGCATAAGATACAATCAATCTCATTGATTTCAGTTCTGTTTTTCTCATCATAATAATAATATAAGACATCCAATATTATTATGATATAAATTGTTTGCAGATATTTTTACTGAGAATAAAATTCGCGGGAAAAAGCTCGTGGCTCTTTGCATGGAGAATAATATAACTGAAAATGATAAGAAAACATGTGAGAACCAGAAATATGTTCATAGTTCTGCTGCAGATTATGAAAATACGGCGATTGACACTTTCAGTAGTACTAGTAGAGCAACTGAGAATTTTGAGAGTGTTGTTCCCATACCAATTGTCGAAGATTTTAATATTCTAAGCTCCAGTTATGAAGACACCGAATTCAATAGAAACTCGTCTGATCTTCTGGTATCTACGACTATTTTGAATAATTCAGATCAGAGTGAATTTGTTATCCCAACAGAGATCTATTCTCTTAACAATAATAATAGTGAGGCTGAAATGATACATGAAACACTATACATTGAAAATGCAGTTGACAATAATTCACCAATTACATCAATGCAAATGAATGATGCATTTGATGAATACTCTTTAATTGAAATCGTCGTAGAAACATCTGAACGAAACGAAAATGGAGGTAGGAGTGAATTGCAATAATTGACCATAAAAATAAATACCCAATACTTATTCTAGATACCGAAGAAGGTGCAATCGGACTCGACGAGGAAAACTTCAAAGAGGGGACTGAAAAATTACAAGATATGGAAATACCCACCATGAAAAGAAAAATTACTTCGCACGATGAAGATCCAGATTATATCCCAAATTCAAATGAATCCGACGAATGTAATTCACATATTATTATAGTATATAATATGGAGTACAAATTATCATAGGCTTTTAAATAGTTCACTAAACTTAATGATGTAAATTAAATTATAACTACCTCTAGATTCTGAACAATGCGATGATATAAAACACCAAGGGATTAGATACCACGGTCCTATCAAGGAATGTGGAGAAGAGTTGACAGGTGCTGCAACTTCCGCATTTGTTGATGAAGTGAACACTGATGGTAAGTTAAACCTTCATGACATTACAAATTTCAAAAACATCTCCAACACAAACACATATACTCACCAAAAAACTATTCTATGCAGGTAAACTACACGTCTCTCCACAACAACTTCACATTCATAGATTCTTCTATTATAATAATTAATACTGATAATTATTTCCATGGAACATCAGAGCAACTCACTAAAAAAGGAATCCCCAGAAAAAGAAGAAAGTTCACTAAATCTGTGAAGGAACGTAAATTGGAAGTTATGAATACGAGAAAAGAAAATCATGGACCTTTATCACCATGTGAAAAAGATTCTTGTAGATTTCAATGCATAAAGAAAGTGAATGAGGACAGAAGACAACAAATCAACTCGCAATACTAGAACCTGAACCGGATTGAAAGAAGAACTTTTATAATTAATAACACTCAATCTCGTCCTATCAAAAGGCCATCTTCTACTAATCCTGTACGTAAGCAGAGCTATGAATATTTTTTGAATGATGAAAATAGGCAACGACAAAAGGTCTGCAAAACATATTTTTTTAACTACACTCGGATTTAAAAAATCAAATGACTGGATTATTTACGAGGTTCTCAATAAAACACAAAAAGGTAGGATATCAGCGGAACAAGATAAACGAGGTAGACATGCAGCCCATAATAAAATCAGCAAAGACGAAATTAATCAGCATATAGAATCTTATCAACCATGCATTTCTCACTACAGAAGGGAGCACGCACCTAACGTGCGTTATTTGCCGAGTGACGTTACTATTGTTGGAAAGCATAAAGACTTCTTAACAAAGTTTCCTGGCAAACCTTGCTCGTACGATCTTTACAGAAAAGCAGTTAAAGAAAAAAAAATTAGTTTCACAAAGCTGGGACATGAGGAATGTGAAATTTGTCAAACATTTCACGAACATTCCACTGATCATTCCAAGGATAATTTAGATGAAAGTTGTCCTACCTGTAAAAAATGGTTGAAACATAAGGAGAGAGCTAACAGAGCAAGAGAGTTCTACAAAGATTTTGCCACAAATGTAAGCCAACCTGGAAGTTTGGTAGTATCAGCAGATCTGCAAAAGGTGATCATGCTTCCGCGAATCGATTCTTTCAAGAGAGTGTTGTTTACCAGACGCCTTACGACATATAATGAGACGTTTGTTCCGCTGGGAAAAAAATCAAAAGAACTGCCATATTCGGTAATTTGAACTGAAGCTATTTGTGGCCGCACAAAAGAAGATATTATAAGTACCTTCTACAGTTTTTTCATGAAAAATCGAGATAAGAAAAATATAACTGTTTGGCTAGACAACTGTGCAGGGCAAAACAAAAACTGGGCCTTGTTGACGTTCCTGATTTACATAATTAATTCTCAAGAAGTCAATGCTGAATACATCGAGTTCTATTACTTCGAGCCGGGTCATACGTTCATGAGTGCTGACCATTATCATCATCAAATTGAACTCTCCCTCAAGCACTCAGGAAAAATCTATGATGTCAATGATTTTGTAGATGCAATTAAAAAAGCGAATAATGGAAAATCTGAACTGAAGCAAATGGATAGCCACTCCAGTGGCCAGAATGTTCTTCATTATATAAAATAAACAAGCTTTAACCTAGACCGCTGTTGCATGACATGGTTCACATAAGGGCCGAAAATGGCAGTCAAGTATTAAAGGTAGGCAATAGTTTTTTCTAATCACAGTCAAATTATTTTTTCACTTACAGTATCGTTGCTCTTTTGATGAGGAATTGATAGAATTGGACTTTTTGCATAAAAAGTCAATAAATAAATTGGCTAAGCCGAAACCGAACCCAGACAATTGTCATGGAATTCCAGAAGAGAAAAAAAAGGAAATTTTGGAAAAGCTGGTTCCGCTGATGCCGGCAAACCGAAGGTCATACTGGGAAAATTTACCAGTTTTGAATAATAAATAATGATGATATTTCAATATGTCAATAATTCATATTCCTATAAAATTTGTGCCAACTTGATCGTTACGTTTATAATAAATAATTAAGATTAAACAGCTCCAATCACGACTAGGTTATTGCTTAAAAATACTCTTGGAACAGAATAACTTCACTACTCAAAAACAAGGTAACTACATTATCTTGTGTTTTAGCTTAGTATTCCAAGTTACATTATCTATCTTTACTAAACAAAAACCTTTTAACCCACATGCCAACCCAAAAAACTCGATTATTGAAGATTAAAATTATCTTGGGGTATTACCAAAGTATCTCCCTTGATACTAGCAAAAAATTATAATTGTACAATTTGTCAAAATGCTGGCATCAATAATTAAGTTTCGACCCCAATATCTCTGTTCTATAGTGGGGAGAGTTACCGGTGTTTAGCTTATGACGGCAGCATAGACAAATTAACAAAATTGGTCTATGGGTAGGACCAATGATTTTCCAACAACTCTATGTTCTAAGGGTAGGACTCATCTCGAATAAGCAGTAACTGGTTGCATAAGTTTTCACAATAATAACTGTGATCATTTTGATTTATAATAATAATATATCTTTATTTCAATAGCAAGGGTACGTACACAAAAAAAAAATAAAAAAATGAATTGAAACATAATGAAAAGAAACCAACAACACATTATTCTTACTTGCTATGGAAAAAGGAGTTACATTTGGAACTCCTAGTACTTGAAAGTACTACTGGAGTTCCAGTCTGTTATATAGTCGTACACAAAAAAAAAAACACATTAAATACCAATTAATCCTACAACCTAATTTCCAAAATATATTATCACGTATTATACAGGGTGGCCCAACGAAAAGGTCTCACCCTTATTTATGACTTTCCTGGTATATTTTGGGAAAAACGCTTGGACACGTCAACTTTTATTTTTAGGGGGACGTCCTTTCGTGTATGACTGTATAATACAGGGTGTTCCAGAAATAAGATATCGCATTACACTTGACATTTTTAAATGGAAACCCCCATTTTTTTTTCTACTTTTGGATTCTCCATGAAGTTTTTAGTAATTTTTGTATAATACAGTTTATACCTATCTTAGAGGTAGAGGTAGAAAACTCTTTTGGAAACTAGACGTGGGATGTATCGGAATTCTTAGAAAGCTATTCATTTATTGCATACTATTAGATACTATCGTACCTGGAAGGGAATCGTCACTTGCCAAATTACTGTAGGAATTTGATATTTTCATGAAGTTTTATTTTTGCTTGTTATATTAGTCTGAGTCCGACCACCATGCCTGTGAATTCACATAATTACGGTTAGTTATATTTAATTGTTCAAAACCGGAACATATTTAAAGTAGGTGAGAAAAAAGTCATTAAAATACAAGACGAAAGTCAGTATTAAAAGAGACGCGAGATAATCACAAAAGACGTTTGAGATAGATCTCGAAGCTTGCATCAGACGAAGCTTGATATTTGGACGAAAAAGACGATAGACGATAAAGTCGAGATAGTTAGTAAGAAGAAGGTGTAGATGTGGTGTATGTGTGCCGCAGGAAAAGGTCAGACTTTATGATTTGGTTGCCATGTTTTAAATAAACCTCATTGTTGATGCTGAATCCTTGCCCTCTTTCTTCAATCCTGAACAATTGGATAAAAAATCCTACATTACTAGATTTGAGGCAACTGCGACAGAAAGAGATGTAAGTGGAATTCCTTTCTCTGTCTCATCTTCTGTCGAAGGGCACTTTCGGAAACACTGACCCGAAATCCCCTATCATCAGTTGTCATTTTTGTTTTCTTTTCATTAACGTAATTGTTTAACTTATTCCTTGTGTCAAATGAATATTATTAAAATGGTGAATTCTGTTTTGAACATAATAGGTGTGTTTGTTATGTTACACTAGTGCACCCCACTTAGTTATGCAACCCGTGCTGTTATTCATCAATCTTATTTCCCTCAGTTTTGTATTGTGTCACTGTGTCAGGGCCTCTCCAGGTCGTATTCGGATCGAGCTTAGCTGACCCTGGTTTAACTATGCCTCTGGGTTAACTCTCGAGTTAAGGTGGAAAGTCTTTATCCATGCTTGTTTGACACATTGCTAGCTAACCTGAAATTTTCGATCTTTTCCTTAGCTCTTAATCTAAACTTTCTCAAATCACTTGATCCTCGTCACTGATCGAGAAGTTTTCCATTTTATTTGAAAAATATGCCGAAAAATTGATACCATTGACTAATAAGAATGTCAAGGGATAACTCTCCAGTTAGCAGATGACCCGCGATGAATAAAGGCTTTCTAGTAATAGGTCATAGGTCATTCCAGAACATTACCTGAAAGTCAGCTGATTGTACCGTAAACATGCAAACATCAACCTCTGATTGTCACGTTTTCCCTTCACTTTCTGGAAATTTTTTCGAACTACCAAGTATGCGATATGGTTTTGTTGGGATTCTGATCCTGATAAGCTGTGAAATGAGTGATTATATCGCCAACTTAGAAGCTAGAAGCCCAGGAATGTTGATTTAATACAAACAGAAAATCTTGATTGTGAACAACATACTTGAACAAACACCATACACCCTTTTAGTTAAATTGATCCAGACTTTTATGCAAGCCTTCATAGGGCTTTCCAAAAAAAACTAACATAGACATAATTAGTTATTTGGTGCTAACCACAAGTTATTATACTGCATAGGCAGTTAAAAGCTTATAAAAGTTTCAGTTTGAATGATGCTTTCAAAAATTCAAAATCCGGGTTTTATCAGAGCTGAATAAAGTTAAATTTACATTATTAGCCTTTTTTTTTATGTCTTCATAACAATTTTACTTATTTTTTTGTAGTATATGTATTGTACCAGAAACAATACATATATTACAAAAAAATCAATTAAATTGTTATCAAGACATCAAGAAAAAAGGGCTAATGATGTAAATACAACTTTCTTTAGCTCTGATAATAATATGGTCTGCATTGCAACTTCCACAGAGAGTACAAGACCCGGCCTTCAAATTTTTGAAAGCATCATTCAAACTTTTATCACATTTTAACTGCCTATGCTATGCAGTATAGTATAATAACTTGTGGTAGAAATCAAATAACTAATTATGTCTATGTTAGTGATTTTTGGAAAGCCCTGAGGGCTTGCATCAAACTCTGGATCACTTTAACTGAAAGGGTCTACAATATGTTGTTTACAATCAAAATTTTGTGCTTGTATTAAATACAAATTTCTGGGCTTCCTAATTCTAACTTCGCGAGATAATCGATCATTTCAAAGCTTTTCAGGATCAGAATCTCAGCAAAACCATTTTGCACACTTGCATTTCGAAAAATGTCTCAAAAAGTGAAGGAAAAAAATGACAATTAGAGGTTAAAGTTTGTTTACGGTACAATCAGCTGACTTTAAGGTTATGTTCTGAAATGGCCTATTGAGCCCGTGTGATCATTAACCAATATAAGTTAAGTCAATTGACTGGTCCTGAAAGTTTGAAGTCGCTGTCACGTTCTAATTTTTGAGCCGCACTGTATGTGAATAATTGTCCTTTGCCCTGATCGGCACTCAAATTCGGAGGTTCACCCACTTAATTTTTTAGGTACCCACATGTGATGGCCTCGTTAGTAAAACGATGTTCAATCATTAGTTATTATTGATAACAGTGACATGTTGTAGTGTATAAGATTGATTGAGTAATTTTCATATGATTGGTGGAAGGACACTATTTGAAGTAAAAAAGTCGGCTCTTGTTCGTGAGGAAGGAGTCCTATCACACTCTCCCAATCCCACCAATAACTAGAAGTTCTTATTAAATAATTAAATATCTAATAGGTAATTATATGCAGAGCACGTTCGCACTTGTATTATTCAGTTATCAGTATGTTAGATAAGAAAAATGTGTTCATAGCTGTAAATTGCAGTACTTAAATCTCTAGGTTGAACAGTATTATGGTGAAGTGCTTCTAAAATAAAGCGAAATGTTTGCGAAAATACGAATATTTGCATTTCTCTTTCTATTTGACCAAGTTCTGGCTTTAGGGGAAAACGCGAGCTTCACGGAACTTTTAGGTTTAGTGGAAAAGGGTATTGAGGATTCTAATAATTATGTTTTACCTAATGACAATACTCGTCTGGTGGAGATTCAGGATTCGGATTCCGGATATTATGGTAAGAGCAAATTCAGGAATAGTAGGTACTACAAATTAAAATGTTTTCTATAATTATTATTAGATATTTATCCCCATGTTATAACGTTCGAGCTACCGGTCGTCAGCATTTTTCTAGATTCTACAAGTTTAAAAATCTTTTTTGGTTGATTTCGTTATGAGTTGTAGGTAATCTTCAAGTGTTTTGAAACGATTAGTCTCTTGACTATGCTATAGTCTCGTTATCTGCCTGCGGCATAACGCCGTTAAAGCTGTAGTCGTATTATAAATCAACTGAAAATTTATTGGGTAAACGAATCTGAAGACATCGCTATGATTAAAAACTAAATTAGAAATCTTCTGAAGCAGCAGAAGCGTATTCTTTGTTGAATTTGGCAGTAGTTCATGGCATGACTTTTTAAAAGCATACAAATACGTTACCAAATAAATATGAAATGTGCAAGCATTCCCACGCAGTGTGTAAAAAGTAAAAAGAAGACAAGCTGACGTATAAAATTTTACGGAACAATGCGCTACGGAATGCAGTGGATGTGAATCGAAATATCAGACTTGGATGATCTATTATTAAAGATCTCTGCAATATACACACAACGTCAAAAGTTGTGGACCCTCTAATGAATGTGATTGATATTTGAACAATAATAATAGCTTCTGATTCTTTTGATATAGTAACTTTTCTATTTTTCTGACTGACTTGAATGTTACTGGTTACAGGTAATTCCAATTATCATGAAGTATGTAAAATATAACAATTTTCCGCCGCATATTAAAGTACACAGAGAACAATTAATAATGAATTTGAACGTTGAACCGGTTTTCTAACTCTCGTAGATCGGCGAAGAACTGGTTCTGACTCCACAGTTGACTCTGACATAGGAGAAGTTGAGGAATGAGGAGTTGGATTGACAAAGCATCGTTCAGGTTCAGAAACTGGTATCATATTTGAAGATGATGGCTCCGAACAGGAAACTTGAAGTTGTGTTTCCGAGTTGTATTCGGATTGATTCAAATCAGTTTCATTCACTGGTGTCTTAGTTGATCAGCAAATGTAACCTTTTTTGAGGATAGTTTGCTATCACTTCTTTGTGGAGTTGTCAATATACTGGTGGATGAGGTAGGTGGAATAGGTGTATTTTCGACTTCGCAAGGTCTTATCTGATTGAAATGTCGTTTTATAGTATATCCATCATCCAACTCCACAAAGTAGTGAGTTCTCCTAATGGGATTGAGAACTGTCCCAAATTTCCTTAATTCTGGTAGTTCCTGGACATGATTATTGTTTCAACTGGATAAGACTTATAAAATTCACGTTGTGTAGTCATATTCCTGGTATCTGGTATGGTTTTAACTAGGTCCAATTTTGTTCGTAAGTTTTTTCCAAAAGGAATTTCAGCAGGAGTTTTTCCGCAAGTCAATGATGTAATCCCTTCGACCATATACGCTTGCTCCGTATATGGTCGAAGTGTAATCCGATATCACAATAAAAATGTGTGCAATTCCTCATGTTGAGATCCAGGTTCGTTGGCCATGCACTACAGCTTATCTTTCATGGTTAGACAATATCGTTCAGCTTGACCATTTGTAGCTGGATGACCTGGAGCAATGCATTTGTGTTGAATACCGTTTCTTTGACAAAATTGTCTGAATTCCATAGACTAGAATATTGAAACATTGTCACCAACAAGAATCTCTGGTAAGTCATGTCGACTGAATTTCTCGAAGAAGATGAATTGATCCAATGGTGGTTCATGCATTCCTGGACATCATAATCTTTGGACATTTTGATTCGGAATCCACAAATATAAAAAAACGATTATTCATAAAAGGTCCAGCATAGTCGATATGGACACGTTGCCAATTTCTTGTGGGTTTTTCCCAAACATGAATTGGTGCTTTGGTAGGATTTTTCTTGATACTGCAACATGGAATAGGACTCTTCACCAAAGTCTCGATATCTCTATCGATTGCTTTCCAATAACAGACAGTAATTTCTAGCTAAGCTTTTTATTTTGACGACACCAATGTGTGTGCTGTGAAGTTCTTGAAGATTGAAAATACAACAAATTTCACTCCTAGAAAAACCTACCAAACGAAGATAAACAAATAGAAAGCTGGTTATTAGCCATAGAACGCCAGCCTTTTTTAGAGAAATGAGAGAAAAAAATGTATATTAAACAATGATTTTTTAATAATTGAAATCAATTGAATAAAAAGAAAATAAATTCAATTTGTTAATGCGATCTTTTTTTTTCGTTTTATCTTGTCTGCATCTATTTTTGAAGCGAAACTTCTTTTGCGGCGTTCTGATATTTTGTTGCCAATGGGGAGTGAACTGCAAAAAATGTAACGGTAACGCTTTCAGATTTCGTTAAAGAGAGCATAGTTTTGTTATTTTTCAAAGGATTTTGTTCAAATTCCGTATGTAGGTTCTAGTTTCGAATTTGATCCAGAAATAACTTTGTGAAGTTATGTTTACATAGTTTTGTTATTTTCCAAAGGATTTTGTTCAAATTAGGTATGAGGGCTCTATTTGGGATTTGATCAAAAAATTTAAATGAAAATAACTTAGTGAGGTTATGTTTTCATAGTTTTGTTATTTTCCAAAGGATTTTAATCAAATTTGGTATGTAGGTTCTATTTGGGACCTGATTAAGAAATAAAAAAAAATACATAAGTAGTTAGGTTATATTCGCATCGTTTTGTTATTTTCCAAAAGATTTTGTTCAAATTAGGTATGTAGGCTCTATTTGGAATTTGATCAAAAAATTTGAAAGAGAATTGAATAGTGAGGAAAGAAGTTTTACTTCTGCCACGTGTACGATGCTGCACATTTTTTCCATATTGTATTTAGAATTTAGATTATTCAACTATTAATGTGTGAATGACTTGAAACTGTGAATTTTATATAATAAAATACCTTGCTCTTAAGTCTGTTTTTCTTTGAAATGAAGAAACTCTTTATTTTTTCTTCTTTTCATAAAAAAATGAAACTTACCTTTATTTTAAAGCGCTCGTCAAAATCGAGATGAAAAAATTTGATGTGCGTGATTCACACATTATTGGTTACAAATAATGGACAATCTTTATTTTATTAATTTGACAAAATTGATATTGGGTTTAAAATTCAGTCAAGTCAATAAAAAAAAATTCACATATTTTTCTCCATTAAAGGTATTATTATGCCTTAATTATTCATTGTTTTCCAGATATCGGCGTTTCAAGTGATAACTGATAACAATGCAACATTCTCATTTGTCACTACTGGTTGAAAAATGCAGACCGTTCTCATATATTGGGGATTGAAATGTTGTTCAACTTTAATTGAAACGAAAATTATATATATTCATGTGAATAGTACTTCGTGTCCTTGATGATTCAACTAACAAAACAAAATATGTGAGCACGTTCTGCATTTCTCAACACAGTAGTGACAGCTGAGAATGTCAAAACGTCAATTGAGATGTCATTTTGTAAAATAATACTTACCTAAAATTGAAAAATTGGAACGAAACAGCGACCTCAAACTTTCAGGGTGTAATGAGGATGTAAAGTCCTTTAAAATGAGGTATCACTTGACTCCCCTTTCCATTTAAAAAAAAAAAGACGGTCAGGTAAATAACTTTTTTAAATCCCTGTATATCATTGGTTCCGATATCAAAATAAAAACTTGCCAGGTAGCCCTACAACCTACAACATATCCTTTGGTTCTTCGCTTCGATAAAACATTAGATTTGACGAGCCAGACAGGTTTGTTCCATGTACACTAGGTTCCTTTTTGTTGAAAATGTGTTTTGACTTTTGACACACAGCACACTGCACAATAATTATTATAGTTATTATCCATCTTAGATTTATGATTGATAACAAAATCAAACCACGAAACTAAGCTATTTTATATGATGATTCTGGATTCCGATGAGATACAAGACTCAAAAATTGAAATATCAAAATAGACAGACAACCTCCTCCACTCACCTTAACAATCCTATACCATATTGATAAAATTGAAATCTCAATCCTATGCCATCCAAACCGACACTACAAACAGAGAAACGGCAACATTGTGGCCCAACCTCGATTAAAATCCGTCCCTGCGTAGACATGACATTTAACCTACAAATGTTATGTGGGCTGTCACTTACACGCAACTTTTTTGAATTTCAATACATTTTCGTGATTTTTTAGTGTATTTTCGTCTCTGTCAATCCTCTTGTCCAAACAGTATTAAGAGAAAATTATTATCGATAATGTCTGAAGGGTTTGTGAAGGCAAAATTGAAGAATCGCCTTTGATGAATTTATTGATGGGGTGATTTTTTGGCAAAAACGATTTCTTTACCTGTGCTCAACATTGGAGAGTTTAAGCTAAAAGGTTAGTAGGATAACAATATAAGAAAGATCATGATACACAAACCATTTAAACCAATAAAATACTCACTTATTCAAGCCAGCTGATAACTGTAGACAACGGATCCAAGTCCGGTTTGACGTCACCGGCTTAGGACCAAAAGCATAGTGTTTCCGTGTCACGTGAAATTTAAAGGTCCCGAGTGAAGTTTAATTTAACAATTTTACAGTAATTCGAAGATTTTATTAGGAAAAAAAATTGGAAAGGGATATCTCTTACATTTTAGAAGGTTTTCAGGTGGAAATTGAGACACATGCAATGGGCATATTCCATTTTATGTATTTTAAACAATTTAAAACAAAAGGTTTAAATGAATCACCCTTTACTTATAATCTTCTGATGACAAGCAAAACCAACTCAAAACAAGATTCATAATAAGACCAAACATACGCTACCTTAAACTATAAGAATCGACCACAGCATTAGATGAACGTCAAGTCCCTGACGCATCCACCATATACACCTAAATAGTTTGTCTTCCTATCACGAGCGGCGCACTAATTTGGGACCGTTCAGTAGCATTACAGATGATGTTCTGAGGGGGAATGTTTTGTGGATCTGGTCACATCTTCATCGATAAACCGAATTTGGTTTCGCCTGATTGTTTTTAGAAATTTCTTGATCTGTATACATTGCGTAAATTGTCTTGGTCTTGAATCTAGCGAAAGTATGACTAAAAACAATCAAATCAAACCTTGAAACATTGACAATCAAAATATGTCAAATAAGATAGGTCATTTCAGAAACCTGTCAACATAACGTCAAAATTGACGGCTTGTACCGGAAACAATACATACAGGGTCCTTCATTAGTGCGTCGGGCAATCCTAGCGTGGTTATTTACAAAAGTAGAAAAAAAAGTTTAATACAAAAGTTGTAGAATGTGACTTTTTTGCATATTTTAAAAATATTTTCAAACATACAGGGTGCGTCACAAAAGTATGGCACGAGAAAGTATAATTTTTTTAAATGGAACCCCCTGTATAATAATTGATATTTCAATTCTTTCTTCAATTTGGAACAAAAATTGTGCTACAACTAATGTTCCTAAATTCAACCGTTATCGAGATATCGCGTTTTAAAAATGGCATTTTTGCAACTTTGGCATGCTATAAAACTCAAACTATTCAAGTAAGAGGAAAATGGTTTGCACTTTTCTATCTTAACTTTTCAAGAGCTCTTCTGTCATTTGGATAGAAGGTAACGTCAACTGTCAACTTTTTTCGGCACATTTTGACATTTTTTCACAATAATGGATTTAATCTCCTTGAATAGCTCTTGAAAAGTTAAGACAGGAATGTGCAATCCATTTTTCTCTAACTTGAATAGTTTGAGTTTTATAGCATGTCAAAGTTGCAAAAATGCCATTTTTAAAACGCGATATCTCGATAACGGTTGAATTTAGGAAAATTAGTTGTATCACAATTTTTGTTCCAAATTGAAGAAAGAATTGAAATATCAATCAATATACAGGGGGTTCCATTTAAAAAAATCATACTTTTTCGTGCCATACTTTTGTGACGCACCCTGTATGTTTGAAAATATTTTTAAAATATGCATAAAGTCACATTCTACAACTTTTGTATAAAACTTTTTTTTCTACTTTTGTAAATAACCACGCTAGTTTTGCCCGACGCACTAATGAAGGACCCTGTATATTACAAAAAAATCAATTGAAATGTTATTGGGGGTTATGATTGAACGTTTACGTTAACTTGACGTGTCTGTTAGGATTGTTTACTAATGCAAATGTTCCAGTTGCTAACAGCGCTACCATGGTAAAATAGACATGTTAAGTTGAGGTAAACGTTCAATCATAGCCCCCATTTGAGACATCAAGAAACAAGGGCTAATAATGTGAATATAACTTTCTTTAGCTCTGATAATGATATGGTCTGCATTGCAACTTCCACAAAGTACAAAACCCGGCCTTCAAATTTTTGAAAGCATCGCATTCAAGCTTTTATAAGATCTTAACCGCCTATGCAGTATAATAACTTTTGGTAGACACTCAATAACTAATTATGTCTATGTTAGTTATTTTTGGAAAGCCCTGAGGGCTTGCATGAAAGTCTGAATCACTTTAACTAATGCCTGGTTTATACAACAAATTCATAAGCATAAGCATAACTTTACACATAAGCACAGTAGTAGATTTATGCGTAACTTTGAGGTGGCTTATATACAACTTCATTAGCATAAGCGTTAAAAATTTGCTTGTCAATCAAAATTCATACTTAATATCAAATTAGAACTGACTTCAGGAAATATTCACAAAATGCACAAAACAGTGAACAGTCCAGAAACCAAAACAGAACATAAAAAACTATCGAGAAGCCAGGCGCCAAAGAAAATCATGATAGTACTTACAGGACCCTAATATTTGACTACTAACGTAGATTGTCAGAAATGACGCCTGCGCTGTTCCGATTTTTGCATAACTTAATATACAGGGTGTTTCCTAAAGATTGGTAAAAAATTCGTTGTGTGATTCCTGAAGTATTTTCATGAAAAAAAGTTCCTATAAACATTTGCCGAAAAATGCTTCCTAAGGGAGCTACGCCCCTTTAAATAGGGCACCCCGAAGACGGTTTTTCCTCAATATTTCCGAAACCTTACATACAAAAATCATGAAATTTGGTACATCATACAAACTTTTAATGCTGAATGAGAATTTGAGCTCAGAATTTCAAAATTTTAATCAGGGGCGTACCATACTGGCGGGGTTAAAGGTTAAAAGAATCCAATTTTTTAAATGGTATGGTACGCCAGTATGGTACGCCCCTGATTAAAATTTTGAAATTCTGAGCTCAAATTCTCATTCAGCATTAAAAGTTTGTATGATGTACCAAATTTCATGATTTTTGTATGTAAGGTTTCGGAAATATTGAGGACAAACCGTCTTCGGGGTGCCGTAGCTCCCTTAGGAAGCATTTTTCGGCAAATGTTTATAGGAACTTTTTTTCATGAAAATACCCCAGGAATCACACAACGAATTTTTTACCAATCTTTAGGAAACACCCTGTATAAAGATGAAAATTATCAACTTTCTTATCCTTATGCTTATCGATATGTTTGTGAAAGTTTTGTAACGAGTTTCGCTATAGAAAACACTTGTACAGCTTTAATCTATTTATTTTACAAGTCACTATGTACAGAACTCACTATTCACATACAAAATCACTGCTTATTTATGTTTTACCATTTATATTTCACGACGTAACTGACTGAACTGAACTAACTACTTGAAATGACGGATCTCATCATATACCCTCGCCAGGATTGAGAGAACAATCCAGATATTTTTAGAAAAGCGAAGAATGTTCGACGCCATCTAGCCTTGCTAGAATGTACCAGTAGCCAATCGATTCCTAACAATTCTACACAATGTGGTGGCTTGCGCATTCACCATGTTTTTGTCACATTGCCCCTTTCTTAAGGCAATTCGTCCCGAGTTGCCTTCATGTCGGTATCGGCAACTGTCCCCAAACCGGCAGCCTGATGTCCTATGGAAGTAGCAGTCCACTGTCCTCTGGTTCGTCCTCCGGGAAGGATAGCAGCACACCAGGATGTCAATACCGCTTTCTTTGAAGATCACCTCCAGCATGCTTCTCACCACTCGCCAGTCCACTCGGTCATTAGTCATCTTCGGAATTGCCAAATGAGTCAGGTCCTGTGACTGCATCAAGTCACGAAGATGACTGAGGGCTTTGGCTTTTGTCGTCGCAGATGGTCCAATCGTCCAAATTTTCGTTTAAAAGCTGCAGCAAGTCCACTCCTCATACTGAGGTCTTCATTGACCCAGTGAGCCAACGAGTATTCGGCCGGTGCTTCAAACAAATCCAGCCGCCTCTCTTGGACAACGCCATTCTGGACTTTCTGGCCATTGGAGTGTAGAGACATGAAAGTTTCCAATGACATGTCTTCCTTGGCTGACCTGATCTGCCTCACTTCAGCGTCCTGATCGTCGTGGTTCCCAGCATACCGAGCTAAACGATTGAAGTGAACAACCCTCGGTTTTCCTCGTGGTGGCTTTCGAATCCTGTAGACGACGTCATTGATTCGCTCCAGAATCTCATACGGGCCCTCTCAAGAACTTTGCAGTTTTGGGGAGAATCCACGTCGCCTCTGTGGGTTGTGAAGCCAAACCAAATCCCCAACCTGGAACCCTCCTTCTTCGGCCTTCACGTCGTACGCCTCCTTCATCCTGTCGCTGGCACTTTGGATGTTTAGTGGGACTCGTTGATGGATATCGTCCATTTTTCTACGAAGATCACTTGCGTAGTCTTCCCCAGCGACATCCTCACCAGGTGGACAGCCAAACTTCAAATCGCAGGGCAGCCGGAGTTCACGACCCATGATGATCTTGGCAGGTGTTTCGCCCGTCGATTCATGAACTGCTGACCTGTACGCCATGAGGAATAGGGGAAGATGTTGATCCCAGTCTCTTTGATGGTCAGAGAACACTTTGGCCAAGTGTCGATTGATGGTTCGGTTCATTCGCTCCACCATGCCATCCGATTGTGGGTGTAACGCCGTTGTCCTTGTCTTCTTGATCTTCAAGACATCGCAGACGTTCTGGAATAGCGTCGATTCGAAGTTCCTGCCCTGGTCCGAATGCAGCTCCAACGGGACACCGAAACGGCAAAACCATTCCTTAGTCAAGACATCGGCAACGGTAGCCGCCTCCTGGTTTGGCAAGGCATACGCTTCAGCCCACTTGCTGAAGTAATCCATGGCGACCAAGATGTATTTATTTCCTTTGTCCGATTTAGAAAAGGGTCCAGCCACGTCGATTGCGATCCTTTCAAAGGGGCTTCCCACGTTGTATTGGCGCATAGGAGCTTTTGGCCGTTTCTGGGGTCCGTTACTTGCCGCACATACGGCACATTTTCTGCACCATTCCTTCACATCGGCTTGACAGTTGACCCAGTAAAACCCTTCTCGCAGCTTTCCCAGCGTCTTGGTTACACCCAAATGTCCACCCGTGACGCCATCATGGACCTCTCTCATCACCTCTGCCTGTCTGTTTCCAGGAACGACTAACTGCTGTAGGACTTCACGGTGGTCGAGAGCCGCGAGACTTCTTGCCAGGTTGGTCGTTGGCCTGCCTGTTTCCATCCGATGACAAGCTTCAGATCTGAATCTTTCTCCTGGTCCTTGCGAAGCGCCTCAGACTGCCAGGAATCATCCACCACAGTCGTCCTGCAAGTGGTCGCCTCCTTTTCCTCGGCTCTTTGACAGTGCTTACATTGTTCTGGACAAGGTCTCCTGGACAGAGCATCAGCGTTGTTGTGGCTGGATCCAGCTCGAAGTTCCGTGTCAAAGTTGAACTCTTGAAGTCTCTCAATCCAACGAGCAACTTGACCCTCCGGATTTTTGAACTGTAGCAGCCATTTGAGCGCGGCGTGGTCGGTTCTCAGCAGAAACTTTCTCCCGTAAAGGTACTTGTAGAAGTGCTCTACCCCTTTGACTACTGCCAGTAGTTCCCTTCTCGTGACGCAGTAGTTCCGTTCCGGCTTCGACAAGGTTTTGCTGAAATAGCCGATCACCCTTTCATGTCCCTGCTGGATCTGGGACAGGACTGCACCAAGTCCTACATTGCTGGCATCTGTATCCAGGATGAAGTTTCCCTCAGGTAGTGGGTAGCCTAGGATGGGCGCGCTGGCAAGTGCCCTTTTAAGTGTGTCAAAGGCCTCCTGACAATCCTTGTCCCAGTGGTAGCGTCTCTGTGCCTCTGTGAGCCTGTGAAGAGGCCGGGCGATGTTCGCAAATCCTTGGACATAACGCCGGTAGTACGTGCACAGACCCAGGAAACTTCTTGGCTCGTGGAGGTTCTTTGGTACAGGCCACTCCTTAACTGCCTCCACCTTTTGCTGGTCAACGGCTACACCCTCAGCCGACACAATATGACCCAGGTATTGTACTTCCCTCCGGAACAGTTGGCATTTCTTTGGACTCAGCTTCAAACCGGAACTTCTGAGTCTCTGGAATACCTCCTCCAAGTTCTTCTGATGGTCTTCAAATGATTTGCCAACGACAATTATGTCATCCAGGTATACAAGACATGTTGACCAGGATAGTCCTTTGAGCACAGTCTCCATCAGCCGCTCGAACGTAGCAGGTGCGTTGCATAACCCAAATGGCATACTAGTGAACTGCCACAGCCCAGCTCCAACGCTGAAAGCAGTCTTCTCTCGATCTTCAGGGGCCATTTCTACCTGCCAATATCCACTTTTGAGGTCCAGGGTTGAGAAGATCTTCGATCCGGCCAAGGTATCCAAAGTGTCGTCAATCCGTTGTAGCGGGTAGCTGTCCTTCTTCGTCACGTTGTTCAGCTGACGATAGTCCACACAGAATCCAGTTGAACCGTCCTTCTTTTTAACCAGAACAACTGGCGATGACCACGGACTACTAGAAGGCTCGATGACACCGCCTTTCTCCATGTCCTTGATGATCTTGTCCGCCTCCTCCTTCTTGGCCAAAGGTAGTCTTCTAGCTGTTTGGCGGATCGGTCGTGCTCCCTCTGTGTTGATGGTGTGCCGCACCACGTTCGTTCGGCCCTTTTCCCCAGTCCCGTTGTCGAAGATGTCGCCGTAATTCCTTATCAGGTTTATCAATCGTTGTTTTTGTCTCTTATCCAGATCTTTTGAAGAGGTGACAACTAACTTCTCCATCTCTCCGGTGAACTCAGAGATGGTTTGCTCATTCTCACATACTTGTCGCACCACAGAGGAAATTGACGAGCAGAGCCCCAAAACTGTGTCCCTTGCCAAACTTACAGAGTGATAGTTGACATTCATCACTCTCACGGGCACACGCTTTTCCACATGTACCAGGCTCTTTCCACATGCAATGCCTCGTCCTACTTCAGAATCGTGTATTTTAGGCTCAAACATCACGATGCTTCCTTCTGTCATCTTCCCTTCCAGGCGAGCCCACAAAATCATCTCGCTCCTCTCAGGAATTGAAGAATCCCCAGCCAGCAAAACACGAACTGTCTCTTCCTCTCTACCATGCATTATCACCTCTTTGTTGTTGGTTTTCAGTGTTCCATATTTGAAATCTAATTGGAAGCCTTGGGTGTTCATGATGTCCATTCCGATTATGATTTCTTCCTCAATATCGGCAACCAGCATTGGATGTTCGAAGCTGGTGCTTCCCAGAGTCACTGCTGCCTCCACTTCACCATGTATCCTAGCCAAGTCTCCTGTTGCCGTCCGCAGTCGCCACTTTGTTGGTTTAATCATTGTCGGTGTTGTGACAATGTCGGGCCTGATGATAGACTTCGTCGCACCTGTATCCAGCAGCATGGTGCGTTTCTCTCCATTAACCCAGCCATCCACAAACACGCTGTTCAGTTTGTGTTCTGAAGAAGCAACTATGGCGGTTTTCCTTGGGGCATACTGGCTACAGGTCGACGATTGCCCCTTCGCATCGACCTTCTCTAGTTTTCCGACGTCGAAGAAGGTGCCCGTCTCTCGCTTCTTGCATCGACTACGAATGTGGCCAAGCTCTCCACAATTCCAGCATCGTAGCTCCCTTCGCTTGGACGCCTCCATTTCCTTGACGACCCTCCTCACATTTGCGTCGAAGGAGTCTTCCTCCGCGAGATCTTGGTCCTCCATCCTTCGCACGCGTGCAGGAAGCTTCACAGACTGCTTCGCCGCTTCGGATTCCAAGGCTTTGGCCAGTGCTTCAACCAGTCTATCGGGACGATGGAGTATCAGTGACTGCCGAATCTCCTGGTCTCGAAGTCCATCCAAGAAGGCCTGAACTGCAAGCCTCTCCATAACGTTCTCTGGCGTGGTTGGATAAGCCAGTCGTGCAAGACGAGCAACATCCGCTTCAAACTCCTGCAAGGTCTCGTTAGTCTTCTGAATGCGATTTTTCAACTGAGAGTGGTAGACGTGCTCCAAGTGAGTTTGCCCATATCGCAGTTCCAGATGCTTGACTAGTACATCGTAGTCCTCCTGCTCCTGGGTGTTGAGCGTCTGCAGGATCTCTGTAGCTTCCCCGCGAAGTGCCAGAGTCAATGCCAGGGCTTTTTCCGGTCCAGTCCATCCATTTGCCCTTGCTGCTGCCTCGAACTGGCGATGGTAATTGTTCCAGGACAGTTTGCCATCAAACAGTGGGGCTTTTATGTGGATTCTGATGGTATCAGCTTCCATCTTGGCACTTGCACCGTGATTCCCGAAAGTAACTTCCGGTTGTTGCATGATTACTGCCACTTGCCTTCTCACTTCGTCGATTTCGTCTTCCAGAGCCTTTGCAGTCTCTCCTAGTTGTTTCTCCAGATTTCCGATTTCCTCTGCTACATGAGCCTTCAAGCAGTTGTAGTTATCCGCCAATTGCTCCTTGATTTCTTCCATAGCTCTGGAAGATTCTTCGAGCTTCTCCTCCATTTTCCTCGAGTTCTCTTCCATGGCTCTAGAAGATTCATTAAACTTTTCTTCCAATAATCTGGAATTCACTTGCACTGCTCTGGACAATTTCTCAACTGCATTGGGATCAGGAATCTCGAATTGGAACGTATCGGGATCCATGCCTTCTTCCATTAAAGCCTCACGAAGCCGTTGTTGTAGATCAGCTTTTTTTCCGCTTGTATCCAAATCACGCTCCTCCAGCTCCCTCTTCAACTCGGTTACCTTCAATCCGGTTAAAAACACTAGTTTCATAGCCATTGCAGTGAATATTTATGTCCGTTTCTATAGCACACAATAAATCCCACTTTTGACACCAGTGTAACGAGTTTCGCTATAGAAAACACTTGTACAGCTTTAATCTATTTATTTTACAAGTCACTATGTACAGAACTCACTATTCACATACAAAATCACAGCTTATTTATGTTTTACCATTTATATTTCACGACGTAACTGACTGAACTGAACTAACTACTTGAAATGACGGATCTCATTATATACCCTCGCCAGGATTGAGAGAACAATCCAGATATTTTTAGAAAAGCGAAGAATGTTCGACGCCATCTAGCCTTGCTATAATGTACCAGTAGCCAATCGATTCCTAACAATTCTACACAATGTGGTGGCTTGCGCATTCACCATGTTTTTGTCACAGTTTGTATAAACGCGTTCATAAGAAACCATACGTTCAACTTTTGTGCTTATGAATAAAGTTATGCTTATGCTTATGAATGTGTTGTATAAACCAGGCATTAAAGGGTCTATGTTGTTTACAATCGAAATTTTGTGCTTGTATTAAATCAAAATTTCTGGGCTTCCTGCTTCTAACTTCGCGAGATAATCGATCATTTCAAAGCTTTTCAGGATCAGAAGCTCAACTAAACCATATTGCACACTAGAATTTGGAAAAATGTCTCAGCAAAGTGGAGGAAAAAAATGACAATTAGGGGTTATTGTTTGTCTACGGTACAATCAGCTGACTTCAAGGTTATGTTCTGAAATGACCTATATTTTCCATGAAGAACTCCCTATAGAGGTTTTTCGTGAATGAGCAATGGCGATATTATGTTGGGGACTAGTCCATCCACCATACAGCGCTCAAGTCGCCGATCATGACAAGTCACGTGAATGTCAAGTTGTGTTTTCGAGTTTGTCAGTGTCAGTCAGCAGGTCTACTAATTTTTCAGTAGATCTACTGATTTGGCAAAGCCTCTACTGATCTACTGATTCGATTGAGTATTCTACTGAAATTACTAATAGCTAAGTTTTGAAAATGTATTGAATAATCTATTATTCCTTAAACTATTTGGTCGAAAAGGAACAAACCAGAAAAAACGATATTTATTCACGGTTAGAACAACAACCACTTCTATTCTTGTATGTATTCCGATTTCCAATATAATTATCCGATATTCTGGCCCTTCATAATAATAATATGTACAAGAAATACCCTGATCTCACTCACTCTAAATCTGATTAGTGATTATTTCCATTATATAAAACATGAAACATTTTAATATATTGTCCAAGAAAAGCTAAAACCTTTTTTCTTCAACAATTATACTAATACTGGACGAAAACCCCACTACTATAATAAAACAATTTAGTTTATTTCTTAGAATTATTTTTTTATGTTATTAGCCAATTTGCATTTGGTTTATCGTTAAATATACTGTATTCTGAAAATATAGCACTTGTATTTTTATTTTACTGGGTTGGTTTTTGACAATCAGAATCCATGAAGCATCAAGTTCTACATCCATCATGACGTTCTTATCAAAATTTTACGGGAGTCATAAGGCAATAATCATTGAATCAACACGTCTACTGATTTCTACTGGAATTTTAAACGTCTCTCTCCTGAAATGACAAATTTCAACCTGGCAACAGTCAGCCATATTTCATAATTTTTGAAAAATAGTATTTTATTTAACGAGCATATAATGGGCCAAATATTACACGAGATTAAAATTTATATCACGAGCCGAAGGCGAGTGTTATTAATTTTATTCGAGTGTAATATGTTCATTATATGCGAGTCAAATACAAAGCTTTATCTACAACTGTCAAAAAATTTGGAAAAAAAGTCACTAAATAAAGCCAAAAATAGTTGTGTTCAGGCCCACTGCCCGTGAATAAAGTACCTGCCCGTGGATAAAGAACTATGATCGCTGCGTTACTGGTAATACTCGCTCATGATTGGCCCACTGCCGTGAATAGAGAACCTGCCCGTGGATAAAGAACTATGATCCACGGGTTTCTCTTAGGCCGTGTAATGTGTGGAATATTTTATATCTATAGATGGTTGCATAAAACAACTATTTTTTGACAGTTGTAGATAAATACTATTATTTACCCTCTGTAAAAAGTAATGGAACGTACCTGAAAGCACTCGAAGTGAGCAGTGAGCATCTTCAGAAGGCATTGATTTTCTAAATCAGAACCTGGATCACTTAGGCAGAGGGTGAGAACCTAAACAACTCAAAACTTGTCTATGGACAATGAAAAAATGTACAATTTACACCTAGTTTGCGCAAAACATTTTTTTGAGGATTCAATTACAGGGAACCAAGAGAGGCTTGAAAAGAACTGCTGTTCCTACTTGTATCAACCTAGTGAGTTCCTGTTCCTAACCTGTTAAATGAATATGTATTGGAACAAAAATACTAGTTTTACATGGATGGTGCCATGTAGGTAGCATATTTTTGAATGAGTTCTCCAGGGATATGAAGGTTAGATAGGGATTTTTCGAGGGATTTTTTTATAACTTGTTCTGATTATGATGATTACCTATGTATGTATTTGCAAATTATTTCTGGGGTGTTCGTATTCTCATGAATAATTTTGTGAATTATTTTGTGCCCACAAAAATCTTTTTGATGTTTATTTGGAATAAATTGTTTTCCTTTCATACGTAAGATAAAAATTATTATTTCCTTGTATCCATTTAAAAGATTTTTACAAGCACAAAATGGTTCCACTTCATATAAAATTCATATTCATAATATCCCCCATTCAAATTTGACGCCATCAGTTCCCAGTCCATCTACTTAACTGGTGGCGCTAACAATAATCCAACGTCACTATTGTCAGTCGGTGCTCTATAAGGGTTTCTTTATGAATATTTTCTGCTACTGCGCATATGTTTCGCTACGTTAACCGCTATGACTATCATCCGTTAACAACCGGCATTTATCGGTATCGATTTACGATAAATGACATCTAAATGCGTATGTTGTCAATTGGCGTTAACCGGAGCTGCATTTTTTGAGCAACGAAAACTGTCTATTGTCATCAGCGAAATAATTATTGTAATCATTTATTGGGATTCAGATATTGATTTGTTGCATTCAAAGTAGTTCAATCGCGGTAAGCAAAAATGGCTGTGAAAACACAGACGTGCCATTTGCAAAGTGCAATTAACGCGCTTTGAGACCTTTTTGAACGAAAAAACCGTCAATAGTGGTCGAACGACCAAATTCCAACGGCTCGAAGATACATTTTCAGAGGAGCTTGCCGAGGAGCCAGTCGGGATCATCGAGGCAGGTGATGATGAAGCAGTAGCAGCAGCAGTTTTGGAGCTGATCAAACATTAAAAAAAAATGAAAGCCATTAGGAAAATGGTGCTAATAAACATGTTCACTAGTGAATAAAATGTAGTTTAAAGATATAAAAATCCAAAAAAACTGGCCGCCAAGCACTTCTACAAATACTGTAGGATAGATAGATAGAGATATGGAGGGATAGCATGCGCCATCCTTCTGCTTCGGGCACTCAAGCTAAACCGTTGTAACCCCTTCGGGGTTTACCTGCCCAGCCAGCCGATAGCGTTGATATAGTTCAAAACTGTGGAGGCCAGGCATCCTCTGATCCCCGATTGAGGCCATGTATGCCCAATTTTTCCCCATAATGGATTCTCTGATATTCACGAGAGCTGGGCAGTGGCGAAGGACATGCTCAGTACTCTCCTCGTCCTGGTGGCACCCTCTACAAGTCGGATCTGTTACCAAACTCAAAGTGTTGAGGTGCTTATTCGGCCTACAATGAGTCATATGATTGAACGTTTACGTTATCTTAAGGTGGGCGTATCGCAATGTTATTCTCCCATACCCGACATGGACCCACTAAATGTTTTAATTTGGGAGAACAACACAACTTTGAGACGCGATCATGTTATGAAAATGATGTACAATGATGTACTATTCCAATGAAGTAACATGAATTAGCTAGATTCAATTTGAAGAGTTTTCTGGGCAATCAAAAATGACCTATTTTTGGATGTATCGAAACGGTCACATCAATCGCTGTTTTCTCGGCTATTTCTTCAAAATAACTTATTCGAGGCACATGGATTTGCTTATCAATATAACATTGCGATTTTAATCAACAAACAATCCGTTCTTGGATGGGGAAACTTTTTGTGAAATATTTTGGGATTTTTCCAAGGTTTACAGTAGACAAAGAAAGAAGATGGGGCATATTGCATAGGATAACAGAGATGGAAAGGAATCATCTGTGGGTAGGTCAGGTAGGAACCCCGATTTGGCATTTTTCTTGGGTTCAGCTTTTCACTCATAGATGCGGCGAGTGATCATGTAGAGAAAACTGTAATTTGAACATTATCGATTTGGGGGGTTTTGGAAATTCGTATTCATAGATTCCTATATTACCTATGTTTGTATTGTACGTTTTGTATTTACCGTTGATGGAATTCAATCAACGGTATTTACAGTACAGAACATGGGTTTGCTTGGGACCTGATTCTCGAGACAGATGAATGGGCGCCCAAGAGAAATGATATTTTTTTGTGTGCTGTGATGAAATTACCTATAATAGTAGAAAATGTATTTGAGTGAGCCGATTTATGAGACGGCCATAGAAAAATAATATAGGTAGGTACAGAGTGTTTCATTATCTTTGATAACATTCAATAAGCTATAACTTGTTTGTTTTTGAATGTATCGAAACGGAACAAATACCATATTGTATAGTTATCTCGTAAGTTGTTTTCTGTTTAAAAAATAAAACAAAAAACTGACATTTTTCCGAGATAATAACCTAACTTATATTTTTTTAAATGAAATGCCCTTGTACCTATTTGTATCATTGGACATTTCTATTCTACCCAATATTCTATGTATATTTTAAGCCTAACATATACTTATCTTCGACGGTTCGTGAGGAAATGGCGTCGAAACCTGTCACACAAAAATTTTGAAGTCTTCTTATTGATCGCAAAGTGTGCCATGAACAATAAAAATTAATTAGATTTTACAATATCGCCTTTGAAATACTTTGACAAATCACAGAGTTTGCTGATTACACGAGGTGTTATGTGATTAAACGTTTTTATGATTGTCACTATTGTCTGTATGTGAACCATTCAATTTTTGCAAAATGTTTCGACGTCATTTTCTCCCAAACCGTTGAAGATAGGTATATGAGATACTCTATAAAATATACTTAGAATTTTGTGTGGAATCGAAATATCCAATATTATACAGGGCATTCCATTAAAAAAAAAAACATAAGTCAGGTCAATATTTCAGGAAATCGTTAGTCTTTTGTATTATTTTTTGTACAGAAAAAAAACTTGCTAGAGAACTATACAATCTGATATTTGTTTCGTTTCGATACCTTCAAAAACAAAGAAGTTACAGCTGATTGAAATGTTATCAAAGATAATGAGAAACTCTGTACCTAATCTGAATACTAATACAGGGTTTCCTTTAAAAAAAATCACCACTCGCGTCCAATGGCAGCAAGCACTGGGTGTTAGGGAGGTTGAACTAGCACCATACAATTTTTAATAATAAAACTTCCCCCCAATAGATTTGTGAATTGTTTCGTTGCATTTCAAAAATCTGTCTAGTTTCGCACAACGTGGATGGTAACTTTTTAAATACACACTCTGCCTATGAAAAAATATGAATTACTTTTCCATAAAAATGACTTAGTACTTCAGCTTTATATTTGACAGTTACCTATTTATATTCGGGACTACAAATCGATGGTTCCGGGTATTGACTTTTTTCCAAATTACTAAAGTACCTACCTATTTAATTTATAGGAATGAAAAAAGAATATCATTATTTACATTTTCCGCGATTTGATAATAATATGACGATGAAATGCAAGTATCAACACCTCAAATATTTTGTTTTCTTTTTCAATTTTTATCGTGATTTGATTCTAATTATAAATTGCTGTAGAACAAGTCACCGAATAAAATAATAATTGATAGGAAAACTGAAAAAAGAAAGATTTGTTATAGATTATTTTCATAAAAATGAGCGTTCACATAGGTACAGGGTTTTTTCTTATAATTCGCCACCCCTTAAGAAACTCAATTCAAAGAGATACAAAAAAAAATCTAATGAAAGTTTCATGATTTTTCTTGAAAATTGTATGATAACTAAGCGAAAGAACCTCGGAAAGAACAAAATATCAATATTGAAAATCAGGAAAAAGGACCTCTCGTGGTCAATTCAAGTTTATATAAAAAAAATGCGTAGTTTAGACTAGTCATCAAATTTTAAAGTGTTGTGATGTCTTGTACGTGCTTTGTTTAATGTTATTTAAAAAACCTGTACCCGCTTTTGATCAATTGACCATTCCAACTTAACTAATTTTTGAACCATAACGGACCATTATGTCTGACCGACAAACACCTTTGAAAAAGGGGCTCAGATGCCAATCATAATTTTTGATGTTGAATAAGGTCACATACACATTACACTGACTATTGGGGCACTGAAGATGGCGTATTAGCCGAAAGCGCTTTGCCAGTTATTACTAAATAAACTTGCTCAGAGTACTTCAACTTCTTTCCTTCCTGCTATTCTGAGATGAGCAACACAGCCATTCCTTCATATTTTAAAATTGAAAAAGTTTTTTTTTTCAAATGACCAGTAACTGCTCAAACAGCTCTTTGGTTTTGCTGATGGTCGTTGTGAAGTGCAAATCGTTTCTGCTTCGGGAGACCTGCGGCGTCTCTCTCGCATCCATCCCCTTTACTATAATTAAATATATGTAGTGTATTCAATTTATAAAAAAATGAACTTTTTGAAATTTTCCTGATTTCCAATAGTTATTTGTTCTTCTGCTTAGTTATCATAAGATCTTCAGGAAAAATCATGAAACTTTCATTTGAACCATTTTTTGTAGGTATATCTATCTGTAAATAGAGTTTCTGAAGAGGTGGCAAATCATGAGGAAAAGCCGGTTAAAAACCCGTACATAAGGTGAGATAGGTATTCACAACAATCATAACCACACATTATAAAGACTAAGAAAGTTTCCTGTTCCAACAGAAAACCCGCGGCACGCTGCTGAAAATATTATTTATTTTTTTCATGATATTGATTCTAAACTGTAATCTAGAGTAATCTAGACAATAAATATTTTCAGGCGAATAGAGAAAAAAAAAGAAAATATGTTATTTTGAAGTTCATTATTGCCATAAGTAAAAAATCAGCTCTCTCGATTTATTCAGAAAAATGAGATCTTTTGATTTTTTGCAACCCTGTTATTTTTTTTTAGTCTATTTCTCCCCTTGGTTCTATTCGTTGGCCTACATGAATGTCACATCCTTAGGGTCTACTTGGAGAAGCTCCAAAGAGAACCTTGTCAAGTAGAATGAATATCTGCCTATATACAAAATCGGACAAAATTAGAGCAACCGCAGTTCACGCGTCCTGGCGATATTTTTCAAAAAATTGTTTAGTGACCATTTGAAAAAGGGTTGGAAATAAAACTTTTTTCCGTGTGACTGCTTTTAATAAAAATAATTAAATAAATAAGTTTTCAGGCAGTTGCTCTGATTTTGTCCGATACTTTGTACAGGGGTAGAAATACTGATCCAATATCAGCTGTACATAATATCCGAAAAGGGTTAATTAAATAAAAAATCGATTGAATCTGAATTAACTTTATTCCATGGTTTTGTAAATAATAAGAAATATAGTTGTTTCAAATATATATACATATTCCAACACTGTCACGACAAATCTTGATTTTTTGCTGAAAAAGAAATAGGGATATTTACATAGCATTGAAATTATATGATATACATACCTCTGCTCTGATGTTTTCGTCTCTGTGAACATTTTTCTTGTGCTGCCAGAATATATGGGGGATCTACATAAACATTTCATGTTTTTTGATCCTTTATTCGAAATAATTTCCGGTGCTACAGGCAGTTGAGGTAAACCAGTGTCACAACTTATCTTGTTTTTTTGCTAAAAAAGAAATAGGGATATTCACTACGTTTTCATGTAGAATTCAGTTCGGATTGAATACCGTTTTGGTATTAAAACTAACCCCAAAAATAACAATAAGCATTGAAATTATGTTATACATACCTCTGCTCTGATGTTCACGTTTCTGCGTGAACATTTTTCTTGTGCTGCCACAATATGTGGAGAATATAAACATTTAATCTTTTTTGATCCTCTTCAAAATAATTTCAGCTGCTATTGTCAGTTCAAAACAGTGTCAGATATTACTTTGTTCGTTTGCTAAAAAAGAATAGGTATATATGTAATTTGATTTTTTTTCGCTTGAGAAAATCAAATAAACTATTTTGATGCACGCTAAAATCCGAGCTCGAATCCGAGGTAGAATCGATAAAATCTGAGATCATGTTTATTATGTAAAATTCGTTTTTCCCTGATTTTTTTGTTTGTGAAAGTGATTTTACATAAAATAATTATTGAAGAAGGAGTTTTCCATATGTCATGAAAGTATCTGCGGTGATGACAGAAAAGTTATAACAAAGAAACTTCTTTTTTTACAAATTTAAATTGTAGTATATCGATAACTAAACATTTTCGGACCTCAGTTTATTTGAAACATCGGCTTATTTTATCGAATTCAATTCTGTGTTGAAAAAAATATCAACTCGAAAGTCACCCTGTATATTCTCTGATATGCTAGCGGCTTTATCTATGGAGATTTATTACGGAACTTTTCAAAAATCGAAATATCCAATATTCTTGAATTAAAACATTTCCTAAACGGCACATCAAAAGATGAGCAAAAGCCTAAAATTTTGATTAAGAACTTCAATCAATCCGATTGTTTCGAAAAAAAATGCCTAATGTCCTTTTGTCACATTTGAAAAAAGGGTTGAAAAAACTTTTTCCTGTGTAACTTTTGATAAAAATGGATAGCAATATTCAAAACCAGGCCAAAATGTATGCACTTCCTGAAAACTTCATTATAATTATTATGATTGAACAAAGGATAGTAAGCTTTGAAATTTTGGACTTTGCAAAAAATGTCCCATTTTTGAGGAAATCATGAAAAAGTAACTGATGCAGGATTCAAGTTTAAACAAATCTCAGGCTGTTTTACTTCAGTTGCTCAGTCCTACTGTATGCATCATGTATTTTTATTCATACAGTTGTTTATTTACCCCACCCAGCACCACCCTTATATCGCTCCGTGTCCATAACTTCATAAAAAAACATTCAGTTGTCGCACTTTTTTCTCTCACAAATGTCTTTACAAATCATTATAAGTTATATGAGTTCGCTTATTTTTACAGAAAAATTGTTACTTTCGACTGCGCTATATGTCGCGTCACCCCGATTTATCATGCAAATAATGGCCCGCCAACGCCCAACACTAAAATACCTATAATTATTGACGGATCAAAAAACATTCATACGAATTTCTTTTTGAGTAAAACTGAGTAAATCGAATAGACAATGAACAAGATGACCATCGAGGACATAGAAGGTACAGAGTTATTCATTATATTTTGACACCCAACTACAGAGCTCTTTAATATAAATGATAGAAAAAAACTTTAAATAAAAAAGTTTTAGGTTTTTTCACGTGTAGTATCGTTGGTGAAAAAAAAATCTTTGCAACATTGAAAAAATTGATTGAGTAATTTTTTTTGAACCCTATTCAAGTTGAAAGTCTCATGAAAATTACATTGCGTTGAATTGGATTCTACGATATCTTAGCAACCCAGATTTTTGAAAAAAATATGAATAATTATTGGTTATTTTTGCCTAGTTCAAAATTTCATAGCTAGACTATCTTTTGTTCAATAATTGTGCAATTTTCAGAAAGTATATAATTTTATAGTATATTTCGAACGGTGATGGCCATTTTTATCAAAAATTACACAGAAAAAAGTTTTTTTAGAAAAAGAGCCAAACACAATCGCCAGGACACGTAAACTGATAAATTGCGATATTTATGTATTGTGCTCGTACATTACATATGAAATACATATTCATAAATAGTGATATTATGTTACTTATCTAATGATTACTCTTTCAAAAACTTACCTCAACGGAAAATACTCCAATGTTCGTAAAAATTAATTGCCTATAATGTTTATTCAAAGATCCAGGAAAACTTTGCAAAGTTCACAAAAAGCACAAACTCAACGGCAACCACAAAAAAATATTCGCATCCGAAAATAATATTCACAAGAATACACACCCAGAATAAACCAAGTAATAGCGGGGGGTGTACGATTTGCCCACAAAATAACATTTTGTGTATGTACCTGAAAAAATATATCTAATCATGGAATTTCCCCGTCGGCGTCGAGGTGGTGTCAGACACGTCAGGTTTATTTTCCATCGAATAATCTGCCCCTGACGCTTCCGCCAAATCATTAAATTACATTGCCGACACGTGACCGCGAAACGCCCACCTTAACATGTCCATTTCACGATGGTAACGCCGTTATCAAATAGAACATTTGCATTAGTGAACAATCTTAACAGATACGTTAAGTTAACGTAAACGTTCAATCATAGCTCCCAATGTCCCGTGAGCATTCCTGTCAGTTTTCCAAGGTTGCTCCGCGAGAGCCCAAAGATGTACTGCGTTCGCACGTCATTGGTTTTGGTTTAGCGATTGATGGTTTTTGAGGACAGTGGAACGGAGGGCTCTGGGCCACACGGTTTTCCCTTTCTCCTTTTCGTGCCAAACTGTCCGCTTTTTGATTTTTCCCTGATTCCACAATGTCCCTTGATTCAGGATACTGTGACCGAGTTCTCATTGGAGACCGACTGCAGAATCTAATGACGATCTAGAATCAGTTTGGATATTATTTTATTTTTGCTCAAGGATTGCAAAACTTGTTTGCTATCGGTATGGAAGATAATGTGTTCGCCCACTTTCTTCTCCTCAACTATTTGTGAGGCCCCTTGCATTATGCCGAGCAGTCCTGTTTGGAAAACAGTTGCCCCTGTGCCTAGGGTTCTACTGATTTTTGGGTTGAGCACACCGTCTATATTGATTTCGTAAGCTCTGTTAAAAAAGAAGCGCGGAATCAAGGCATCAGTTCGATTCTCTACCAGAGGTTGTCTTGTGACAGCCTTCAGAAATATTCGAGCATGTCCTGGGCCCCACTTTCTATGGCATGCAGCCTAATTGCTATTCTTTCTGCCTCGCCTCTCAAGAAAGCATCAAAAGGCGGCAGGCCCAGCAGCACCCGCATTGCCCTCATTGCTGATTTCGCAATTGGTCTGATTACGGCCGTGTAGAACCAGTGAACAATTCTGGGTGACAATCCCTAGACCGTTGCCAGTCGCACCTCTACATTGCCAGAATGCTCTTGTGACCTTTTTGAGGGTTCTATCTAGAATGATTCCTAGGTATTTGACCTCTTTAGAAATGCTGACTTGCACTCCACACAGGAGAGGTGGTCTTTGGTTGGCCTACTTTCTTTTCCTGGAAAAAAATACAAGCTCGGTTTTTGTTGGGTTTATAGATAGTGCGTTTTCGTCGCACCATCTTTCTACCAGTTTCAAAGCAGCCTGCATGACTCTCAGGAAGCCTTCAAAATTTCCAGTCAGCAGAACAGTGATGTCATCTGCATAATCAGTAGTGAGAAATCCCTGTTCGTTGAAATTCTTTATATGGACGTTAACCAACATGGTGGTTAGAAGGAGTGACAGCACGCCTCTTTGGCGGCAGCCTTTGCTCACCAGTGCCTTCACCACAGTGTATCTTATTTTTAGTTGAGCTGTTCTGTTTTTCAGCATGCTACCAATCCAGCCAGCAATGGCTTGTTCTACCTTGTGCCTATAGCTAGAGCCAGTTCTACAATTTTGAAAGACGTTTTGTCGAAGGCGCCTTCTATGTCTAGAAAAGCTCCTAGTGCCGACTGCTAGTGAGAGAGCGCTTCCTCTTTTCTCTGAACCACACAGTAACGAGCAGTTTCTGTTGATTTTCCAGATTGGTAAGCATGTTGATTGAAGTGAATTTCTTGCAGAGGCAGGTAAACGTCCCAAATCTGTCTGTCACAGAGCTTTTCCAGAATCTTCATCAGAAATGAAGTTAAACTGATATGTCTGTAGACTTTTGGGTGAGTGTAGTCTTGCTTTCCAGGCTCGGGGATAAATGCGACTCTCACCTCTCTCCATCTCAACGGAATATAGCTCAGGGCTAGACATGCCCTGAACAAAATTTCCAGGCGTACGATAATAGCCTCCAGACCCCATTGAAGCATCACCTCCGGACTTGGATGGTTTGAAGGTCCTTGTTGCCCAAGCTATTTTTTCTTTTCTACCAGTGTGTCGATAGTCTTTCCGTCTACTCTGATGGAATACAGTTGATCGTCTGGCCATGCGTCGCCATCAGTGGTGTAAACGATTTCACATTCTGGAAAGTGAGTTTCCAGTAATAGTTTGGCCGTGTCTTCAGAAGTGTTGGTATATGTTCCATTACTCCTTTTGAGAGAACCTTCTTGGGCCTCGAGGCTGACGACGTATCAGAGACCTCGCTGCAGAAGTTCTTTCATGCCGTTCTTTTATTTTCTCTTAGTTTCTTCTTAAAGATTTTCAGCTGCTTCTTATATTTTTGCCATTTGCGGGTTGTTTTCCCATTGAGAAAGCCTTTCTATTATCTTTCCTTAGTTTTTCCATCTCTATGTCCCATCCAGGAATGTTGATTTTATCCCCACGGGCAGTGAGACGGCAGGAGTATTCGAAAGCTTTCGTCAGGCTTTCGTATAGAAAGTTTGGACTCTCCTCCACTTCCTCCGTACGAGTCAGAGTTTGCAGGGGGATTCCTTTCTCTATCATTTCCGTCAGAGTGCTAAGAAACTTCAAAATGTTCGTTTTACGCGGGTTTCTGAACGGTTTGCTTTTTGGTGGTTCAATACGTAGTTTGAAGTTTATCCATCTGTGATCCAACATGGATATGTCGGTGGAGAAGTGTCATCCTGCTATCTTATCGCTAATCTTTATAGATGCAGAAGTCAGATCAATTATCGTTTGGTGTCTAGACGTTACAAACGTGAGTTCGCAACCTCTATTCACTATACTCAGATTTGCATGTTTTTGTTAAAAATTCAAGTAGTAACTTACCTCTATCATTGGCGTGCTTGTTTCCCGACGCTGTATGGTGTGCATTAGCATCGCATACATTGATAAGGTCCGACTTGTCCTCACATTGGCTAACAGTTCTTGCAAGCTCGACTGAGGGGACCGTTTCTCCAGGATCTTGTGGAAGGTATGCTGAGGCCAGAGTGACTTCAACTCGATCATCATCCTCACCTATCGAGATTTGCACGACAGTGAAATCGGAGTTGCAAACTGTCCAGGCCTGGGACTCCGTGTACTGTAGAATTCCATAGCGACACTTCGTTCTCTGCATAAAATAAATGGGAAAGCGACCGTCGCTAGGTTTCGACAGATACACGGAGTCCCACAGCTGGTTTGTATATACATGTCCTTGGTTTGCTTCGTTTTGGGTTGTATTAGACAGTACCTTGTAGTCCTCTTAGTCCACATACTTTGTTTTCACCATCCAGGGCTCTTGGATAAGGGCGATGAGGTTATTATTATCGCCTAGGTTTTTCAAGACGGGAATCTACATGTAGCCCGGAGAGTGAGGATTTGGACTCAAGAAGCTTCTTCTCCATTTTAGACGTGAGGCAGCTAGTTTCTATAGCAGCCTCCGTCATCGCCGAGGGGTGCTCTCTTGAGTACCCTGAGGTACTGGTACCCGAACGTGCAGCGGAGTAACCCATCGAAGGTTGGTCACTGAGACCAGCACCAGGATTAGGGACTTCCTCCGAGGTTGTTCCACTAGGTACAGCTTCGCCGGTTCCAGGTCGGGGTTCCGCCGCACCCTGGGGCAGTTTAATGTAGAGGGAACTTTGTGATCGACCCTGCGTCCTCTTTTGAGACACCAACCACAAGGAGATCTCCGATGGCGCTCCTTCTTTCCGTCTCTGTGAAAGAGCTGCCACCTGTCATCACTTGCCTAAGGGCTCTGCCCCTTGAGCCAACGCTTGACGCAGTTGATGTTTTCGGGCGGCTCCTCCACCCAGATGGTCCCTTTAATTAGTTGCAGGAGTCTGTCCAATCTAGATCCCTCCCGTAATGAGAGAAGACCATCGACAGTCCTTCGCAGCCAGTCTGCGTATCTCTGATCATTGCAGAAGATTCTAAGGATCTCTCCTCTGTGGTTGAATCCTCCATTAAATGTAGAAGGGACCGCGTCGGAAATGCCAGAAGAGACTAGAAGTGCTCTCAGTTTTCAACGATTCGCGCCTTATCAGCAGAAATCCCATGAAGTCGGTGCGGTTCACCACAGCCATTCTAAGATGGCTCACGGCCACATCGGCGTAGCTCCTTGGGTAATCTGGGCACTCAAGCGGAGTACAAGGAATGTTTATCGACCTTCCGGTCTAAATCCGTAGGATCTAGTTTCAGCAGGGCCACCATCAGCAGGGTATAGTATGGGGCTACACATTCTCGATCTCGTTGAGAGTATCCTATACGGTCTTGGACTTCACGCCCAATGAAAGGGCGATGCTCCAAAGTCGGAGCTTCCATGCAAAGGCCATTTGGCTCTTTATTCCTGCGGAACGAGCACCAAGTCAACCACCTCGACCCCCCACAAGTGCTATATTGAACTTACGCCTTTAACAAGTTGACAAATCTCTATAGTCGATCACAAGCACGCGAAAAAAAAAAAGAAGCGAGGAGTTTTGGAATATATTATTGTTGAGTTGCAGAGTTATAATTGAGTTAAATCTGTTATCTTTTATCTTTTGGGCCTTTTTATGAGATGAATAAAACAAACCATGAACATCTCAGACAAGACTATATCACTTAAGTAGCTTTTATCCAATGTCATTGTCACTACAAACTGCATGCCACATGTTGCCAAGTTTAGATGTATGGTGTTGAGCTCATTATCTAACAATCCCACTAGCTCAATATCATACAGCCCATGAAATACCAACTATGTTGAACATTAACAATTCCCAACTTATTTACAAAACTATGATGCTTTACACTACTTAAACTTTCAGTCAAAACATCAGCTGGCATTTTTGCCGTCCCCAAATATTCGAGTTGAACCCACTTCTTAGCTACAACATCTCTTAAGAAATGATGCCTCACATCGATGTGTTCACTTCGTTTACGCAACACGGGATTCAATGACAATTTCTGTGCTCCCATATTGTCATTGAACAATACGATACAGCCATTTAAACCCGTCAACTCAAAAAAGAGATTCCTCAAATATATGGCTTCTTTTGAGGCTTCAGATAATGCCATGTATTCGGCTTTGGTACTGGAGAGGGCGACGGTCTTCTGCTTCCTACTCTCCCATGAAATTGGACTCCCAACAAAGGTAAAGCAAAACCCTGTATATGACTTTCTATCAAATATGTTGCTCCCCCAATCTGCATCTACAAAGACCCATCAGTTTTACCAAAACATAAACCGTGACCCTTTGTCCCCTTCAGGTATCTCAAAATTCCCTTGGCATGCTCCAATGAGTTTCTGAATAGCAGTTATAAAATTGACTTGGTAACTTACGGCAAAAGAGATGTCCGGTCTAGTTAAAACTGTCAAATACATAAGTCCTCCCAGTAGTTGTTGATAAGGAAACTTTTCTCGATCTGATCCATGTTCACTTTTCTCCAAGCTCAAACCAGCTTCCATCGGAGTACCTGCAGGCTTACAGTCTGTCATCTTGAATCTGTGTAAAAGTTGATCTACATACCGGAGAAAAAGTCTCGTCAAAGTCAATACCGGCCTTCTGTGTAAAACCCTTCGCCACAAGCCGCGCCCGATACCTCACATTTCCACTATTGTCAATCTTACGTTTAAAAACCCATCTATTTTTCACAATCTTCTTGCCCTGTGAATCACTCACCACTTCCCATGCATTGTTGTCTGCAAAGGATTGCAGCTCCTCTTGCATAGCCAATAACCAGTGTTACCCATCACCTCTGGACATGGCCTCTTCGACTGTTGTTGGATCCATATCATTGTCCATACAAAGGTTAGTAACATAATCGTCGAAACCTTTTGGTTTGCGTGCCCGTTCTGATCTTCTCACATTTCCAGGCGCATCCACCACAACGTCAGGTATGAAATCTTCATCTGAATTGTCCATTTGATCACAATCCTGAGAGTCGCTTGATGTTTCACCAGTTTCAGGAACATCTTCAACTGGATCATCACCTCCCACTGGAACTGCCTCCTCCTGTATCTCATATACAGGTCTAGGAACATCTTCTTCTATTATCACGTCTCGACTGACAATGATTTTCTTCTCCTGTGGATCGTACAATCGGTAACCCTTGATATGATCGCTGAATCCAACTAGGAACATCTTCTTGGATTTCTTGTCCCATTTTCGTCTTTTCTCCTTCGTAACTAATACCATTGACTTACTGCCAAAAATTCGTATGTTACTGACATCTGGTTTTCTATCATGCCAGACTTCAAACGGCGTTTTCTCCAGGCCTGATACTGAACAACGGTTCCTCAGATAAACAGCTGTAGCCACTGCTTCTGCCCAGAAAACCTTCTCAAATTTTGCATCATACACCAAACAACGAGCCTTCTCGATGATGGTCCTGTTCATTCTTTCGCTCATCCCGTTTTGTTGAGGCAAATATCAAATCAAATCAAATCAAAAATGTACTTTATTGTCAAAAAATAAGACATTCCTATTGACAAAGCATACTATACTATAACTAACATGATAAAAAACACGATATAACGACAAAAATTTAGCTAAAATATATAGTATGTTAAAATTGTATAAAATAAAAATAAAAATCACAGACATCACGCACGAAGGTTAAAGCTCAAACAGTTTAGCAAGGCAATGTATCATTATAATATAATTGAAATGCCGGTAATTCAGAGGATACATAATAATAAGGAACAGAGGGAGAATTTGAACTGAGGTATTGGTTACTCCAATGTATCCTCAAAAAACTCATCCATGCTATAATAAGCCTTCACCAGTAAAATATCTTTCAACCTCCTCTTCAGCACCCTCAGTTCAGTCAAGGACTTCAACCGTGCCGGCAAATGGTTGTAGATTTTCCTTCCTTTATAAATGAAGGATCTTTGAGTGACAGCCGTAGTTGGTCGAGGCAGGGGCAGGTCCAGAGCCTGGCGAGTCTCTCGGGGTCGGGTGTGATCTCTTTCTCGATGTTTACATACAAGCACAGATGTCTCCAGAATAAACAAACAGGTCAGTGTAAGGATGCGTCTTGTTCTGAATAATGGTTTGCAAGATATTGTCGGAGCGACTCCACACAAGAATCTCACTGCTCTTTTTTGTTGTAAGAATACCACATTCAAGAGTTCCTTCGTACTTGCACCCCAAAAAGGTATGCCATAACGCAGATTTGACTCGATCAGCGCAAAATATACAGTCCTCGCAGTCTCCGGTCCCAACTCCCTCTTGGTCGCCCTGATCGCAAAACATCCAGCAGCCAGTTTCTTGGCAAGACAGGTAATGTGATCCTCAAATTTCAAATTCGTGTCTATTTGGATCCCAAGAAACTTAATACTTTGCATTTCTTGTAATGGCGCTCCAGCCAACTCAACATTCAGGTCACACTTGAATCCAAGAATACTGGTCTTGTCCATGTTTAGGGCTAGATGGTTAGCGCTGCACCAATCCTTGACAGTCGCAAGATCCTCAGTTATTACTGTCTTCATAGCGTCTATGTCCGCTCCATGCCATACTATGGAGGTATCGTCCGCGAACAAGGTGAAACTTCCTCGTATATTTGTATGGATTATATCGTTGACATACAAAAGAAAGAGAAGTGGACCCAACACAGAGCCCTGTGGAACACCAGAGCTAGTGCACCCCACCTCGGATCTCTCTTCCCTGGATATGACGTACTGCCTTCGTCCGGTAAGATATGAACGGAACCAATCGAGAGAGCAGCCCCTGAACCCATATCTCTCCAGTTTGGCCAGCAATATCTCATGGTCTACGCAGTCGAAGGCCTTGGAAAGGTCACAGAAGACTGCAGCCGCGGCACGGCCCCTGTTTATTGCCGAGTATACACCATGAAGAAGGTTGAAGATTGCATCCATCGTCCCCGTATCCTCCTGGAAACCTAGTTGTTCAGGTATTATGAGACTGTGAGTTTTTAAGTAAATCCACATCCGCTTCTTGACAATCTTCTCAAACGCCTTGGGAATGGTGGAAAGTAGCGCAATCGGACGATGGTTAGAGGGCTGGTCGGGGTCGCCACCCTTGTATATAGGAACGATCAGAGCGGTCTTAAGGCACAAAGGAAAGTTACCCGTAGACCATGATGCATTAAATGATTCTGCGAGGGTATCAAGAGCTTCCGCCGGCAGGGAAAGCAAGACTGCAGCTGGTAACCCATCCTGGCCGCAGGATCTTTTGTTCTTTATCTCAGTCAAGGCTTCTTTAATTTCTCCAGAGTCTGTTGGACGAAAAGAGAAAGATACTGGGACATATATTTCCGACATATATACCAGAGGATCCCCAGAGGGTGGCAGACTGGAAGTTATCGACTGTGCTAAATTGCAATAGAAATCGTTGAGTCCATTGACATCTATCTTGCTTCCTGAAGGTTTTCTTGATGTTCCCTTTCGAATGCAGTTCACAATCGCCCAGCTTTCCTTTTGCTTATTTTCAGTCTTCAATAGCCTGTTGTGGTAATATCGCCTCTTGGCCTCTGAAATCAGCTTACGATAGATCCGTCTATATGTTCTGCAGTATTCCAAAAAACTACTGTTTTTCAGGAATTTACGTAAGTAATTCAGGCAGCGTAAGTTCGCACCCGAGATCTTTAAGCCAGACGTTAGCCAGAGCTTTGCTGGTCCACTCCTTTTCTTCAACCATCTCAAGGGAAATGCTCGATTGAAGTGATCTGCCACAATCATACAGAATGAGGTCAGGCCATCTGATGGAGGACTTCCAACCATACTCCACCTCACTTCGCTACAAGTTCGATGGAACGTTGTAAAATTAGCTTCATTGAAAATTCGACCTCTTCTGCGTGCCACCCTGTTGACCATGTTGAGCTCCACCGATAGATGGACCGCCTCGTGGTCAGATAATCCTGCGTTCATGATGGAGCAAGTAACATTCTCGAAGTTGGAACACATATAGTCTATTCTGGTAGCACCAAACTGAGTTACACGAGTTGGGGATTGCACATGCATTTGGAGTCCATAACTAGACAAAACACCACGCAACATCAATATATTGATCGATCCACTGTCATCAAAGTCCATATTGAAGTCCCCAGATAGGATTAGCCGTGATCTGTGTGGCAGCTCAGCCAATAGGGAGTCCAGTGCAGCCAAGAAATCCCTGACGGGGGAGGATGGAGATCGGTAGACACATATGATGTAAAGATTAAATTTATCAGAGTGAATAATGGACTTCTCAAAGGTATGATCACATGCAAGAGCCTGGAACTTGTCAGCATGGACAAAAAGATCCGCAAATTGATTGTTTAAAAAAAAATGAAAGAGCCACCATGTGCAGAACCAGTTCTATAGTAAATTGAGACAGGGGAGTATTGTTGAATATGGAAGCATTCCTCTTTCTTTAGCCAGTGCTCTGTTATCAACACGATATTTGGAAGATTGAGGCTTTCTAAGAAGATCAACAGATGGTCGCATTTTCTTCGCAGTGACTGGATGTTCAGCAGTAACAGAGTAGCCACATCTGTCTTTTTTTTCTTATAATTTGAAGATCTTATGTTGGAAAAAGCTTGTTGCCTGCCTTGTGAAAATTTCCCCCATCTACTTTATCCGATTCCCCCAGTGTCTCCAACATTTCCTGGTCAATAGTTTTGATGTCAATGACAGGAATGTTCTGGTTCATAAGCTCTGCCGCATTCGAGGTACAATTCAATTTGTTACAAGAGATATTAGGTTTATGATGAGTGATATCATTCCTTATGTAGGAATGTAATGGCTCAGCAATCATAGGCCCACGTAGTAGTTGACCATTTCTATCGCAGACATGCAAATATGACCTCTGTACCTGACTGTGCTGGTTGAGTTCTCTGAGATAGAAGTACATCATATTATTGAATTTTCTCACCCTAAAATTGCGCCTTCCACCATTATATCTACACTCTGGTATCGACATGAATATCACATTGGCAGAACTGCAGCTGGCCACTCTGCATGAAAAGACACCATCGCTGGGGGTATTACCTTTTTTAAAGTCATGTGCCCCTCCAGACACAAGAATATAGTCTTTACAAGTGAAGTCACTAGTGTGCTTTTCCATATCTTCCATCACATTCTCCAGTAGGGCACCCGGCTTGCAGACAGTCTGAACTCTGAACTCTGGAAAGCAGAGTTGGACGTATCTTCGGAGGTATCTTACCGTGTCATCACCCAGTATGAGGATTCTTCAATAAGCATTGGTTAGTTGATGTAAAATGCCATTCCTCTTGTGTTAGTCCTGAAATAATTTACTATTAAATTCAGTTCCTTGATCGAAAAACTTTGATCTTCTTGTCCTGCTGGTTTTCTGTGTATTCCTTAAACTCCTTGAATTTTTCATAAGCTTGATCCTTACTTTCCAGAAAATACACGAATACCATCCTTGAATAATCGTCCTCAAGCATCATGAAGTATTTTGATCCCCCCAAGAGAGTCCACCTCCATTGGACCGCACAGATCCCCATGGATGACCTCTAGAACAGCATTAGCTCGGGTTCCTTTATGACTGAGCGGCAATCTGGACTGTTTGCTCTCGCAGCACACTTCACACAATTTCTCGCTTTTCAGTAAAGATCCTGAATACACAAAACCATCAACAATCTCATTTTTCATTATATTGAAATCCTTGTAGTTAAGATGACCGAATCTTCGGTGCCAAGTGTCTCCAGATATGGCCAAACCTGCCAGTAGATCTATCTGACTTTTAACACAGTTCAATTTATAGACATTATTCTGCAAACTGGCTGTTGCCACCAACTGTTTTTTGTTGTTAAAAATTTGACACCCCTTCGAATCAAAGAACACCTGATTTCCCTTTCTAATCAACTGGCTTACTGACAGCAAATTGGTTGTTAATCCTGGTACATACAGAACATCACATACCCTGATTGAACTCTTCCGATCTCCAACCAAAGCCCCGATATTCGTATCACCTGCCATCTCGATGGCCAACATGATGTCGTTTGCCACTGTAATTTCTTTTAATTCTAAATTCCTGTGTACATTCTCCATCCAAGCCTTCCTGCATGTTAGATGTGCACTGCATCCGGAGTCCACGTACCAATCTTCTTCACTGAATTTGCCAGTTGAAAATACTGCATTGCACGCGTTTTGGGATCCATCATTATTCCTTTTCGATGTATTTTGTGGACATCTATTCCTGAAATGGCCCTTCTTGTTGCACTTGAAGCAAATTACCTCACCTTTGCCCTTGTCTGTGCCCTTGTCTCCATTCCGGTTGCCACTGTTGCTCGCACCATTGTCATTATGTCGTGTCATTTTCCTGTCATGTCTGTCTGAACTAAACTTGAAATTCGCCGCAAAGGCCCCACTTGTCCTTGCCTGCTCATCTGTCCCATCCCTTAGATGCATGTCAAGCAATCTGGACTTGATTGAATCTGTCCACTAACACGGTATCTCTGTCTCTGAGCCATCAAGACACTTTGAAAGCCCCTCCAAGACGAACACATTTTCCACTGCGAATGCCCAATCTGCATAATTTTCGCGACCCATTAACTTTGGAACACTATTGAGGTAGTTCACCTCCATTATTATTGTCTCTTTATTCGTCCTTCCCGACACTCGATAAACCGAAACACATTAAGCACAAAAATCTCAACTATGGGACTTCTCTGACCTAGAATTTCACTTTACTTGGGAACTGGGCCCATAACCTGTTGAGTTGCAGAGTTATAATTGAGTTAAATCTGTTATCTTTCATCTTTTTGGGCCTTTTTACGGGATGAATAAAACAAACAAAATGTCTTCCAACCGTTCGCTACCAAGGTCGAGTTCGAAAAGAAAGATACGTTTAATGAAAAACTGACATCAGACATCAGCGACGTACAAGACTTTTAACCAGTGCGCTGTTGCCAGTAAATCAAATGACTACAGGGGAGATCGAAAAAGTAACATACCACATTAATGTTGATTAATAGTAATGGGACAAGCAGTGATAACGCTTTTGGCCCGTGATAGAAGGATTTTTGTCTGAACAGAAATACCTACTTGTTTTGGAAAAAAAAGATTCCGTGTTTTGCCAAAAAGTGGTAGGAATGCATTTACAAGTTAAAAGTTAGAATCCACAGTCAAAGTGTAGATATTTAGAAAAACTAAAAAGATCAAAGACTTTTTTCAAATCTCTGATTTCACTCGAAAGAGCTATTCCAAATAACTTTTCCAAATGACATTCTGCTGAAAATTTAAAAATAAAGGTAGTTTACTTTTGAAAAAAATTCAGGTTTTTGAAGTTTTTGCAAACACTGTATATAGTATTGTATGACGTATTCAATAGGTGAAATCAGCCAAAAATTTAATTTTTCAAGAAAAAATCATTCTTTATAAAAAATTTGCTTGTCAAAAAAATACAATTGTCGTTGAAAAAAATCTATATTTCATACGGGGTCTTCAAAGTCTCCAAAAGTTTTTTTTTCATTTTTTTTATTTACAAAAAAGTTTCAATTTAAAAAAAAAATTTATCAAATTTTTACTTCCAAACACTTAAGTCGTCCCAAGTCTTGCGAACGAATCATTAATAACGTGTATGGCATTCATCGGAATCCTCACTGCGCAGTTGAAGAGGGGCCCTCTTTCGTCTTTCGGATTGCCTCCACACAACAAAAAGTCACAATAATAAACTCTTCAAGACCAGAAGGCCGGATTTCCAGTACGTTGCAGAAAAAATAATCATTGGACGTGTGGGTACTGTTTCTCTATTGAAGTAATTTCAAATAAATAAAATATCATTCACATAGGGCAATGTAAAATTAGGGTAGAAGTGGAATATAAAATTAATGCAGTACTTTTACCGCTGCCGTTCACATTGAATCATTTGTGGTGTATCATTTTGTGGTTCGCATGCGCACGTCGTTTCCTTCAAACCAGATTTCCTGCTATTTCCTGCTATTGTTCCTTTTTCAAATTGCCGGGTAATTTGGCAATACTCCGGCCAATTTTCGATCTAAGCTCTCCATAGCCGTGAAGTTCTTCAAACACTATACAATCATGATACTAAAACACACAAGATATGATCAATTGCTGGACGAAATTAGGACCAAGCCGCGCATGTCGTCATCGCGAGCCAAAAGTGAGGTTGGATTTAAAACATCCATAACGTTACCTAGTTACTATTTGCTGGTCAAAATTTGAACTGGCTCACGCATGACGTCCCGCGTGACATTGATTGTATAGGTTTGAGGTTGTCATGAGCGTGTTAAGAATTGTCAGATCATTAATCATCACATGATACTATGCTCTGAAGAATGTGCTGCAAAGACCACGGCGGACCCGATTCAGAGTGAGTTATTGGAAAAATTATTAAACGAGCTCAGGAGTTATAAATGAAGGACAAACATATCTTCAGCTTGAAAAAACGTATCAGCACTTTCGAAATCGACACCCTAGATTTGGAGAAAAGCATTAACAGGGCAATTGATGAACAATCCACTACGATCAAGCTTCTAAAGGAAAAATGTGAAGAGATTTGCGCATTCAAAAAGCAACCTCCAGCTAACTGTCTCAAATGCACAGATAAGACCTCATCATTCAGAAAAATAATTCACAGCTAAAGGAATCCAACATGTTAATCAAACAAGAGATAATACACACATCTCAGCTCCAATCAAACATTGAACTACTGTCTTCACAATGAAAAGTGGCACAGGCGCAGCAAATATCGCGCGATGGCTGTATTAAGCAAACGGTTGAAGACAAGGCAGTTCAAACCGAGGTTGAGGTGACCATCGATCGCGTGCACGAACACCAAATCGATAATACCACTCTGTCATGGCAACACAAATTTGTTTATTATGTATTGTCAGATTGTCAGCGACAATTTTTGACACAAATAACCAGGTTGTCTGAGCAATCAATATGGCAACGCAAATTTATTGAATTTATTGATTATAATCTAGGATTCGTGAAATATTCTTCTAAATACCATTCGTGCTTTAAAATTGACCAGATAAATATTCGCTCATGCGTGTTAAATTTATCGGTAATTTTTAAGCACTTGTGATATTACCCGCGATAAGCTCTCTTAACTCATGTTCGAAATTCAAAAGACACAAAAAAAAACTCATTTGACAAAACAGGTGTGAAGAGTTCAAATGGACAATTTGTACATTTATTGGAAATATGAAAAATATAAGGATTAGTGAGTACTGTGTTACACAACTTTAACTCTTGTTATCGGCTAGCTCACCAAGAGAAGGTTCAATGAGTTTATTTATCAATAATTTGCCTCATCAACAAACCATTCAGAAATTTTACTCAGGGTGTTTAGGTCCGGGCATGAAGTGCTGACTTGTTTTCGTAGGTGTGTGCGTACCACAAATTAAAATCACTCTAAAAAAAACACAGTCTATTAACTGACAAATAAGTTGACAACTTCAATAAGTTTTTGGTGACCTCTGTTGGGTGTGTGTGTACCTTGTGGCTCTCTCGTCAGGAACGGACATCCATCAATGATGGCAGGTTGTTTGAGTGTGTCTGGACGGGATCAGCTCCACTGTGACGTCACATCAGAGTGTCTCCACAAATGATCCAGCACATGAAAAGAAAGTACACACAGTAAGTGGTTCACCAACAGTGTCAAAAAGAGTGAATCTGAGTACCGAAACTGATGTTAATGAAAACCCAGCTCACTATTCCTCAGATCCACCTGATAATACAATTGAAAATAAGTAGGTAAAGATAATTGAATTTTTAAGCAAAATACAGACAAAATATTTAAGTGTGTCTCAATCAAAACAAATTCAAAAACTCAATTGATAAATGGAGATTCCAATCAGGAAATTTCCCAAAATACAAAATAAGGTATTTAGATAAATAAGAATTGGCATTGATTATTGACTAACCAATCCAATCTTCAACATCAATGAAAGGAATTAGGTATTTTAGATAAGAAGAGAAAATTCTCGTCCCCTGAGACCCGGTGATGTACTTCGCAATACAAAAGGCAATTAAGAGGACTGCAGGACACTTTAAAGAGACTTGAAGGTAATTAAAGTTGAAGGGGCACAAAGTAGGTGAAAGAGAGAAAATGTGACTTTAAAGAAACTTGGTTATATTGAACAGAGACTGGGCTGTTTCACCAGACAAGATGAGTCAAAATCTTCGTAAAAAGACTGCCGAAGCAGAGACATAAAATATCTTAACAAAGCTCTGACTCACCTGGTCAAGTTTTCCAGCGATAAAGGACCCAGTACTCGTGTTCACCAATGATTCAATTCCAGGTAGAGGAAAATATAGGTATAGGTCCAGGTGGAACTGTGAAACGTAAATCCAGGCAGTCATCGTCTTCAATTAGTGGTTTAACCGAGTTTTACTTCAATATAAGCCAGAAAGGTGAAAAGGTAAAGATTAGCGTGCCCACGCGCAAAATGGCGTACACTACGCACTAATTATGCAAAAATAAACACGTTTGCAGTGTACAGGTATATTAGATAAAAGGTTTAGATAAGTATGCCCTTCAAAGAAAACCAAAGAAAGTAGGTGAAAGATAAATTACCCCAAAAAGTGCCTACAAACCCCTTGTACAAAAAAGTAACACCTTACCGGTACAATGGTCTCAGGAGGAGAGAGAGAGTTTTTAACCTGTTGAAATGGATTGCCCTAAAATTAGCACCTTGCGCATAAAACGATACCCTTCATGCACATTCATTGGCCGAAACACTCACATGGTACTGTATGATATCAGAAGAACCATCAGGGAGGTACAATCACTTCAGTACTTGACAACACAGTCAATTACTGCTGATTACACTTACAACACCGGGTAATTAATTAACCGATATCAACAAATCAAACTAACCCCAAATTAGCACATTATATGTGTAAATGATCGTCAGCTGTATACGATTTCAACATTTCGAATTATATCGCTCTTTGTCTTGCACATTGGGTTCAATTCGCAGACGGTGTTGATCGGATCATAATCCTCATAGCGTAAGTACAGTCCGTTTTTTTTTATAAAATCCCTGACATTTGGCAATTTTGGTATTGAAGTATTGGCACTACTGCTACTGATAACGTATTAGAAAAATGAAATAATCTGCAACGATATTAAAATTTATAAACAACAATTTTATTCAGCGATTTCCAACAATTTTAGCGATGAACTTTTATTATTAATTAATTGTTTTATTATTTGACATATAATCAAAGTGAACTTCGGTAAATTATTACCTAGTATACCTTTTCCATTTTGAATTGCGAGTAGTCTATATGACATTGCCAACCTCTAACCTCCAATTTTAGCACATGTCAGGGATTTTAAATAAAAAACGGACTTTATTGATTTTCAGCCTACGTTCATACAGGTGTAGCAGGTGTATTTCGATATCGACAATAATTCGACGATATTTCGGTGTTGCCAATACGAATAAGTAGTACCAGGGTGGATTGTAAAGATGTAAAGCGATGTTACGGGAAATTAATGGATTTACCGTAACAACTGATTCCATTGATATTCAAAAAATCAACCTAAGACCTCTATTATTGTAGTAATCACCGATTAAAGGGCGCCAATCAACATCCACTACGTCACAGAATACATTATATATCTTCGTCTGGCGTATCAACTGAGATGACTCTCTCTCTCTCGGGAGGGTAATATGGCCCCTCCCCGTTCTCGATCATGCAGTGAAATTTGCGTTCTCTTTTTTATTTATCCAGTATATTTTTTAGTATTTCGGAAAAAAAAATCTCTGATGACTTTCTAATATTGTCTAGAATACGTACATAAAATTTCAAGTCATTTGAAAATCTATGCGAATTGTCCATTTCATTGTTCTAAGCTTTTATGCATATTATGTACAATACACAATGATTTTTTTTTTGTCAATGTCTTCAAATGATAATATGGTGAAAGATTCTTGCATGGAATCTCTGGTCAGTCCAAAGTCGTCGTCAGTAGTATAGAATATAAAGAACTGAGAAATTCCAAGATGTATATTATAGGTAACGGTTTCGGTCAGTAATATTTTTTCTATTTTTTCAGACTATGGCACGTTTGACTTCATAATAATTGGAGCAGGTGCCGCAGGATCCATTGTTGCCAACCGGTTGTCTGAAATATCTAACTGGAAAGTGCTAGTTCTAGAAGCTGGTGGATACCCAAGTGATTTTACCAAAATTATTGGGCTCTACACTTACGACCATTTCACAGAATTTAATTGGGGGTATAATACTTCTACACAAAAGAATGCTTGTCTGGGTAATATCTTCTTTATGAGTTCACATGAAACTCGATCCTCGCAATTTTTTACATCCAAATAATTATGAAAGTTTTTATACAATCGTTCCTGGTGGCCCATTCCCATTAGTGCAAGGAATTCCATTTTCTCCCTTCTTATTGGAGGAAGAGAAACATTTTCAAAACAGAACTGATAGGGTTTTGACTGTCTCACTATTCAAAAATATTACTGTCTATACAAAGTGTTGGAAAAAACCGTACCGTCAAAAAATACATTTTTTTTAATCAGCAACCCCAATTTCTAGAATACGAACGTTCACGAAAAAAAATATCCGGTGTGCTTATGACCACACAACAGAAGAGAAAACTTCACCAAGGCTCGATTAATGCCCACTGCGTACCCAATTTTTGTGGTGCAGGCATCTTTAACTTGATCTGTCAATTATACTTCATTTTAATGTCATAATTGTCGATTGCTTTGATCCTTTCACACATGATTGTCGTTTGTCATGTCATGTGTCATGTCGTCTCAAAATTGTTCTTGTTGATTGTTCTATTTTCTGATACATGTTTTTTTCATATGGGTATAGTGATTTATAATGAATATTATTTTAAATAACAAAACTATGCAAACATAACCTCACTACATCATTTTTTGTTCAAATTATTTGATCAAATCTCAAATGGAACCAACATAAGCAATTCCATCAAAATCCTTTGGAAAATAACAAAACCATATGCAAACATAATCTCAGTATGTAATTTTCCTTAAAATTGTCTGATCAGATCCCAAATATAACCTACATACCTGATTTGGACTAAGTCCTTTGGAAAATAATGAAAATATGCAAACATAACCTCATTACATCAGTTTTTGTCTAAATTCCACATACCCAATTCGAACAAAATCCTTTGGAAAATAACAAAACTATGCAAACATAACCTCACTATGTAATTTTTTTTTTAAATATCTTGATCAAATTCCAAATTAGAACCTACACACCTTATTGGAACAAAATTCTTTGGTAAATAACCAAACTCTTCAAACATGACCTTATTATGTATTTTTTTAAATTTTTTTTTTATCAAATTCCAAACTAGAACCTATGTACAGGGTTATTCACTATATATTGACTCCCCCTCCAACTCATTCTATACAAGGTGTACAGGGTGTCCATTTTGGGTACTTTTGCGGGGTATCTCCGTTATTCTTATAGATAGAAAGTTGCGGTTTTCGCGACAGTGGACAGTGTGCAATTTTCTCGTGAAACTGAAGATGCCGTTAACAAAATTTTCATAGCCCATTTAGTTTTCAAGATACGGGGCTTACCTGAAAATGTTGCATTTTAAGGTACCCCTCGTATCTAAACTATAGATAGTTATGGAGAATGTGAAAACTGTTTCTTTCATAACTTTTCCCGTAGAACTCGATTCTGCCTTCGGAATTAGTATACAGGGTCAGGTCAAAAAGTTATCGGACACACCTTTATTTTTTTAAATGGAACACCCTGTATATTTATAGTTCATAAGATTTATTTTTACCTTTTCAAAAATATATAATTTATGCACTTTAAAAAAAAAAAAATTATACTTCAACTCTTTGACCTGACCCTGTACACTTATTCCGAATCGAGTTTTACGGGAAATGTATATAACTTTCGATTTTGCCTGTATACTATACAGGGTCAGGTAAAAAAGTTATGGGATAATTTTTTTTTTTGAAGTGCATACTATTATATATGTCTGAAAGGGTGCAAAAAAGACAAATATTATGTACTATAGATATACAGGGTGTTCCATTTGAAAAAAATAGGTTGGGTCCGATAACTTCTTGACCTCACCCTGTATACTTATTTCGAAGGCAAAATCGAGTTCTACGGAAAAAGTAATATGAAAACACTCTTCACATTTTCCATAACTTATCGGATAGTTTAGATACGAGGGGTACCATGAAATGCAGCATTTTCAGTTTAGCCCCGTATTTTAAAAACTAAAAGGGCTATGAAAATTTTGTTAACGGCATCTTTAGTTTCACGAAAAAGTAGCACACTGTCGCGAAAACCGCAACTTTCTATCTATAAGAATAACGGAGATACTCCGAAAAGTACCCAAAATGGGACTCCCTGTACAGAAAAAATAAAAGTTGTTTTGTTTATACAATTTTTTTCAATTAAGCAGTATCATTTATACAGGGTGTCCCAAAAGCTGTCCGCAGCACCCAGCTTTAAAATTTCAAATGAAATATCCTGTATTTTATTTCATTTTTAGATTTTACGTAAAGACTTAGTCAAATGTGTATGAGGTATATTTATCTTATCTCTTGTCGTTCTCGAGAAAAAAAGCTGGTAAATATTGTGGAAAATCCAATATTTTGACCCCCTCTAACTCATTTTACACAAGGTGTAGAAACCAAACCACTTTTGCTTACAATTTTTTTTTGTACTCCTTGTATAAAATGTGTTAGAGGGTAGTCAAAATATATTGTGAATTTTGTATTTTTCACAAAATTTAACAGTCTTTATCTCCAAAACGGTAATGATAATATAGATCTACCTTCTACAGATTTGACTCAGAATTCAATGTAGAATCCAAAAACGGAATAAAATACAGGGCGTCCCATTTCAAATTTCAAAGTAGGGTGCTGTGGACAGCTTCTAGGACACTCTGTATAAATGAATGATATTTCTCAATTTGAAAAATTTGCAAGTTTTGTAACAAGCTTTTTTTTGTACACCTTGGTTAAAAATGAGTTAGAGGGGGGCTCAATACATAGTGAATCACCCTGTACATACCTAATTTGAAAAAAATGCTTTGAAAAATAACAAAACCATGCAAACATTTTGTACCAAACTTTTTTTTGTACACCTTGTTAAAAAATGAGTTAGAGGGGGGCTCAATATATAGTGAATCACCCTGTACATACCTAAGTTGAAGAAAATGCTTTGAAAAATAACAAAACCATGCAAACATCACCTCAATATATATATATTTTTCAATTGTTGATCAAATCACAAATTAGAACCTTCCTAAGAAATTTGAACAAAATCCCTTGGAAAATAACAAAACTCTGCAGACATAACCTCACTATTCTCTCTATCAAATTTCTTGATCAAATTCAATAACTCCCCAATCAGACTCGGTATTCCCCTTTCCCCTTTTCGGTCTGAGAATGCATCAAAATTACTTAAAAAAGGAAAATTCTCTCAGGTTGGTAACACTGTATCTCTCCCGCTTTGCTCACTGTTTCCGAGCTCGTGCCGACGTTAACCGAACGAGCGTGATGCGTGATGCGTGATGGGTCAGTCTCATTCACTACCCATATGATAAACTGTTCAGCGCGTCTAAAGAAGTTTTCACTTAAAAAAAAAATGGTTAGTAAATTAATAAGCTACAAAAAAATAAGGAAGGATAAGGAATTGAATCTTGCAGATTTGCTTATTTTCTAATGTAAGAGGCAAGGCAAGGTGATTGATTTTTGAATACATATTTGCGATAATTATTTATACAGGGGCTTTTCCACAGCGGACCAAACTGGCGAATTAAGCGACGAAAAAACTTGATTTTTTCAAATGCTGATGTCTGGTATAGCTCACGTGACGAGACCTCAATGGCTTCTGTTCCTAATAGGTGGATCGGAAGTTATGGTCCAGTCCACTGGCCTCCCCGATCTCCCGATATTACTAATACCGATATTATTATTTGTGATTCAACATCAAAGGTCAAGTAGATATGCTGGTAAATGAAAGATCAAATTGAAAGTGTCCTCCCTACACTTGCAATGATGACAATATGCCACTCTAGAAGTTAGTTCCATGATCCGTTTTGTTAATTCTGGTAGGCGGCTTTCACATGAGCGACTGACTCACATTATTTATGATCTATGTAAAGATGCCTGGTTGCCATGGTTGTTTATATGTTTTGTTTCACAAGTCGCATGCTAATTTTAAAGAGTTCGGCATTATCATCGTGGATGCGACAGATTTTTTGTCACGTGATAACAGTCAAGTCATACACGATCAGATAATGTGCCTCCGCTAGTTTTGATCGAACTCAATAGTCCGGCACGTGATTTGGTCGTATATGTTTTGATTGTTATCACGTGACTAAAAATCTGTCACATCTGCGATGAAAATGCCGAACCCAACTTTTGATGTGAAAGCCTAGATTATGGTTCCGTTTCAAAATATCCAACTCGATTTTGAATAAAGATCTCCAACCTCCTTGATGTTTTCAGTCTCTGTTGTATTGGAGAATCGTTCCACCCAATCAATGAGGTCTCGTCACGTGAGCTGTACGTAGAATGAACCAGAAATCTCAACTAGTATCCCTCAAGGGATACTATTTTGACACAATCAAAGATTACGAGATAACGACACATTTTATGGCATGTGTTGTATGTAATGACAAAGTAACAGGGTCTTGACTGCTAAACAAAATTAGACATCAGTATACATGGTGTTCCATTTGAAAAAAAAAAACAAATTTATTTGTCGCTAAATTCCCTTTGTAGGACTCCGTATAAATTATCGCAAATATGCAGGCCCGAAGTGAGACCGCATTTGTTACCGAGTTCAGCTTAGACAGACCGGCCTCAGTGGCGGCGCAGGCGAAAATTTCTTTTTTGGAATTTCTCCTTCTTTTGAATCAATTTCCCCTCATTTCAAGCTAGGAGGTTTTGATTTGTCCGCCATTAATTTGTTAAGTTCGTGGCCTCTTGCTAAAGAAAAGCCCATTTATGTCGACATCTTAACTCGGAACAGTGAAAATTATTCTCGACAACGCAAGATTCCAACCGGTTGATGTGACGAACACATCATGCGCTTATCAGTAATACAGTGACTTCTTGTATAGTTTCAATAGGTCTGTTTCAACCTACACAGATGGTACCGTTCCGGAACGGTCGTTAGAACTGTTAGAATTGAATTATTGCGCATAATCCAGATTTTCATTCATCTCCTCACGACCCCAGAATCGCAGCAGTTGAGACGGATCCAGGTACTGATTTGAGGAATCGGTTATTGAACCTTCATCATATCACCCATTATAATGCAACATTTTCCCTCAAAAATAGAAAAAACGAAAATCTTATCGGCACTTTCAACAAAAAAACACATTTAGTACTATTCCATATAGTAAATACAAAGCCAAAACATACATAAGAAGATATACTCAAATGGCTGTGCTAGGCTAGAGTGCTCATGTCATCCCAATCGATTCCCACTTTTCATCAGGTATCGAAAGAATTGTTCAGGAATCGATCTCCGAACGGTTCCAAATTAGGTTTGATTGCGTAAAAGGACGATGCAAGGAATATCATTCATACGCAGTTGGAACAAAAATTCACTAGTGCGTCAATTTCATTGACCGTATCGGCAAACGATTCTATCAATCTGAGATTAAACCAAAGAGAGTATTCATATTCCAACAAGAGTGGAAGGACAGGCCTCATTTAAACTAACAAACTGATCCAGCTGGCGAAATAATGGTCTATCACTGTTTGTCTCGCGGAGTTGAACAAGGCTAACATGATACCATTCAAACAAGCAAAATTGAATCACACGACGTTCGAAATGCGTCCAGTTTTTGTGACCTTTAGCAGAAAATTTCGTTACTTTGCTCGATGGTATACTGAGAATAAGTAACATTCTGTTTCCTCGGTCGATTTGTATGTACCTAACCTAACCTCACCTACACGTCCCTCGGCGGCAGAGACAAAGACGGATATATGTTCAGCCAATTTGACAGGCCTTGTTATTAATGTATAGTCTTTGATTAAACATTAAACAATAATAAACAGTGGAGAACAATAAGAGCACCAGCCGCAGCACATTCCGCGAATCGGGAATTTCAAGTTTGTAGATATCCCGGAATGGAATATCTACAAACAAGTCCACAACCTTCAGCACAAGAGATAGGACCATCAGTTAACAGTTGGACCTTTAATCCCACCAGAAAAAATGCCGTCAGAATTCAGAAGTGTCAGACCACTCTGGCACAGTTGCTAAATTATTTCCATATTGGCGGCAGTTGTGATGTTTTTAGTAACTTTTGTAAAATACAGTTTATACCTATCTTCAACCGTTTTAAAGTTGGAATTTTTTATAAAAATTGTTTTTATTTTTTATTATTTATTATTTTCATTATTTCTGGAAACTTTACGGGGGAGACGTACTTGGACATGTTGGAAAATACAATAGAGCCACGAATAACCAAAATATTAGAAAATGAGGTTAATTATAATGGAATTTTTTTTTCCTTTCCAACAAGAATGTGCACCACCGCACTTTGTAGCTCCAGTACGACAGTTTTTGGACACCCATTTCCCAAATCAGTGGATTGGACGGCGCGGCCCCATTGAGTGGCCAGCAAGGTCTCCGGACTTGAGTCCTTTGGATTACTTTCTCTGGGGACATTTAAAAAGTAAGGTTTTTAGTACGAAGCCAGACTCCATCCAAGATCTTCGGAAGCAGATCACGGCGGAATGCAGACAAATAACTCCAGAAATGTGTGAAAATGTAAGGAATAGATTTGAGCAAAATCTTTATTATTGCATAGACGTAAACGGACACCACTTTCAACATTTATCACCACATTGACTTTTTGACACTTTATAGCTTTGTAATTAATTTTTGTTTACATTTTTTAAATAAACGGTTGAAGATAGGTATAAACTGTATTATACAAAAGTTACATAAAACTTCATAGAGAATCCAAAAATAGAAAAAAAAATGGGGGTTTCCATTTAAAAATGTCAAGTGTGATGCGATATCTTATTTTTGGAACACCCTGTGTTATACAGTCATACACGGAAAGACGTTCCCCTAAGATTTTTATAAAACTTACACAAACAAAAAAAAATATTTTTTTTTTAACGTGAGAAGAGGGCCCTAAACAATATTTTGAATAAAATCGCCATGACTCATCAACTGACAGATTGATTGAAGTATTCTGATGCACCAATAATTCTGTGATAACTGATGCAGAATGCCTCTGTAAAGCTTATCAGCTCAATAAACGATCATATTATAATATCAAAGTTTTATCAAATTTTAGGCATATTATGCTGTTTATCCAACCGTGAGTGTATATTTTGATTCTGTATAGTGAATGTATTTTTCCAAGTTTCATGATAGTGTCAAAAAGAACAAAACATCAAACTATTGTATTTTTTGAGAAAAAAGTGTACCTGGTGGCACCGTATAAACTGAGACCACCCGTAAATTTTTTAATTTTTTATCGTACAGCAAAATAAAAATTACTGACTTGAAGAGAAAATTTTTTGCAGTCTGAATATCACTTCTTATTTTCTGTAACTGCAAAGCTATACGGGGGAACGACAAAAAGTTATTTTTTTTTAATGGAAAGCCCCCCAATTATTTCTATCCTGTATGAAAGATCTAACTTTTCTGATTTCAAAAATACCATATTTGTTGATATTTCGTTCAGCCGTGTTCGAAATATTTAGATTTGAATTCCCACCAAATAGGCCGTTAAGTTCTATTTTGTTAATTTTGTTGCGATGCCACAATAATCGCTCTATGGCAACTATGGACTTTTTGAAAAGTTGGCCATGGTTATCATAGAAGCGAATCAAAAAATATGATTTCTCTCAGAATCTTAATGAAACAAAAGTTGAATTATAATAAAAATTACAAAAGAACAGAAACTAGAGAACAATAACAAAACAAAAAACTAATCAGAGGGAATATTTTCTCCATATTGCCTAATTCACTCTATACAGGGTTACCACTCTGAAATGTCTCACCCCTGTAACATTTTTGTTTATCGACCGATTTTCATTTTTTTTTTGTTTGTTGGGTCTCGTCAAACACTTTTAGAACATTATACCAAATCAGTTCCAGGGACGAACTTTTGGGTGATTATGGGGGTTCAAAGTGGGTCAAATTTCAGAAAATCTTATAAGGGGATTTTTTAGATAAAAACTAACAACGGAATCAGAATGACCAAAAACCTCACTGTTCACATTTTCAAAAAAAAAAAAAATGTTACTGTTTTGTTTATTTTTTTTTTTTGGTAATTTGTTAATATAATACTTATACTGCTCATTGAGTCTTCCTGTACATTCTAATTGATAAGATGTTAATGAAACCCTAGAATGTGTGTTTTAAACAAAAAATCATCGATACCTAATACAGGGTGGACGACTTCAGAGTGGACACACCATATTCACTGATTTCCTAAATGTTCCATTGCGTTTTCTATTTTTTGCCACAGAGAACTCCATTTCGAATAATAAGTAACAAATGAGCTAATCACTATTATTTGAGTGAAGATGATCAGCAAACACATTGTTTTCATTTTATCCATGGCCAACTTTTCAAAAAGTCGTTAGTTGCCATAGAGCGATTATTGTAGCAGCGAAACAAATTGAACAACATAGAACCTAACGGCCTATTTGGTGGAAATTCGGAACTAAATATCTCGACGGCTGAACGGAATGTCAACAAATATGGTATTTTTGAAATCAGAAAAGTAAGATCTTTCATTCTGGAAAAAAATAATTGGGGCCTTCCATAAAAAAAAAAACATTTTGTCGCCCCCCCGCATAGCTTTACAGTTAAAGAAAATAAGAAATTTTATTTGAACTGGAAAAAGTATCCTCTTGAAGTCAGTATTTTCAATTTTGCTGTACGATCAAAAATAAAAAAGTTAGAGGGGTGTCAGTTTATACGGTGTCACCTGGATTTTCCTTGTAATTTGCCAACCACCTATATCCGTTATTTTAAGTTATAAAGAAAATAGATGATAAATTATTATTATTTTTTTTTAACTCATGAAACAACGGCCTGTTTAGAGGGGTGAAAAATTATAAGGAAACATTTTTTAGATCAGTTATCAACTGTAAAACAACACCTCCTGCCCAATCATAAGGTGATAAATAAGTCACATAACTTAACTATATATGGAAGAAGAAAATCATAGACGTAACTTTATACAAAAAAATACCAGCGTAATAGGTGAGGAAACTGAAATCAAGAACACGAACTAAATAAAAACTAAAATAATGTCAAATTCTGCCTAATCAAAATATTCATTCAATAATTCAATAACAATACTAGCCCTTAAAAACCGGATTCTTCTCTCAACAAAGTATGACTGCTCCAATAATCCATCTATCTTTCTGGTCTCTGGACTGCAGTTGACGTGGATGCCTTGTAATAACAATGGACAATTTGCATACATTTTCAAATGAGTTGAAATTTTATATACGTTTTCTAGACATTATTTGAAAGTCACTAGCGAAAAAATTTCTCCGAAATACCCAAAAATATACTAAATAAATGAAAAAGAAAACGCGAATTTCACTGCATGATCGCAAAAGAGGTGGGGCCATATTACCCTTCCGAGAGAGAGAGAGTCATTTCAGTTAATACGTCAGACGGCGATAGATAGTGTATTCTGTGACGTAGTGGATGCTGATTGGCGCTCTTTAATCGGTGATTACTACATTATAAGAGGTCGTAGCTTGATTTTTTAAAGATCAATGGCATCAGTACTTACTAATCCTTATATTTTTCATATTTTCTTAAAATGTGCAAATTGTCCATTCCCAGGGCATCAGACACTATCTACAGAAGTTCAGGAGATGGAATAGGAAATAAATAGGTACAAATAACCAGTCTTATGAAACAACTTACTTCCAAAAATGTCTCAAGTGGTAACGAAGGTTTTCCACCATCTTCATCGTTCGTAAAGTAGAGCACACGCTTTCTTATCGTATTTTGTTCACATTCTGAATACCGACGAGGCATTTTATACAACCAAACTGTGACATTGGAGAAGCTGATTGAGTTTCGTTTTGACAACTCATTGTTTTGATTAATTACTTGATTACATAACCAAATTTCAGGTTATTATTATTCTGAGATGATAGAAATCAGCTGTTGCTCGGCACCATTTTGGATTTTACACCTTTTCCACAAGTTACTGCGAATTTATCACTTGATTTTGCGAAAAGTAAAATCACATTGGGAATAAATCAAATGTATTTGAGAAAACCAAATTTATATTGCGAATATATCGAATTTAATTGAGAATAGTCAAATGAAATTGGGAATACATCAAATTTAATTGAGAAAAGATAAATGTAATTGCGAATAAATAACATGTAATTGAGAATAGTCAAATGTAATTGCGATCATATCAAATATTTCAAAAATTTTATAATAATTTTTTTCGAGTTACCTAATATAGGGTCTGACCAAACTTACGACTCAAACAACGCAGGTGTAGTTTTTATGAAACCGAGCAAAGATTTGTCTATACTCAGTTCGGTTGGATGGTTTGTGACCAGCCAGATTGAAGTTGAGCAAGGAATGGTGAGGGAGAAAGCTTGACTATCACAATAAATTGAGCATAACTTTGCCCACTTCAATCACTGACTGCTCCCTCACTATTCCTTGCTCAACTACATATACTCATTTCCTCAAATAATTGCGAATATGTCAATTTATATTGTGAATATATCAATTGATTTTGGGAATAATCAGATCATATTGCGAATTTATCAAATGTAATTCAAAAAAGTCAATTGATTTTGCGATTTTATAAAATGTTATTGAGATTATACAATTGATATCGCGAATATATGATATGTAATTGAGAATAGTCAAATGAAGTTGGGAATATACCAAATGAAGTTGCGAAAAAATCAGAGGAGGATTTCGATTTCCGTTCCCCTACTGGCATGTTTTTTACTGCCACTGCGGCAACCTGGTGGACTGTTGAATGTTGCGATGCACTCACGCATCTACACAATGAAGATACTTGATAATAAAGCTGTCATTGGAGATGTGATTGAAATGACCTGAGCAGCACAAATTCTCCCTATTTAAACAGATTACCGCGTTTGTGCACCATAAATCCAGGATTGTCAAGTTTGTGACACCCCTTTCATAGAAAAAACCTTTTGGGGGTCATATATAATGAGTACAGACTTTGTTAAAATCAACTTCTTCAGGAGTTCAACTGACTGTACAGTAATAAATTCATACAATAATATCGTTACTTATTTGACCAATAAAATTTTGAAACGCTCAATTACATTTGAAGTCGCTCAATTACATTGAAAGTCGCAATAAAATTTCACTATTCTCAATTATTTCATTCAAATTCTCTTTATTACATTTTGATATTATTTCCAAAATTCATTGCAATACGCATTTCTGATCTCAAGCAGATGTCAAGAATGACTTTGACTTAAGTCTCGACTACAGGTCTGTGGCAAGAAGTCAAAAGGGCATAACTCGATTTTTGTCGAATTGGCATTTTTATCTGCAACGACGTTTAACTCCAATTATTACCTTATGTCGTCTTACAATGCAAATCGCTCACTTATTTTGGAGGTGGAAAGCCGGCGTCTTCTATTTTTATCATTATAATTCAGAATTCAGTGCATTTCGTAACTCGCTGCCGAGTGGACGTATGAATTTCTGGAAGAAACATGAAACGACGATCGAAGTGGATGGTTGATGTCTGCAACAAACGAAGTCGTGAAGACTCTGGTAAAAGTCTCGAAAAAGATGATGAGATTAGGAGGGATGTTATGAAATTAATGCGTGATTTGGTGGGGTCTGTCTGTGATATCACTAATCCACGGATTACGGGTCTTTTCGCTAAAAGCCCAGAGGAAGGTGAGTGGGTGATTTTTTCAAAAGAAAGTTATTCTTAATGTAGTAAGGATAGACCAAATTTCCTAATACTAGTTTGTGATTATTAGTACTCGGCCCAGTCGTTTAAAATGAGACGCAAATCTCGACTCGCTTTATTCGAGATTACAATCAGAACATTGGGCAGGTTTCTTCTTTGTTCGACAGGGCTCCTATTGAACAGAAAACTTACTATGAGCTAAAAAATGGTGAGTCGGTGTACTTTTGAATAGATTCGATTTTTTCAATGTTTTTTTACGCTTACAGTCGACTTCTCAGCAGCTGATCTAGCTAATGTTGCACAGGCATGGCGAAAGTAAAAAATCACAAAATATGATAGCCATTAAACCGTCATCTTCACAATGATTTTTTCAGATTGTCAAAGTCCGAAAAACATCGATCCTTTCGATTCTGTAGACAGTGTGAAGGATCCGAATTACGAACATAACGACGAAACTGATTCTGATAGTTCTGCAGAGGTCGAACGACAACGTCAAACAATCAACCTTTTCTAAAACTGCAGCAAAGCGGGAACGAAAAATGTTAAAGAATTGCGGCCAGGCATATGTTACTAAAAAAGTATAAAAAGTTGATCAAAGGCAGAGTCGACCACTCACTTGCAGAAGAAAATGCTCAGAAAAAATATCGGACGACGTCAGACTTGCCCTTTTCAAAGACTATTGGGATATTGGCGACTATGATAAAAGAGTTATGTTTCTTCCGTCTCTCATCAGAATAGACGGCAAGAAAACAGCGACGATGTATAAGACCACAGCTAACCCAAAAAACCGAGAAAAGACTATCTCATACTTCATCGATCTGAAGAGAGAATTGGTGCAAATTTGTCAAGTATGCTTTCTGAATATTTTTGGCGAGACACCAAAATTCATAAGATCCGTTATCTCTAAGAAATCATTATCAGAAAGTGGGATTCCTCCATCTGATAAAAGGGGTAAGCACGAACCTCCTCATAAAATTTCCGAAGAAAGAAGGCAAAAGGTGATCGACCACATATTGAAGTTTCCATCTTATTATTCCCGTAGGCACACAAGTAAGAGATATTTACCCACTGATCTCAATAAAACCAAGATGTATGGATTGTACTGCGCAGAGACCCAGGATCCAGTTTGTTTGAAAGTGTACTCGGAAATGGTTGAGAGCTCAAATTTAAAATTCAAGAAGCCAAGAAATGATACAAGTAATACATGTGACACCTTTCGAATGAAAATCCAATGCTCGAAAGATCAGGAGATCAAATTTCAAAACGAAGAGCAACTCAAGAATCATCACATTGAAGCAGAGACAGCGTATTCTGCTAAAAAAAACGACAAAGCTTTGGCAGGAAACAGTTCAAATATTAAAGTGATTTCGTTCGATTTGCAGCAAGTCTTGCCAACGCCCTACCTCACCACAGGAACAGTTTTTTACAAGAGGCAGTTGCATACCTACAATCTAACAATTCACGACTGTTCCACCAATCATTCAACTCACTTCATGTGGCACGAGGCTGTGGGCTGTGGCAGGCAAAGGAGCCAATGAGATTGCGTCCTGTTTATATAAATACTTAACAGATTTGGATGGAGTAATAGATCATGTGATTTGTTATAGCGACACATGCGGATGACAAAACAAGAACTCGCATGTTACAGCCATGACGACATACCTTGTAGCTGTTCATGAAAAATTGAGAATAGTGGACCACAAATTTTTGATACCGGGTCACACTCACATGGAGTGTGACTCAGATCATGCCATAATAGAAAAATATAAAAAAAGTCACCTTTTCCGATTGATGTTCCCAGAGACTGCCTGAACTTGGTCAGAATGGCAGGTCAGTCATCTGGTAAAAATATGGGTAGAAATAGATTCACTGTTGTGCAATGGAGTGTGACTCAGATCATGCCATAATAGAAAAATATAAAAAAAAGTCACCTTTTCCGATTGATGTTCCCAGAGACTGGCTGAGCTTGGTCAGAATGGCAGGTCAGTAATCTGGTAAAAATATGGGTAGAAATAGATTCACTGTTGTGCAAATGACAAATGAAGATTTTTTAGAGTTTTCTCAGTTATTAAGAGGACCTCTTATCGCAAAAAAACTCACAGAAGACAAACAGAAATTTATGTGGAGAGCCCAAAAGTGGATTCGCTACGAAAAATAATTTGGCATGGTTAAATTCAAAAAGTGCCTGTCAGAAGAGGTCGAATTCAAATCCGTTAATTTTAAACGTAAGAGCTCAGGGATTCCGCCACTTGATATAAACTTGAATCGAATATAAGAGGGAAGCAGACCAATAGACCAGAAAAAAAAGAAAGATTTACTGGAGATGCTGAATTTGATCGACGAGGAAGCTCGTGACTTCTACAGAAACTTGAGAGTTTCATCGCAAGATCCAAAAGATGTTGATCCGGATCTTGATCTAGGTGAAAGCGATCAAGAGTTTTGAAATGTGTGAACTGTTTGTGTTTTCAAGTTAGAAGATTACATTTCCTTTTTATTTTTCAAAATGCACATGGATATGATATTCAGGTTCAACAGAGTTGATATTGTTAAGTTAGGGTATGTGGTTCTTGTTCATAGGGTAAACCTTAATATCATGTTTCAAAATCCCGGAATTGTCTTGTTGTGAAATAAAAATGTTTCACTTAATTGTTCACCTAATTATTGATGCCCATTTCAATCATTTAAAACAATTCATTAGAAAATAATTCTTTTGGATATGTCCAGATATAACAAATGAGTTTGCCCTTATCTACATATATTGAATATGCCGACAAAAAGGCATAAATCTAATTGATACTTTTTGTCCCGTTGTTATATCTGCGTAACTCAGACATATCTTGAATAGCGCCCTTTTGACAAATGTCTCTCTTGCATCTCTCGCTGGATACTTCCTTATGATTTTTCACAAACTTGCATTTGTCCATAAAATCTTAAACTGAGAATGTCCTCACTCACTTTTTCATTCAACTCAACCTTAATAAGTTACATCTGCCTCACTAAATTGTCTCGGGAGCAGTTTAAGACAATTTATCACATTTTATGACAAAAGTGTCTCTCCTGAAAACTTGATAAAATCGAGTTATGCCCTTTTGACTTCTTGCCACAGAGGTGACCATTAAATGTCAATATCTACATTTTTCAACTAAAAAAATTGAGTTTCGCGATAATTGTGCTGTGTGCAGATCATCCCTGGCACGAAACCAAGTGATACGACTTTTGCCATGCAGGCATCTTCTTCATGGCCCTTGCGCTGAGCCGCTTTTCGATGCAGATGACAATGTAAGATGTCCAATTTGCAGACAAGATTGCAACGATAAAGAGGTAATCGAAAGAAAGATATATAAAAGGCACTCCAACCGAGACCGGGAAAGAATAGTGACCAGTGCGAATAAGGGGAACGATTGGGGGGTTCTGGCAAAAGACTTGGGAATAAATTACAAGACTGCGTCAAATTGGATACGCTCTGGGCGTCCAAAAATGAATAAAAGAGGGGGTAACAAACCAAAATGTTTAACTGAACTCGAAGTCGACCTCATAATCTCATGGATAGAGGAAAATAGCACAATTACATTGAAAGAAATCCGAGAAAAAATTCAACAGCATCTTAACCGTGAGGTGTCAGTTTCGACAATCGGAAACTACTTACAAGGAAGTCATTATACAATGAAAAACAGCCATTTTGTGCCAGCCACGATGAATTCTGGAGAAAATCGAGCTAAGCGCTCTGAATATGTCCGATGTTTGAATAATTTCATTCAAAAAGGAAAACAAATAGTTTGGATTGATGAAACTAATTTCAACCTTTTTTGTCGGCGGAGCAGAGGACGGGCAAGGAGAGGAAATAGATCAGTCCAACAGTTGCCGGCATCTAAAGGCCCTAATGTGCATATCATTGGCGCTATTTCCGTAGCGGGTGTGATCATTATGGACCAGCAACGTGGCTCGTTCACATCAGAGACGGCGAACATTTGGATGCAACGAGTACTTGACATCTGGTCAAACCAAAGGAACCAATTAGGAGATCTGGTCATAGTGTGTGACAATGCTCCATGTCATACCCATCTGGAAGATGTGGTAAATCCGACAGGTGCCACACTCCTCAGACTCGCACCGTATTCACCAATGCTGAACCCAATTGAGAACATTTGGTCAAAAATTAAATCATTTGTGAAAGCAAATTTACGGGTGCCAGTCGTCAACCGTCCGGGTGTAATTGAACAACGTTTGCAATATTTGGAGCAAATCATATACGAAGCAAAGCAAACCATCGTAGGGGAAGACTGTGCCCGTGCAGCGCAACATTCAACAGTACACCACGCTGCCGCTTTGGCTGAAGAAAATATGCCAGTTGGTCGTTAATTTTGGCGCTTTGATTCATTTTTTTCAATTTAATAGGCAGTTGTTTTTGTGAAAAGTGTATGTTGTATATCAATCTTATGAAATAATATGTTCGTTTATTACTTGCGATTTTCATCAAAAAAATATATGGAAATTTACATAGTGGAAGAAATAGGTAAATGTCTATCATCAAGACTGTTCTAATGAAATGTACAGTTTGTTCAGTTAAGGGTAGCGAGCGGCCATATCCCGGAAACTTTTCACCAATTCACCATAGAGGCTTGAGGCAAAACAATTTATCACTTACTAAAACGACCATGAGATAAACCTGGAAAATATTTTCAAGTTTCTGAATTGATCGCTAGGGGGCGCAACAACCAACACCAAGTAGAAAGAAAGAATAGAATTTGGCCCAATGAAAATATATCGATGTTATCATTTTCATAGATTCCGACTTTTCACCTACACTTTTTGTCTAAAACGTTTTTTTCAATCTATAAAAAAAAGCGGTGGGGGAAGCTCGATTGTTTTTTTAAACAAACGGAGATTTTTCTTGTTCCGCTTGACCGATTTGAACAAACTTGACCTCATATGAAAAAGCATAATCTGGACCACAAAATTCTTATTTGCTTTTGAATTTGTGACCTTTTCAGTCGCCGCTAGACGGCGTTATCTAGAGCAGTATCATGTTTTTGAGTTTTTTTTTTTTTTAAATGAAATGTATTGCTGTATTAATTTTCATTCATTTCAAAATAGGATACATTTTTCTATTAAAAAATTGGAAAAAAATTAAATTAGAAAAAAAAAAAGATTTTTTGCGAGATTTTTTGTTTTGTTTTCAATTTTTCAATAAAAAAATGTATCCCTTTTCAAAATACAGTATGTCCAAGATAAGAATGTCTATCATGGGGATCTTGGTTACCGTGAGAGATACAAGGTCGATTAAATGGAGGCAAAGTTGCGTATTTTGATGCACAAAATCTCGTTTTAAAAGCCAAGAAATTCCGACTACGTCCGAAATTATCCAAAAAAAAAGAAATTTTTTAAAAATGATTTAATTTTTTTCTGACCACATTTGAAGAGATATTTTAAAATGAATGGATCAACTTCATTGCCACTTTTTGTCCTTTACAAGATAGCGTTATTAAATTGAAGAACCGACGTTCCGTCTATGAGCAGCCATCATCAACTTTGTTTTTTTAAATACGGTCTTGGATTTTTCATTACGGATTTCAAGAGCCTCCTTGACCAAAAAAAGAGGTGTTGGTTTTTAATCCTATTAAAAATGTATTTTTTGTCTCTCGCTAACACATGAAGTCTTATGGAAAAATCCATCGATATGATTTTTTTGAATAATTGCGATACATTGTTGGTTTAGGAACATGAGAGGCTCTAAAAATCCGTCATAAAAAATCCAGGACTGTATTTGAAAAAACAAAGTTGATGATGGTTTTTTCAAAAAGAAACGTCGTACGGAAAATCTCTCAACGCTGTTTTATAGAGCTTAAAAAGTGGCCATGAGAAAGTGTTTTTTGTTTTTCCATATCTCTCTAAATAACGAATTTTGAAACTTTCTGAACAGCATATTGTCAGGCTTGAAAATGCGCAACTTTTCTTTGATTTAATCATCTTCGTATCTCTTACGGTTTCCAGGATCCCCATGATATACATCCTTATCTTGGACACACGGTTTATAAAAATGAATCAACCATTACATTAGATTTATTTGAAAAAAACCTAAAAATATGCTACCGTTTCAGTTAATGCCACCAAAGGTCACAAATTCAAAAGCAAATAAGCACTTTGTAGTGCAGATTATGATCTTCCACATATGAGCCCAAGTTCGTTAAAATTGTTCAAGCGAAACTGGAGAAATATCTGTTTGTTTGAAATAACCATAGCCGTATACTCAACGTCTATGGAAATAACAGTTGAACTCCACCCACCTCTTTATCGATAGATAGGAAAAATAGGCTATAATTGATAGATAGGAAAAAACCTTTTAGACAAAAATTATAGGTAAAATGTCAGTAAATATGAAAATGATAACATCGATATATTTTCTTTTTAATAAACAGCTGTAACTCCTAAACGACTGAACGGAAGTTCGATCTTGTTGGAGAGAGCATATTGCTCCATCAAAACCATCGTATTATTTTACCCGAGATATGTCTATGTAGTTCTTATGGATTTGGCTACAGCAAGTTTTTTGATGTAACAACAGAAAATCGCAAAATTCTCAAAAAAATCAAATGCAATAGTATGAATTTTTTATATAAAAATATTTAGTTTAGGTGGAAGAAGGAGCCAAAAAGTGACGTTATATATTTAATAATTATTCAATGATAATAGTACTCGTCCAATCCGCACATCTAAGAGCCCCTGCCATGCGTATATCGAACAAAGCATCTGTCCATGTTTGTTTTAGACATCAGATCTCTACGATTTTCCATGAAGACTTCCAGTGAATGATGATGTGATTTCGTCTGCCATCATTGTTTTACTGTGTCGCTCAGTCAAGAGAACTACGAATCATTTGACGGAATAGTAGTGATGATTTTCAGTTGAAAAAAAGCGAGTTTTTTTAGGAAGCTATTAATCCACCAGTTCCATGCATGCACTGCTAAATTCCACGGCTTTCCGGCGTGTATTAACTTTTCACTCGATATCTAAAAGCTCAATTTCTTTCATTATGAAACTAATAAATATTACACTACATATTTGACTTAAGTACCTTTCTCCAGTATTCCGCATTTTTTTGCGGTCTTTTGGCCTCTTGAATTTTTGAATTCTCGAAAATGTTTCCCATAAAATACCTATTGGAGTTTTGTCGGCTTCGTTTTTCCATTAAGAGTAACTTTGTTCTCTTCACCGAACTTCAAAAGATCCTCGTATTGTTTTCCTTTTACATTTTTTCAATCTCAACATTTTGGCACGCAGAGCTGTGATCAACACAAACAGTAAATTCAAACTACATAAACCTTTGAAACCGGACGCATGCGATCGATGGGCTGCTAAATTATTCCATCCTTTTCTAACCTGTTCCCTTTGAGCTTCGCGCTATCTCTCTTACTGGTGAAAAAACTAAAAAAAAAACGATATATAACGTACAAGATACCGTAGATGTGAAATCCGTGATACAGCATAGCACTTTCGGCATCTTACGTTATGACACACGTTATGCTCAGCTGTTATATTCGGGTAACGTATGTATGTTAGATATAACGTGAATGATACAGCATTAGGCTGATTATCTATGTAGATATTGAGTTGAATATAAACACACAATATCACCCTGTAAAGTGGAAAACATTACATACAAAAACATTGAAACTCTTATTTGAATTCAAAATCAAGTATCCTCTCGATAGAATAAGATATCTAAATGTTTCAACCACATCTACTAAATTCGCAAGTCTATTTGGTATATTCCCAATTTTTTATTTGATTATTCTCAAATAAATATGATTTATTCGCAATTTCAATTGTCTATTCTCAATAACATTCAATATATTCGTAAAATCAATTGACAATTCTCAATTTCATCTGATAGATTCGAAATATCATTTGATTATTCCCAAAATCAATTGATATATTCGCAATATAACTCGGTATATTCGCAAATGAATGTGGAAAAGGTGTAGTAACGACCGATGTTTATTACGTCATTAATTATGTTTCAGTTTGTTTTTGAACCTCTCCATGAGTTAGAAAAGGAGAGACAATCAATCAGTGAGTATAAACCCTCGTGAAACCGACTTTACCAACAAATACCGTATTTGAAAGCAAATTGATTTTCCCGCTTTTGAAGTCCCAGTGAAGAATTTGATTTTTTTAAATTTTTATAAAGAATACCTTGCCGTTGCCGGACATATTGTTTATCATATTATTATGGGGAAGCGCGTATTCTACTCTCGAAACTAAAAGAATGGGTTCATGAATATAAACCAGGATCCAAAAGAGTGATGTTTTATTTGATTCACTCAACACAGATTTATCTGTGTTAAAAGGTGGACTCTTGGTACTTAGTTGTTTGTTCTCAATCAACTAAATAATTTTTTTCTCAGTTATTTTGATAAAATTATAAAAATACATCTAAAACTTCTTCGTTTTCAAGATATACAGTGTGTCCTCAGAATTTCAAATGCTGTTAACATGAGGACAAATTGTCCAAAATTTAAACGATACGAAAAAAGTCATTCTTGATAAGATAGTTCGCATGTCGAAAAAATTGGAATTACGACGAAAAACTGGTTCTTGTTATACTGGAAGTCTCAGCTATGCAAAAACATAAAATCAATCAAGAGGTCATTTTTTGAAACTACTTACGTGGAATGACAGATGGAAAAACAGACTCCAAATTTAGTCCTAACTCTGGTACCAAAGCTACGTAAAAAAATTTGAATTAATGAAAAGTTCCAAGCTCGCATTTTATTAATTCTACTAATAATACCTATTATTGTTATCTGAAAACAACAACAGCAAGTGAAAATAATAATAATTTTATTTATTTAGCATAATAACTATATAAAAAACTCAAAAATGGCTTACATAGGTTGGTTAATTGTATAAAATAATTAAAATAGCAAAATGCTCAAGATAAAAACGAAACAATGATAAAATATGTACATATATAAAATAATAAAATGATGCGGACAATGTACAAATGATCAAAATACAGGAGTGAAAAAGGCTTATCACAGAGTCACAGACAATTTAGTGAACATGTTACACGTTAAACATTTTCGAGGATGTGGTTGCGAGGCAGACTTTTGAATTTTAGTAGGTTTTCACAGTTTCTCAGCTCATTTGGCAGATAGTTGAATTCGTACAGACCTTTGTATAGGATAGAGCCGGATACTTGTTTTGTGTTCCATTTGTTTTCTAGAATAATGTCATTTTTATTTCGAGTCTCATACGCATGAACATTTTTCAAACATTTTGTTCTATCACAAACATAAGCTGGAACCAAACCATTTTTAATTTTAAAGATGAATACATGGACACTACAAGTAACTTTTTGTTTAACAGAGAGCACATTCAACATAGGTGTATATCGACTACATTTAAGGATATTGCTCATTGCCCTGTTTTGGATGATTTGCATGTTATCTAGTACTTCTTTGAGTAAATTATAAAATAGAGTGTTACAGTACTCTAGGTGGGGTGCAGCGATACTATTATATAACAACATTTTTGTCTGTATTGATGAATGTTTTCCTAATCGTATAATAAAATTAACTTTTTGAGAAAACTTTCTAGTTATATAGCTAGCATGAGACGGGAAAGACAAGTTGCTGTCCAAAATCACAACCAAATATTTCATTTCTTTAACGTGATCCAGCTTATTGTTGGAAATATTTACATCGACACAACTTAATTCTATGTTCGATAGTCTACATTTTTTTGCAAATAAACAGAACGTTGATTTGGCAAGATAAATAATTAGACTATTTATACATAACCATTCAAATATAGCAGCCTAGTTATTGTTTATGTCTGTCTGTAATTTTATAAGTCCTTTCCCGCGACACAAAGCATTGTACCGTCTGCGAACAGTACAATTTTCGATGTTTTAACCACATTGACAATATCGTTTGATGTAAATCAGGAACAGGTGGTCCCAAAATGGTTCCCTGAGGTACTCCATGTGTAACCGGTAAGGTAAAGGTATAAAAGTCTCGATATGAATCAGATCAAATCAAATCAAATATGCTTTATTGCCACAGAAAAATTTAAATAAATTTTATGGACAAAGCAAATACAAATGCAAAATGCTAAAGTGAAAACAATACAAGACATGATAATGGTATACTCATTACGTGAACAATAGAACAAAACTAGTACAAATATATTTTCCCAATAATTTGTCAAATTTAATTTTAAATGGGAATTGCTCATGGGCAACAATAAACATTGGCACACTTCCAGTTATGTTATGATGACATAGTGAAATGTGGTGGAATGCAATACACAATACAATGCAATACATAATTCATTTTGTTTCTCTTTATGTTAGTCGCATCCGCGGACTTACTGTATCGTATTTTCGAAACTTGAAGATATTTGAGCAAAATTTGGTAGTTATGAAACATTTTACGCTGTATTGAATAGACAGAAACTTGGTATGAGATAGTTTGGGTCAGTTTTTTAAATAAGGAGCAAGCTAGCAAAGTACATTGAGTTACTTATCGCGTTTAAAACATTGTTGAAATATTTACGTTCAAATTCAAAACTCTCAATACAGGATGTGCCATAAAACAACAGTCAAAAATGCGAGCCTTTCTACCAAGACGTTCGCGATGAGCATTTTGAACTAAACCGAAAAACTAAATAAGAATGAAGAAGATGTATTGATGGACTCTTTTTCTAACATATCCAGAAGAACTGTCAAAAACTAGTTAGGTTGTTGGGTATAGACAGTGGTATAGACTATTTTCCGCTGCCACGCCGGCTTCTCATAAAGTGCCATAGTACCAATTACCAAATGACCATATAATACCCGTCAAACTAAGAGATAATCTACACAATCTGACTGTTAAGTTTTGGTTATTTATAAGAATTGTTGCAATAACTATTGAGGAAGACAAGAAGACAAATTTTGTAAACGACATCAATTCACTTCAGCAACTGTACGTGTTGTTCATTATCTATATTATATAAACGAGGTGTTTTTATGTTCATGTTCAATTTCGATGATATTGTATATCATCCTCATTTTCTCGAATAGATTGGATCTCATTTACTAACTGGTCAATCTCCTTTTTGATGGTTATTCCTAGAACTAATTCTAACTCCAACAAATACAGTCTTTTAGCGAATGGCCGTTTTTTAAAATACTGATGTGGGTATGTGTTTGGCATTTCGTGAAAAGCCGTGACAGATAGAGTGATATTATTCTTCACATTATATGTCGGCGCTTTGTGAAATGCCCACGAGTAGTCTTATTAGTTGATGAACACAACGTCCTGGGTAAATACCCTCAATTTTAGGAATGGTGGATCAAAAATGCATCATGCCGAGAGGAAAAGCGTTTGGCGGCAGTACTGCCATTAACGCTGCAGGATATACCAGAGGTCATTCTGAGGATTATGATATATGGGTACGTCAACACCAAGCTTACGCACCAGGCTTAGAGCAGTTTTTGTTTTGTTTTTGTTTTTCCTCTGAAATGATCAACATTATTAAGCTCCATTTAGTATTTCTTCGGGCTCTTGTTTGAAAATGATAGTTTCTTTAAATGTTTATTTCGTCATCTTCAAACACTATACAATTAATCAACATCCGAAGTCGGTGGTCATCTTATCATGGTAAAGGTACACCCTAACTGGCGCGGCGGATTTCTCTGATTGTTTACACATCTTTGGACACATCTGCATGTAGAATGTGTCGTAAAGTGTCAACAATCAGTGAAATCCGCCGCAGCTGCGAATAATTTGCGCCAGTCTAAGGGTACCTACCTTTGATGGTAGAATAATCACTATTTGTATAAAAACATAATATTATGTCTGCAAACGTCTCGTTATAAAAACCAAGCGTGTCAAATTTTTGAGAAAATTTCGAATTTTTGTCTGTATATCCGAAAGGCCTCAATCCATTGTGAAATTGATGGAAATTTCAAAAAATTATTATTTACAAGGATGTTGAGCATCTTTTTAACTAATTTGTTTGAGATCAACTTTCGCAAGACCAGACCTAGAGCGACTTTTAATTTGTTCTCGAAAAAATATGGTACGCCACAAGATTTCCAAAAAGTGAAAGATCATTTTTTTGTGGTGTCACAAGGTTATACCTACACCCTGTATCTTCCTCACCTACCAGACGTTTGCGGACACACATATTCGTTTACAAAAAGTGAGATGAGCGTCCTGAAAATGTTTTAACAAAAAACTATTTTCAGGCTGAATTGCTTGACGACGAAGACTGGTCCTATAAAAAAATATTGCCGTACTTCATTAAATCGGAAAAAGCAGTTTTTCAAGGAGCAAATCCAAAAATTCATGGAACTGAGGGATTGCTCACTGTAAATATGACAAATGGTATTCCTGGACTGGTAAGAAATTTATTATTTATCATCACTATGCGATTGAATGTGTCATTGGAGTGAAATGATGAAGGCAAAAGTGTTCTGGAAACATATATCAAAACCACTCACTTATTATAACACTATGTGAAATGTTCGACGCGTTACAAAAAAGCTTGTTTTTGTACTGAGGCTGAATATCGACTGTCTTGTACCGATGCTACATACTAAATGTCTTTCCAATCTAGCCCGACAGAAAAAGACAACAATTCTTGTGGCTAGACTGGAACCAGGTGAAGTAATGAATGTCGGAAAATCCCAACTATAATCGTTGAGATTTTCCGGTTTACGATCTTTGGAAATATCCTACCCTAATGTCGCAGACGTGGGTTCCTTGAGATTATTTCTACCTGGAAGTAAAAGTGTTGCAAATTCCTAAAAATATATACAAATGTACGTGTCACCACATCACCCCCCTGCCAGTGATTGAGATAATCACGAGATACAGAAAAACAAAGAAACCGAGGAGTGGAACTTACATCAAAATGTTCTTTGGTAACCCTGCTATCGTTCGGTAAACCGAACACGCCGGCGCCGTCCACTTCTTGTTGTGGTGGTTGTTGGGTTGTCCATCTCTTGATGTTGAGGCACGGTCGAATGAGTCGCTGTTGCTAGATTCTGGTCCTGTTCTGGTGGTGACGTTGATGTAGGCTCTGCTTTATCGGTTGCGACGTGGGCTGGTTTAATACTCTTTCAAACAAGTTTGATCATCTTATTTTACATTTGTGGTTCCATGGTTTCTTCCCCCAACAAGCCGGGAGGTGTTTTTAACTAAAACCAATCAACAGTTCCCTAACCCAATGTACATGAAGTATAATGGTGGTTCCTTCACAAGTGGAGAAACTCACCATCAGCAAGGGGATAGTCAGCAAAGACCTGCGGACTGGTGGTAGCCCCAAAAACCGACAACCTTCCTTGAAACAGGGCAAGTCGCATCCTTCCCACATTAATGATGTTTTTGGATGCCTGTCAGAGGGGTATGGCCATTCGAAAATGACTTAAAAACATGAGTTTGAAAGCAGCACGTCCCGAGTTAATTAGTTGCATATCCGATGTCTTCCAAGGAAAAATTAAACAAAAACCTTGTGTAAATTGCGATTGACAAGAAACACACCTATCATGAACCGAAACGTTGTCCATAGTGATGCTTATATTAATTTGTGAAAATAATGAATAACATTCATTGTAAGTTGCTGTGTCTCCGCCAAATAGTCATTTGGTGCACGCAGCACGCCACCTGCCGATTTGTCAGAGAATTAGCATAACATTTGCTACGTCCCATCATGCAGAGCCCTCTCACCACAATGTGTCTGAATTAATTCCACCGATCACTAACAGCTGCCGGCGGTTCTCTTTGTGAGCGCTACCACGGCGTCACACCCTGAACTAGCCGATTTCCCAGTAAAGTTTTCTATAGGTCGCTTACATCTCCAATAACACCTTCGATCATAACCTCACCAATTGACATTGATTCTGTCACAAATCAACGTCAATAGCGCAATAATTAATCTCGGAAAAATCGGCCAATTTTTAGGTATCCGGAGTTCGTAAGCGAGAAAAGATCAGAAATTGACTGGTGTGTTATGGTTGTTGGTGGAATCTCAGGTAGATCAAAAGTGGACGCCTCCAGCTATAGGACCGCTCTCTCGACAACGGGAGGGGCAGAGCCACTGCAGCGTCACGATCAACGCAGATGAATCAGACCAGCAGTGGAGATAATCTACCTGACCTCACTGCGAAATAAAATGGAAGATTTAATAAATTCACATATTAATAAGTATCATCAATATTTTCCCTATTTTCTTTGTAGATTGGTAGTTTACCGTAAATAGGAATATGTGTGACATTGTTTGAACGTCTGGTGCTTGTTACATTTTTAATTACGGGTGAATTCCCTGTTCTGAAGTGGTAAAATCGATCAGACATTTGTACAATATGATCCTGCAATAGCGGTATTTCCGCGAGTGGATGTAACTCTGGAATTGGTGTCCTACGTGGCAAGTTGAGGGAAGCTCTTAGATACAAATTCTGTGACCTTTGTATGCGTGCAAATTGTGAGTTTGACATGCTGCACCATACAGGGCATGCATAGATCATAGTGGGTCTCATGACTGTACTTTACTGGTAGAGCTTTAGATCTTGCGACAATTTGAACGCGGACACAGAATGGACAATTTGCACGTTTTTTGAAAATATGAAAAATATAAGGATTAGTAAGTACTGATGTCATTGATGTTCAAAAACTCAACCTACGACCTCTATCAATGTAGTTATCGACGATTAAAGAGCGCCAATCAACATCCAATACATCACAGAATACACTATCTATCTCCGTCTGACGTATTGACTGAGATGACTCTCTCTCTCTCGGAAGGGTAATATGGCCCCACCCCTATTGCGATCATGCAGTGAAATTCGCGTCATCTTTTTCATTTATTTAGTATACTTTTGGGTATTTCGGAAAAATTTCTTCGCTGATGACTTTCAAATAATGTCTAGAATACGTTTATAAAATTTCAAGTCATTTGAAAATGTATGCAAATTGTCCATTGGATATGATCGCTGTTTGGACACGAAAGACTTTTGCATCATGGGGTATGTATTTTGCACAAATGAAAGTCGTGAGTCAATAACAACCCCTAAATACCGTAGCTTCTTAACCACGGCAATTGGTTCGTTATTGATTTGCATCGGTTCAATTATCCGGTTATTTGTGAATTTTCTACTAAGCACTAAAGATTCACACTTTTAACTTTCAATTTACAATTTCCATTTATGGTACCATGCAACCAGTGTGTTCGTACAGTATGCATTGATGCGCTGATTGGCGGCTTGTGCGTAGTATTGTCACAACGTGGGGGATCTCTGCTCCACCAAGTGATCCATTGTCTGACTGGGGGACGTAGCGTAAATCAAAAGAGCTCGACGACTGGTACTAACTTTACTTTTATTCACCAAATATGTCTAGACGGTGATTACCAATACATAATAATATTTGGAGCAGAGAGAGAAAGAGGAGCGCGCAGCTGGTGTCAGAGAGGTAGGCTGGCAATAAGGCACTGACATGTTTCCCAGAAACGGTTCTATGCTACCAGCTCTACCTCTCGACGGACCAGTGAACTGATATCTGTTCAGTGAACAATCTACTATTTATATTGACTGAAATAATGATTGCTACGCATATTTCACCAAGTCAGTTCACCATTACCTCAGAATGCCGAGTCGACAAGTTTGGGGTCTATTCTAGTGCCTTTGAACTTGAATGAACCCCTTACTGCTGCATTTCTCGTAATTGCCCGGATGTTTGAATTAAATAATTGAATTGGAATATCGATGGAAATATTGGAAATGTCGAGGGAAATATTGACTTGTTGACAGTATGATCGTGAATAGACTATCACGTCATCTGCGTACATTACCATTTGGATTGGATCGGCAGTAGGAATGTCGACTGTGAACAAGTTGAACAGTTCTGGCGATAATACTGTTCCCTGGAAGACTTCTGCATAGCGATTTCTAGAGTCAGATAACGATCCCTCAACGCGGACTTTTAAGGTAGGATTGTATAAGTTTGACTTGGAATGGTGGGAATTGCTGGATGTTGTGTAGCTTCCACAGAGAACCGTCATGCCAAATCGTGTTGAACGCCTGAGCGAGGTCCAGCGTCAGCATAAAAGTGTTCAGCTGTTTGTTAAACCCATCCATGGACTATTGCGCAACTTTGGCTACTTCGAGAGAGCTGTCAAGTCCCTTTTGCAGGCCAAATTGAAAGGGTGGGATTTTGTCGAGCAAGTGGAGTTTGTGGAATGATCGGAGAATCAAACGCTCAGCTTCTTTCGACAAGCTGCTCAACAATGCAATTGGACGACAGAAAGCCACTTTTGAGGGGTCTTGACTCGGTTTTTGAATTGGTATGATTAGAGCATTTCGCAACATGCCGTTGATTAGATACATGAGTTGTAAAAGCTCCTTTCAAGAAAGATTCTTCAACAGCATGTTAGCTATGCAGTCTTCTCCGGTGGCCTTATTGTTCGGGAGCGTTCTAACCATTCTGGAAAATTCCGATGGAGAAACGAGAATTTTCCGGAACACACGCTCTTGAATAACACAGTCAGCGGCCGTGGGTTGCCTCACACACTCTGTAACCTCCAATTCTAACTGCGTGACGTCTGAATTCTCCCCAGAGGTTCTCGCCAGATGATCAGCCAACGTCTCAGAGATTTCTTCAGATGTCTTGGGGACATCTCCCAGTAAAGGGATTTCATTCGATTTGTTTCTGAGCCGTTCGCTGATTTTTTAAAAATAGTTATCCTGTGTGGACAATCGGGTTAGTCTTTTGGTACAGGTTTCGCAGCGAAACTTGAAAATCGCCCTCCGAATTCTTTCAAATTTAAAAATTCGTCACGCTTTTCCCAAAACCCAGATCACTGCCCTCTCGTCTTTTTCGATTTTTGAGCTTGATGAGCTCCAGAATCTAACCAGGTGGCATGTTCTCAGCGTGCTTGAGGTAAACTTTGTGACTAACCTTATTGCGTGCGTATTGTAGCGTTTCCAAGAAGTGCTCGGATTCTCGTTCCAGATCGTTTGGTGACGGGAAGTCGTTAACGATCTGGATCCGCTCGTTCACCACTTTTCTGAAGAGTCTCCAATTCACATTTTTGCATATGTATGTGGGGGTCTCACTTCATCTCCTCTGATCTCAACTTTCCAGTCAATCAAGATTGGCAAGTGAACAGAGGAGAGCTCATTGAGAACACGCAAATATGGTGGATTTGAGATATCTTTCGCAATTGCCAGATCAAAGTACGTTGGAGTCATGCTGCTGGTATGGTAATGCGTTGGCGGTTCCAAGAGCTGGATGTTGTTTTCTGCAAAATAATAATGCAGAAAATCCCCAATTCGATCCCACTCGGCTGATTTAATACGATCCATCGAAACTAAGGTGTTTTCATTTCGCTGCTGTAGCGTGAAAGTTCTATTATTTCTCGCCAGACCTTTGGAGGGTCCTGTGTAGACCGGTTGTGATGAACCTTTGTACACCTCTTGTCTGAGAAATACATGTTACGACGTCTGAAGATCCTTGAAAACGAAGGCGCGTTCCTTGTTATGGCTCGTGCCCTCAACCGGGTGCAATTCCTGGAAACATTGCTTCATTTTCTTTCCGAAGTTTGCAGGATCCAAGCTGTCATGTGCTCGTGCGTGCTGACAAGAATTCACCAGGTAGCCGGATCGCAGATAGGTCCAATGCCATGCAGAACCACCGGCAGAATGTCAATCCAGTTTTCACCACCGTGACATCTGAATGCTGCTTTGAGTTGTCGATGAAAACGTTCCACAACTCCGTTGGCAGCAGGATGGAATGCGGTGGTTCGCAAATGGGTTCAACCGATCAATTAACTGAGGCAATTGAAAATATTCGATTCAAATTATCTTTTCTGGTTCGTGATGATGCGTAACGGAACTACAAAGCGTGCCACTCATTATGGAAAAAGGCAGTGTCCGCATCTATTGTCTACAAGGGGAGTGCTTTAGACCAGCGTGTTAAACGGTCGACGCAGGTAAGCGGGTACCAGAACGTCTCGCAAACAGGCAAAGGGCCAACCAAGTCGATGTGCATGTGTTTGCAACGTGCAGACGGTGGTAAGGACCTAATCGGTGCCGGTCTGACACTGCAAACATTCTCGAGCCCAGCTGCTAAAATCAGCCTTCACTGACGGCCACACGTGACAGTGCGTTACCAGCTTCACGACTGCTTTTATTCCAAGATGCAACGATCGATGCAACGAGTTGAATGCTTATTTCCTGAATGCTGTTGATAAAAAAGGACGTGCGACTTATGTTAACTCATCGCAAAACACGCTGATATTGGTGCCTGGCAGTCGCACCTTCTCAAGTTGCAGACCAATGTTTTTCTGTAGGAATCTTCTGATTTCTTCGTTGTTTTGTTGTGAACGTGCGAGAGCTAGGAGATCGATAGTGGTGGCAATTTCATCAACTTGTGAGAGGGTATCAGCGACTACGTTGTCTTTTCAAGAGATATGGTCGATGTCATTCGTGAATTGTCCAATGAAATCCACGTATCTGAATTGGCTTGTTGGAAATGTTGAAAATCATTATTTATTGTGATTATTGTAACATAACGTGTCAGCTTACCTGTTTGTGCTGACCAGTTAAAAAGTGTATGTCATTAGTTGTCATTATAGAATTTGTATCATCAGACAGACATTACATTTTCACTGCTTTTGCATCAAATACATAGTCCACTTTCTTGAGTCTGTCTCGATACCCAAAAACAAAACAACAAAGAGTAATAGTACCCATAAATACAGTTCACTACCAGAAAGCGTTATCGAAGATATAAAACATTGGTCCTGTCAAACCGGATTAAAATTTACTGGAAAACCAAGTATCGAAGCCTGATTGGATGGAAACCTGTTGATCGTAGCAGAACATCATAAGTCAGTAGTGAGCACCTCATTTTCCATCATTTTCCTTTCCTTTTCTTACTGAATTAGTTTCGATCTGTGTTAGTTGGTGATATTATTGCTAGTATTTCGTAGTGACTATCACATGCGCTATTTGTTTTGCTATTTGAGCTACTAGAAAAGATAGTCCCTAATCCTTGTCACAATAATATCATACCTCGCCATCCACTATGTCAACTGAAATAGAAAAAATCTGCCGTAAAAGAGGCACTATCAAGGCAAAAGTTACTATTTTCTCTGGATTTTTAGATAATTTAGAGTCAAGATATCCCGATAAAAATATCACAGATTTAGTATGGCTTAACGAATTGAAGGAGCGTATTGAAAGATTTCGTATTTCACTTGATGACTTTGAGGAAGTACAAGAGAAAATTGAAGAAATATCTGCCGAGACAGATACAGAAAAAAACCTTCAGGAACGAGAATCTTTCGATAAGGAATTTTACGCGGCTTTAGGTAGGTCGAAAGCGTTGTGCAATTATTCAAACGTCATTGTCAATAATGATACTGGTATTCCTGTACACCTGTAGCGGTTCCACCGGTATCGTCGCATGAGTCAAATATCAAACTCCCCATAATACAGCTCCCCAAGTTTGTCGGTAATTATGAACAATGGTTGGAATTTCATGATTCATTCGACTCTCTCATCCATAAAAATGAATCTATTAGTGAAATACAAAAATTTCATTATTTGCGCGCTAGTTTGTCTCATGGCGCACTAGAAGTTATTGGTGATCTTGAATTTTCAAGTCAAAATTACGCTATAATATGGGATTTGATTTGCAAGCGATATAACAATATCCGTATTCTAGTTCAAAACCATGTTAGAGCCATGTTAGAGCCATATTCTCGCTAGAAAAAGTGGTTGAAGAGACATCGCAAGCTATATGAAAGATCATGGACAACATGACCAAACATCTTAGAGCTCTAAAACTTTTCCAAGAACCCACAGACAATTGGGATACGTTGATAATTTTCTTGATTGTACAAAAATTAGATTTGATCACAACTCGCGAGTGGGAACAAAAAAAATCATCATATGAAAGACCTACACTAGAAAATTTGAAGGCATTTTTGAAGGATCGAGCTGATCTCCTGGAGTATTTGGAAAATGGTAAGTCGAAAAAATTCGTTAAACCCAAATTCGAAAATAGAACCAAGTCCTTCGTAACCAGTAACCAATCTCATGCTTGCTCGTTTTGTAAAAAAGATCATGTTCTTCATGAATGTCCAGAATTTTTAAAGCTGAACACTAGTGATCGATTGATAGAGTCGGGCCATTTGATTAAATAGTGTCGTTCTGGTTCGTGTAAGCACTGTAGAGGTAGGCACCATTTCCTCTTGCATTTTGAACGATCTACTGGAGCGCCTGACAATTCTCAAAGTGGTGAAAAGTCGCAAGAACGTGTAGTTTGTTCAGCGCGAAATGCAAATGACTTCAACAATCAAGTTTTATTGTCTACTGTTTTGATTGGTATATTAGACAAACATAACAGAATACATACTGCGCGCGCGCTATTGGATGCTGGAAGTCAAAGCAGTTTTATAACTTCTAAGCTCGCCAACGATTTAAATTTAGATTTGTCCAGTTTTGAGATAAAGGTTTGCGGATTAAATCAAACTGAATCCAAGGTAAAATACAGAACAACTGTGCGAATACAGTCGCGTTATAACAATTTCAGCAGACAAATCGGTTGTTTGGTGGTTCCAGAAATTACTGGAGATTCACCAAATTTCACTGTAGATTTTACGTCTTGGGGCATTCCCGATAACATCAATTTGGCTGACCCAAATTTCCATATTTCTGGAAAAATAGATTTATTATCAGGTGTAGATCACTTCTGGCATGTTATGTGTGTGGGTCAGATCCAACTCAGTGGAGCATTGCTACAAAAAAGTAAATTTGGATGGATTGTGTCTGGTAGCGTTAAATCATACAATCCACAAGAACTGCATTGCAATTTGTCGCATATAGATATAGATAGAAAGCTCACATGTTTGGGAAGTAGAAGAGGTCCCTTCTCAAAAATTCATTTCTTGTGAAGAAAAATTATGCGAAGAACATTTTATGGATACTTTTGAACGCAACGAAAATGGCCTATTTTTGGTGACAATTCCCTTAAAGGAAAATCCTGATGTCCTAGGCGATTCATATAAGAACGCAGAAAAACGATTGTTCTCATTAGAGCCTGAGTTCAAAGGAAATCCTTCCTTTAAATTGGCTTATTCTCAAGTCATGAACGAATATATTTCTCTAGGGCATGTGTCGAAGATTCCAGAAAACGATAAGTTACAAGTATCATATTATTTGCCTCACCACGGAGTAGTGAAGGAAGAAAGTATCACTACTAAACTACGTGTTGTTTTTGATGCTTCTTGCGTCACTTGTACTGGATATTCCTTCAATGATTTACAAATGGTAGGACCCACTTTCCAGCCTGATCTATTTTCTGCGTTGATTCGTTTTCGAACATATAATGTTGTCATCGGTGGTGACATCCACAAAACATCCCCTATAGAACTTTTTCTTAAATGAGAGCTGTCAAACCACTCTTTTAGTTGTGCCTCCTGTCACCGGCAGCGCTGAAGTCACTACCTTTGATTTGTATCACCTGTGTACTTGTCAGCTGGTTTGTCACTGTCATTCGTGGTTTAAATTCGAAATTTCAATTCAATTATTATTGATTCAGTTGGCATTGTGCATGTCTCTTTTCTTACAATGAACATTGTAACTTTATTGAATCTTTATTCCGGCGAGCAGAAGTCTGCAGAAAATAAATGCGGTGTTTCCGACTGTGAAGAAAAATACATCAGCGGCAACCGTTTTTGGTTTCCAAATTCTGAAGACTATCTTTATGTTTCTGGTCATAAAGAAACCCTTTTTAAAAAATGATTTTTATTTTCACAACTTTGAAAATTAATTGAAAAAAATACAATTGGAACTTAACTCTAACGTGTCTATGCCGTTTCTCTGCGAGCGGACCGTTTCCTAGCCGTAAGTATCCAAGGAACTGCTGACGGCTGCACAGTCATGATGCTGCTTACTAAGGACTTATTAGACACATAACTCCTCCCTTCTTAAAGGAAACTCAAGGGGGTAGCACTTGAGTTTCATCAATGGTACTCGTACGCTGGGGCTTGATTATGGCTGGCTTCCTTTTCATGACAAGGTAAATTGCCATCGGGATCGGGATCAGAAGAATCAGGATCCAAAAGGACCAGTGTTGATAAGGGCTATGCTCTTTTACATAGTCCAGAGGCTTGATATGTGACTCTTGTAGTTGCAATTGGTGTAGTTGATCCAGAGGTAAATTTTGAAGGTGGATTTTTTCTACTTGGGCGACGGGAACATGGATTTCTTTGACGCCATCTAAAGTGACTGGATGGCCATGGAATGCTTCTTGATCGTTCTTGTAGACGGACCGTGATGTTTGGATGGAACATCTTGGTGGAACTATGAATAAGTAAGTTCCATGAAGCTGAGCGATTTCGTCTTCTTCACAGTGAGTCTGGATTTTCTGACTTTTCGGAAATATTCCGATGTAGTGGGCTTCATCGATCTCTTCCATGATTGGCTTGTTGATATGGATTGGTATTTGTCGACATGTGTCCGACTGATTTTTGAGGGACAAAAGGGACGTAACGCAATCAGGATTTTCATGTGTTGGTAGAACGTTGTTGTTCTTGCAGTAGTATATCTTCTTCAGGGCCATGCATTCTTCGTTTTGGTATTGGTACTTGTCGTTGCTCAGGATAAGGTAAGTAGAAGGAGGGATGATGATGGAATTGTTTTTATTTGGGATGGAAAAGAGATGGAAAATCTCGAAATCATCCTGATTCACTAGCGGAAAATTTAAAGAGAAAACTATTTTGTTTTCAATTGCAAAAACATTTGTTTCAACTACACGGTAATACATTTCGAAATTATCGCTTAGAAATAGAAGTTGGAAAACATTGTGTTGTTTCTGGAGTTCATTCACTATTTCTTTGAGATCTCGTGGAGTTATTATACTCCTATGCAAGGTTTTGAGCGAGGCGAAGGTGATAGCATTTTCTAATTCGCTGATGAAGTTCAACAATGCGTCGAGATTTACTTTGATTTGATCAATGGTCTCGTGAATTTCAAGGTAGTGCAAATAGCTGAACTGTGTCTTTTTGATATCATCAATAATACCATTTATTCGGTTTTCAATTGCTTTCTGATTATTACTCACAATTGTCATGGTGTGATTGATGTTTTTCATTAAATTGGTTGTTAAAGACACTTGTTGATTGACTGTTTGAATTACATTATTTTGACTATTTTCAAGCGTTTTTATATGATCATGAATTTCTTTAGCGTCTTCTTGGTCAAGATTGCCAGTTATAAATTTGACAAGTGATCCGATTGGATTAATTAAGCCTCTTTTATTTCGTCCATTTGGTAGGAAAGAATCGATTTTCTGATTTACCAAATTTACTTCATACTTGAGATGTTGATAAGCTTCAAGCAATAGATATTTTGATTCGATTGAAGAGTTGTTAATTGTGGTTTCTAGTTTGATATAATGACTTGTTATGTCGGTTATTTGATTTTTTAGTGAAATGAGGTCAATGTAGTGTAGGAATGTATGTGTTGCAATTTTGATTTTGGCAGTGCCTAATTTGAATGGAAGGATGCCGGGGTTGGATTCAAGATTCTGAATCTGTACCTTCTGTGCCTTCGTCAGGTGAAGTAAGGTCATCAACCTGCAAAGGGTTTTCTGTCATTTTTCGGGGATTTTTGAAAATTTGTTTATGATAGTTATTTTGGGCAGTTGTTACTGTCAAGTCATTAGTTTTTAAAATATGTTCTGGTTTATAGAGTGGATTGGTTTTGGATTGTCTGTCGCCTAATTTTCGATAACCGATTGATCCAGGTTGGATATCGGGTGGATCATTCCGTTTTTCGTTCGCTTTTTCAATTACTTTACTTTTGTTAGCGGACAGATTTTCGTGAATATTTTTGTAGATTTCTCCCATTGATTCTTTATGTTGATTTAATTGATTGTTTATTAGTTGGGCGTTACTATCAATATCGATAGGATCTTTAAGTTCTAAATGACCAAATACTAAATCAATTGGTTTTTTCTTTGTTGCCGAATGAATTGAATTATTATATCCAATTATTGAGAGGTTTAGTTTTTCGTGCGGGCTTAAATTTGGTTTTGTCAAAGCTAAAGTTCTCATGTGTTCCAGAAGTGTTGAGTGAAATCTTTCTACTATAGAATTACTATTTGGGTTCAAAGGTAAGGTGTAATGCCAATTTATATTATACAACTTTGAGAATTCTTTCAATAGATGTTGATTGAACTCTGTACCATTATCTGAAACTATATTTTCGGGTATTTTGTAATTTGACACAAATTGAACAAGTGATTGGTAAATGTGGAGGGCTGAAAGGCTTGGCAAAATGAAAGCCTGACTGAATTTTGAAAAACTGTCGCAAATTGTTAATGCAACATTTTTGTCAAACTTGAATGTGTCTACATGTAGTGTTTCAAATGGTTTCTTAGGTGTAGGTGTAAGTTGTAATTTGATTAAGGGTGGATGACGCTCGTACTTTACTTGTTGACAAATCGAACAGTTGTTGATGAATTTTCGTACATCATCATTCATTTTTGGCCAATAAAATTTTAATCGAAGTTGATCGATAGTTTCATGTACACCTCTGTGATTGGTAATACCTTCGTGTTGCTTTTTGATCGTTTCGCGTTGTTTGTCTATCAACTTTAATTATGAAAATTTGACAGAGAAAATAATTAATTGGTTTTTCAGTGATATGAATGGTGAGAATTGGATCCTCTGCACTCGTATGCACTGTTTCGTTGTCATCATTTTCGTCTGAAACGTAATACAGGCGGTGTTTGCGACCTTATTCTAGTTTCGCTACTTTGGTTTTCCTCGGAATTAGACGGTTGGATATTTGTTTCGTTCACATGAATTTCTACTCGTGATAAAGCGTCGGCATTGGTGTTTTTCTTGCCTTTCTTATAAATAATTTGATAATCAAATTCTTCTAATTTTAGACGCCACCTAACGAGTCGAGAGTTTGGTTCTTTAAGGTTCATTAACCATTGAAGGGGTTGATGATCTGTTACAATTTTGAATTTCCTTCCGAAAAGATAAGGTCTAAAATAACGTGTTCCCCATATAATTGCGAGAAGTTCTTTTTCAATAGTACTATAGTTTTGTTCTGAAGAATTTGATGTTCTCGATGCGTAGGCAATCGGTTTATCTTGACCTATAGGCCCTTGTGAAAGGACACAACCAATGGCAACATTGCTTGCGTCAGTTGTTAAATTAAATTCTTTAGAAAAGTCCGGATATTGCAATATCGGGTCATTTGTTAAAAGTAGTTTACAGTCTTGGAAGGTTTTCTGATATTCGGGGTCATTGATGTTTATGGTTGAATTTTTCTTTAAACAATTTGTGAATGGCTTGGTTATTTTGGCAAAATTTGGAATAAATTTCCGATAATAACCAAGAAGTCCGAGAAAGCTTTTAATTTCCTTGGTTGATTTTGGGATTGGATATTTCAAAATAGCATTGACCTTATCAGGATTTGGTTTTATTCCTTCGGTTGTTATTATATGTCCAAGAAATGCAACTTGCTTATGTAAAAATTCAGATTTATCAAGCTGGATTTTCAAGTTACTTTCACGTAGTCTCTGAAAAATATGTTTGAGACTGACGATATGTTCTTGTAGTGAGGTGGAAAACACTATTATATCGTCCATATAGACGAAACATATTTTATTTTGTAGTCCTTTTAAAACATTATCCATGACCCTTTGAAAGGTTGCGGGCGCATTTTTTAGGCCAAAGGGCATTCTGATATATTCATAATGCCCATTTTCAACGCTGAAGGCTGTTTTTTTGATGTCGTCGGGGTGCATTTCAATCTGGTGAAATCCACTAGCCAAGTCGAGAGTAGTAAAATATTGGCTACGGCCTAATTTGTCAAGAATGTCAGTGATATTTGGAATTGGATAACGGTCATCAATAGTTTTGGAATTAATTCCCCTAAAATCTACGACAATTCGCCACTTTTTCTTCCCAGAAGCGTCCGGTTTTTTTGGTACGATCCAAATTGGTGAAGACCATGGTGAATCGCTTGGTCTAATAATGTTTTGATTCAGCATTTCGTGAATTTGCCGCTCAACTTCCGGTTTATGTATAAATGGGTATCGATATGATTTTGAATGGACGGGTAGTTCGTCAGTTGTTTTTATTTGGTGTTTGACTTGGTTGGTAAATGTCAACGGTTGATTGTCTTTATGAAAAATATCAAAATATTTATCACACAATTTTGTAATATGATATTTTTCTTCTTCGTTCATATGTTCCGTGCGGATCAAATCTGCAATCTCATTTCTATACAATTGATTAGGTGTTTGCTGAATGGTAAAATTAAAAATTTGGAAATTGTTTTGATCAAAATTTTGAACTTTGATTGGATTGTATAAAGAAATTTCTTGAGCTTCATCTGTATTGTTTGAAATTTCTACAGAAGCGTAACCTTGACTTGCGTCTGTTAAACATTCAGGAATGATGCAATTTGAAATTTTATACTGGGGAATGGTTACATAACCATTCTCTACATCAACAGGAATTTTTAATTTTTCTGTCATATGAGGTTCAATACGAGTGAAAAATAATAGTTTTGATTTTGCTTCATAGTGGCTCAAAGGAATTTTTGATTCTGGTGTTTTCAAGAGATAGTTTTGCAGATCAATTTCGACATTAAGATCTTTTAAGGTTTCGTATCCAAGTAAACCATCAAAGAAGTGATGAAACTTGAATAAATAGAGTTTGATTGATTTCCCTGAATTAAATTCATTGAAAGCTGGAATTTCAACACAAAAATCTCTAGTTGTTGTTTGGAAAACTGAAGAAATTGAAAATGGTTCTTTGTTGATGAAATTTGGAAAATACTTTTCGGCTATTTCGGGATTTAAAAATGATTTTGTCGCACCTGTATCAATCAGTAATTTTAACGGTGGATTGGCGATTTTTATATACGGGAGATCTTTCTTGTCGTAAATTGAGTGAATTTCTACGTTATTGACTCTGGAGGCAAGGTTTCCTGAAAATTTTGGGCGTTTTCTTCAACTATTTCTACAGAACTATTTTCTTTTATTTGCTGAACATTTTGATTGTCATTATAAGGGTAGTCATCATGGGGTTGGTCACAGTATGGTTCCATTGATAATGATCTTTGATCCAAACTTTGATCATCATAATAATATGGATATTCGTACTCCAGATATGAATGATTATTATACATTGGGCTTGAATTGACATTATGCATTTGGAAGTTGTTTGATCTGTGATTATTACTATTGTTATTACTTCCATTTGAACTATGAGAAATTCCACTCATTGGTGTTGGTCTGGGCAAATTTCTAAAGTTTTGTTGGTTTGGTCTAAAAACATTTGTTTGAGGCCTTGGAGGTCCAAAAACTTGTCTATTGGTGAAAAAATTTGGTTGATTGAATCTAGGTTGTGGCATGTTAACTGGCCCACGAGGAAATGAATTTCCTTGGTTAAAATTTGGAACATTTTGAAAGGAGTTTGAAAAATTTGGGAAATTGTTTCTGTTATTGAAGCCAAAATTTTGCCTTTGAACAATTTGATTGTTCGATTGATTTCTATTGTTATTTTCAAGATGAAATGGTTTTTGCAAGTGTCTGATATTTGTTTCAGAAATTATGTAAGTTCTAGCTTCCGCAAGATTGACAGGTTTCATTGCTCTGATAGTTGAGCCCAAAGGTTCTTTCAAACCAGCTAAAAATATTTTTAAACCATGGATATTATAAAAGTTCTTCTTAACATTAGCAGTATTCTCATCGTCATTATGAGTATCTAAGTAATTATGAAGAGCACTCAAATTACCCATTACTCTAGTATGAAATTGTAAAGGCAGTTCATTTGCATTTTGACGCAATTGATCCAAATCAAAGAGTAACCCGTTTTCATCTCGTTGATCACCAAAATGTGCAACAAGCGCGGCTTTAACGGTACACCAATCTTTAGTAACGCAAATGCTATAAACTTCCCTTGCTTTACCGATAAGTTTTGCATAGATTCCATAGATAATAGTGATATTTTGGACACAATCTAACGTCGCATTGTTCCAATAAGTAGTTATAAGCTTATTACTAGTCTCTAAAAATGCGGATAATTCAAGAGGATTTCCGTCAAATTTTGGAACAATATCTAATAGTTTATTATTTAATATTGGAGGAGGCATATTTGATGCTTGATTTGAATTATTTGCTTGATTTGAAAGTGAAAGGCGTGAAAAAAGATTATCTAAATTTAAAAGATTATTTTCCGAACTTTTACTTTGGTCAGTTAAGTTGGTAACTTCTAAATCTAACTCGAATTCAATGTTTTCTGCTTGAGAATCAGAAGAATGCGAGGGGAAAGACATAGACGGACAACAATAGGAAAAAGGTGACTTACAGGAGGAAAATCTTCATTTTTCTCTGCTGCACTGCTGGATTTCTTCTTTCTACCAAACACACTACGATCCGATTAACGAAACGTTTTCGATCTGTGAATCCTTATGAAGCACTGGTTCGATTTTTGAATCAACGGTTGAAACCGACGAGTTTTTCACTGTGAAATGCTCGTTCAAAATCCGCCACGACTGCGCCACTTTATGTTTCTGGTCATAAAGAAACCCTTTTTAAAAAATGATTTTTATTTTCACAACTTTGAAAATTAATTGAAAAAAATACAATTGGAACTTAACTCTAACGTGTCTATGCCGTTTCTCTGCGAGCGGACCGTTTCCTAGCCGTAAGTATCCAAGGAACTGCTGACGGCTGCACAGTCATGATGCTGCTTACTAAGGACTTATTAGACACATAACTCTATGGAGATATACAGGGTGTCCCAGCAAGGGTGGCCACCGGCCATATCTCAGAAACTACTGGACCTAAAAGTTCAGAAAAAAAAAATTATCACTAAAGTGGCCACGAGAAAATGCTGGGAAATATTTAAAACTTCGAAATTTTTCCGCTAGGGGGCGCAATCAAAGCTTAAATATTAAAATTCGAAATTTCTCCGGAAATTCTCAGATTGAGGTATATCTTTATCAACATGGTTAGAAAACCTAGACAATTTCACGTCTTTTTGGTACAGGGCTCATTGGCGTACCGATCTTCGTGTGAGTAGGGGAAGGTAGTGAAAGTGTAATTGTTCAAGTAGCTGTAACTTATTAACGACTTGTCCGATTTTGTTGCGTATAGGCTTGTTTAGAAGATAAATGTGAGTACTTTCGAACATCGTATCCAGTAGTGCGTGATTGTCTCCAGCAAAATTGCTAGAAGGGGTAACTTGAATTGAAAACAGTGTTTTCCATTTTATCGCAAAAATTTAAATGGTATGGTATAATTCTGATAAGAGCATCGAAAGGTACATTAAATTTACAAGAAAAAACCTCTGAAACGCAGGTGGATATCTTTTTTCGTTTTCGAGTTATTGCCGAGAAAAGAGTTTTTGACACTCGAAAAGTTGTTTGTTGTGTAGTTCTATTGCAACCTGCTTTTTTTTTGGCTTCAATAATAATAACTAGTCCAAATTATGTAAAATTTAATGTTTTCATTTGTTATTTCAATAGAACAAAACTCATAATAAATGAAAAATATTTTGATGAGCATAAATCCCAATCTAATTATGTATTAAATATTGCAATGATGAGTTGAAAAAAAATCTAGGTAGCTGTGGAAAAACATCGGCGGGTTTTCATGGAGATAATTGAAACAGATATTGCAATCATAACAATCTCTTAATTATCATTTTAACATTCTCTGTTAAAATGTCTTACACCAATGCCGAGGCTTTTGATATGCTCGCCGTATATTTTCAATGTTTTGGAAATGCTCCGATTGCGGCACGTGAATACGCTGCAAGGTATCCTGAACGAAGGCACTACAGCAGAAAGGTATTTCGGCGAATGGCAATACGTTTAAGAACAACGGGAAGTGTACAGCTCAATCCAGTTCCAATCAGAAGACGTCCGGTAAGAAACCATGAAGACAATATTATAAACGTTCTCGCTTACGTGGAACCTTCACCGCATTTGAGCACAAGAGAAATTTCCCACCATCTAGGATTAAGTCGTTCTTTAGTGCTCCGAATTTTAAGAGACTTCAAACTTCGTCCATACCATCTTTCCTTACACCAAGCTGTATCAGAAGATGATTTCAACAGGCGACTAGACCATTGCTATTGGCTACGAGAAATGTGCAACGAACATCCTCAATTCCTCTCCCAAATTTTATGGACCGATGAAGCCCGTTTCTCTAGTTCTGGAAATGTTAATTTGCATAACATGCACTTTTGGTCGCGGGAAAACCCACACTGGATGCGGGAAGTGGATCATCAAAACAGGTGGAGTGTAAACGTCTGGTGCGGAGTGTTAGGAAACAAAATTATTGGGCCGTATATTATTGATGGCCCTTTAAATGGTGAATCATATTTAAACTTTTTAGAAAATGACTTGCAAATACTTTTAGAAGATGTTCCCATTGGTCTTAGGATGTCCATGTGGTATCAACATGACGGTTGCCCAGCTTATTATGCACGGAGAGTTCGTGATTTTTTAAACAATCGTTATCCAGATCGCTGGATTGGAAGGGGCAGTTTGTTCCCATGGCCACCGAGATCCGTCGATTTAACTGTGTTGGACTATTACTTGTGGGGACAAATAAAGGACATCGTTTACAAAACTCGTCCCACCGCAAGAGAAAATATGATTGAGCGGATTGAGAATGCTATACATTCCATTGCACCAATTGAAATAGAAACAGCTGTTTCTATTTGTAGGCACAGAATTGAGAAATGTATTTTACAAGATGGAGGACAATTCGAACATTTATAAAGTTAAATAAAACTACACAACAAACAACTTTTCGAGTGTCAAAAATTATTTTCTCGGCCATAACTCGAAAACGAGAAAAGATATCAACCTGCGGTTTGGAGGTTTTTTCTTGTAAATTTAATCTTCATTTTGATTCTGTTATCAGAATTATACCGTACCATTAAAATTTTTGAGGTGAAACGAAAATAACAGTTTTTAATTCAAATTACGCCTTCTAGCAACTTTTCTGGAGACAATCACGCATCACTTGATACGATATACGAAAGTACTCACATTTATCTTCCAAACAAGCCTATACGCAACAAAATCAGACAAGTCGTTTATAAGTTACAGCCACTTGAACAATTACACTTTCACTGCCTTCCCCTACTCACACGAAGATCGGTACGCCAATGAGCCCTGTACCAAAAAGACGTAAAATTGTCTAGGTTTTCTAACCATGTTGATAAAGATATTCCTCAATCTGAGAATTTCCGGAGAAATTTTGAATTTTAATATTTAAGCTTTGATTGCGCCCCCTAGCGGAAAAATTTCGAAGTTATAAATATTTCCCAGCATTTTCTCGTGGCCACTTTAGTGATAATTTTTTTTTTCTGAACTTTTAGGTTCAGTAGTTTCTGAGATATGGCCGGTGGCCACCCTTGCTGGGACACCCTGGTGGATTTTAAAGAACGCAAATCCATGCTTATATGACAAAAATGCCAATATAATTTCGCCTGGAAAAACTCTGCAGGCCGCAGTAAGGTCGGAGTCAGTACATGTTGCTTTCTGATGGTATGAAGCTTTAAAAGTACCGTTTTTTGTTTTGTAATAGTTTTAGGTACCTATAGGTTCAATTAGTAAATTGATAATATATTTTTACATTAATACAGAATGTTTTTTCTATATTTCCTATAATGTTATTTCTCAAAAGTTTTAATCAACTAATATAAAAACGGTAGGTTGATATCGATTTTTATAATTTTAGGTATGTTATGTTTGGTGATGATAAGTCACGTTTTGATATGGTTTTGTTCATGACCACAAGGACATAAGTGTATGAATTAAGTATGTCGCAGACAAACTACTTGGAGATAACTTCCTAAATAGCAGGCACCGAAAACATTTTTTTTTTCAAAGAGATATTTTCTTTACAGATGATTTTTGTACTTGTCATTTTTGATAATCAGACCAATTACATTAAATCTTGTAAATTATCAAAAAAGAAAAGGACGAGACTCAACGAAGGTCTAGAAAGGTCCAATTTTGAAACACTCTTTTCACCATTGCGACCAGTATTTGCCCAAAACGCGAGTGATGACTTCGATGTCCTGAACCAAAACTAGCTTGGACTTTTCTGTTTGGGGCTATGTGATATCAAAAGTCTTCCTCTCCGTCTGTCCAGCCACGAATCAGAAATTGCAAGCCATAATTACTCGCCTAATCGGGCAGATACCGTTCGCAATACTTGAAAGAGTGATCCAAAAATTGACCTTCCGAATAAACCACTTGGGGCATAGACACGGCCAGCATTTAATCGAATCATTTACAGAAATCAAATGCCAAAGATTGTTCTTCCAGGTCATGATAAAGATTCCGCATCCACTTCCATTTTATGTGTTTTATTAACAATTTAAAACAAGAGGTCTAAATGAATCAGCTTGTACTTATAACTGTCTCATGACAAGCAAAACCAACTCAAAACAAGATTCACAATAAGACCGAACATCCTACCTAAAACTATAAAAAACGATCACAGCATTAGATGAACGTCATGTCCCTGGCGCATCCACCATATACACCTAATTAGTTCGTCCTCCTATCACGAGCGGCGCACTAATTTGGGACCGTTCAGTAGCATTACAGATGATGTTCTAAGGGGGAATGTTTTGTGGTGACATCGAGAAAATGTATCGCATGTGCCTTATTAAACCTCAACAACGACCTCTGCAAAGAATTTTATGGCGAGAAAAATCTGATGACCCTATTGATACGTATGAGTTGGCTACGGTCACTTTTGGAACCTCTGCTGCTGCCTTCCTAGCCATAAGATGTTAATATCAAATTGGAATAGACTGCTCTCAAACATCTCCCATAATTTCTGACATTATCAAAAATCACTTTTACGTGGACGATTTGCTGAGTGGAGCAAGTACATGCTATTAAGGAGGTGATCTCCATAACGAATGTTATTTCTCAAACTCTAAAAGAATACGGCTTCCTATTGCAAAAATTCATTTCGAAGTCTCCGAAAGTCCTAGCTGGCATTAAATCTCGAGATAAAATCAACACTATAGACTTTGGCGTTCATGAAAACACAAAAACACCTGGTTTAATCCTGAACGCTCAATCTGACTCATTAACTTATAATAGTATTAATCGGAATATCAGCAAGCAACTTACAAAGCGCACGATATTATCAGAATCTTCACAAATTTTTGACCCGTTAGGCCTTTTGAGCCCTTCAACAATTTTAGCAAAAATTCTCCTTCAAGACTTATGGTCCGAAAAACTATCTTGGGATGAAAGTTGGCCTAATCATTTACACACACAATGGTTGTTATTTCGCAATGAGTTACGTTTTTTCAATGAGTTGGAAATTAATCGGCAAATTACTTTGACTGATTACACTGGAATAGAACTCCATTGTTTTTCCGATTCTTCTATCCAAGCGTATGGAGCATGTGTTTATCTGAGATCGCTAGGCCCAGATGGCAATATTAACGTATCTTTGATTTCTGCAAAATCGAAAGTTGCACCTCTAAGAACTCAAACTATACCTCGTTTAGAACTTATGGGCGCACATTTGCTAGTTCAACTTTCAAAAAAAGTGAATAATTCTCTTTATTTAACAATAGAGAATATAGTTTATTGGTGTGATTCTTCAGTAGTTTTGGGATGGTTAAGAAAATCACCTAATCTCTTGCAACCATTTGTAGCAAATCGGGTTGCTAGAATTCAAGAACCAACAGAAACAAGCAGTTGGCGCCATGTACCTAGTGTTGATAACCCCGCGGATCACGTTTAACGTGGTGTTATGTCTAGTAGTTTGTGTTCCTTGGACATTTATTGGAATGGACCTGAATGGCTTCTGAAAGATAAATCAACCTGGCTCAATTTACCTTGTCAAGAAGTCGAACTTCCGGAATTGCGTAAATCAATATACTCACACGTTTCTACTTTTAATAATTTTTCCGAATTCGAAAAATACTCTGACCTTACAAAATTAGAAAAAATCGTCGCTAGTTGTTTGAGGTTTAAAGATATGTGTTCAAAAAAGAAACATTTTGGACCTATATCCCATATTGAATTATCCAACGCATCTTTAAAACTAGCAAAATTATCTCAATCAGATTGTTTTAGTCAAGAAATTGAAATACTCGTTCGCAATGGCAAAATCACAAAAGGTCAAATAGCAAAACTTTCACCTTTTTTAGATAAAAATAAGATTATTAGAGTTAGAGGTAGACTGAGTCAATCTAATTTTGGATATCAGAAAAAATATCCCATTCTTCTATCTGCCAAGCACTCATTCACTAAGCTCGAAGAGAACACAAGCGCTTGCTTCATGCTGGACCACAACAATTATTATTCTCGATTCGAGAGAAGTTTTGGCCGTTATCTTCGAGAAATCTTGCTAGAAAAACTGTCTATCAATGTATTAGTTGCTTTAAAGCAAAACCCCGTTCAATTGCACATATCATGGAAAATTTGCCCAAGAGCCGAGTGAAACCTGCACCACCATTCTTCACAACTGGGGTAGATTACGCAGGACCTTTCTTGGTGAAGGATAGAAAAGGACGTGGTCGAAAGGTAACTGAAGCATACATAGCACTTTTCATTTGTTTTGTAACACGTGCTATTCACTTGGAACTAGTAACAGGCCTGACAAAATATTCATTCATAGCGGCATTGCGGCGCTTCATTGCACGACGTGAAAAACCTTTCCAAATATATTTCGACAATGGCTCGAATTTCATTGGGGCTAATTCCGAATTGAAAGACCTTGGTAAATTCTTGGATTCGCATCACACTGATCTAACGCAAAGCTGTGAAAATGACGGAATCAGTTGGTCATTTATTCCAGCTCTAACCCATCATTTTGGTGGGTTATGGGAAGCTGGAGTAAAATCAACGAAATATCACATCAAAAGAGTAGCAGGAAACGTAACTTTAACTTTTGAGCAATTTAGTGCTTTACTAGCATAGATCGAGGCTGTTCTAAATTCTCGCCCTATTTCTTCTCTCTCTTCTGATCCTACTGACTTATCACCGCTCACACCGTCGCATTTTATTATTGGTCGTCCCATGACATCGGCTGCTGATCCTGATTTGACCCATGTGCCTGTTAACCGATTAGACCAATTCCAGCTAGTTCAACAGCTACAGCAACATTTTTGGAAAAGGTGGTCTCAAGAGTACATCTCTGAACTCCAACAGAAGCAAAAATGGTCAAAATCTAATGGGCTGCTGAGGCTGAACGATTTGGTCCTAGTCAAAGAGGATAATCAAGCCCCTTTGAGATGGTGTTTGGGACGAATCATCGCATTGCATACTGGAGCTGACGGCATTGCTAGAGTAGCTACACTGAAGACATCACAGGGAACCATCAAGCGTTCATTTGCTAAGCTCTGTCTATTGCCACTAAACAATGACTGAAGTATTGGTTCGATTTATTGAAAGAGCAGTCTTTCAAAGTCGGGGGAAATGTTGGAAATATTGAAAATCATTATTTATTGTGATTATTGTAAGTTAACGTGTCAGCTCACCTGTTTGTGCTGACTAGTTGAAAAGTGTATGTCATTAGTTGTCATTATAGAATTTGTATCATCAGACAGACATTTTCACTGCTCTTGCATCAAATACATAGTCTAGTCTCTTGAGTCTGTCTCGATACCCAAAAACAAAACAACAAAGAGTAATAGTACCCATAAATACAGTCCACTACCAGAAAGCGTTATCGAAGATATAAAACATGGCTTGGCAAACATTTTTTGGGCTTTTGTTTGAAAGCAAAGGTCAGTGGTCTGTGAAAACCGTGAATGACCTGCCTCAAAACTCAATAAAAACGCACTCAAACTTTGCACGGACACTGACAATATTTTGGAGGTCATAAAATATTGTCACATGTCATAACTCAAAATCAAAATTGTCAAGAATTTGACATTTCCAGCCACCAGTTGCCGTGACATATGCGCGTGCGCGGCTCGATAAAAACAATCCTATACGCCCGATAGTCTCCCACAAAAACAAAGATGTGTCTGAGTAATTGATTTTTATTTGATATTGAATGCCCAGAATCAATGCTAAAACGTTTTTGATGAGCCACCTTGTATAACTCAAATACAGTGTGTCCCAGATTCGCTTCTCTATACAGGGATCTTGGCTCCTATTATACCTACAGCAGAAGTTGAGAAAAGAAAGTTTTAGAGGAATCTTAGTGCATTCGATATCCGGTTTCAGATTTGCGATCGATAGATTGGTTTTGGAAATATCGGCGAAAAACCGAAAATGGCGGATTTTGTTTTTTGCCAGTAAGTCCGGAACGGCTAATTGGACAGCTATGAAAATGTGACATTATCTGAACTTTTTTTCAAGACGAATAAAATGGTGTGTATGACATGTCTCAATCGTCTTTCGTTTTCCCGCAACCCGCTTCAACTTTCATTTTTCTCATGGCCGCCATATTGGATTTTTCGATTTTTGGAAAGAGTGTAAAATTTCCAGTCTAGTGATGTCTCACAAGTGCATAAAAGATTTAAGTATCTCCGGAATATCACATTTCGTAGTTAGGACTCAATCTTTTCTAAGGAGGCCATGATTTATTTGACAGAAAACTGGTTTATAAGCAAAATCCTAGGAGGCTCTGATATGTCGTTAAATAATTCTGCCGAAAGATGGCGTTGTGGTCTATAACACCCCCCAAATAATAATTCAGTATGAAAGTTGTGTTTACGTAAATAGTAGTACGCTTCTCTGTCATTAAAATAATAAATCTGATAAACAAATTGTCGAAACCTATGCCTGGTATTCCCTAGTAGAATAAAGAAAAGTTGGATATGTTAGCGCTGTACTTGCAGTCTCAGAGAAATGCCGACATTACCTCAGCAAGGTATTTGGAGATGTACCCCGAACGACGGCAGCCTCATAATACCCAATTCAGAAAAATGGTTGTTAATTTGATCAACTTTTATTATTTTAATGACAAAGAAGCGTACTACTATTTACGTAAACACAACTTTCATACTGAATTATTATTTGCGGGGTGTTATAGACCACAAAGCCATCTTTCGGCAGAATTATTGAACGACATATCAGAGCCTCCTAGGATTTTGCTTATAAACCAGTTTTCTGTCAAATAAATCATGGCCTCCTTAGAAAATATTGAGTCCTAACTACGAAATTCATGTGATATTCCGAAGATACTAGATCTTTGATGCACTTGTGAGACATCAATAGACTGGAAATTTTACACTCTTTCCAAAAATCGAAAAATCCAATATGGCGGCCATGAGAAAAATGAAAGTTGAGGCGGGTTGCGAGAAAACAAAAGACGATTGAGACATGTCATACACACCATTTTATTCGTCTTAAAAAAGTGTCCTGATAATGTCACATTTTCATAGCTGTCCAATTAGCCGTTTCGGATTTACTGCCAAAAAACAAAATCCGCCATTTTCGGTTTTTCGCCGATATTTCCAAAACCAATTGACCGATCGCAAATCTGGAACCAAATATCGAATGCAATAAGTTTTCTCTAAAACTTTCTCCATTTAACCTTTGCTGTAGGCTGTAGGTATAATAGGAGCCAAGATCCCTGTATAGAGAACCAAATCTGGGACACACTGTATACTACGTCTTTATGATTGTGAAATGAAGAATAAGAATTTCTTATTTCATAAATTTGAGTTCCTCTCCATAATCAACACACACTATATTCTGCTTTTAACTGTATTACATGTATTTAACGCTTGTCACAAATAAATATCATTTTTTAAAAGTCACTCCCAAGAATTTCACATTTAACTGGCGCAGCCGTTCGGATTCAGTGCGGTTTTGGTCAATAGTCAAGACATCGAGTTCGCTATTGATTTTGTTAGAAACGTGAGTCTCAAGTCTTTGGTCTGAAGAAAGAAGAACCAGTGTGGCAAGCACAAAAACCAAGCAGTCCTCGTGTCCTACAGAAGGAGCGGTTTATCGACTTTCCATTGTGAGGGTAAGTGCCCAGTACTTCTGTTGCAAAACCTATTTTCCTTCCTTTATTGATATTGATTTGGAAGAGACATATTTTATTTTCCATAATAGTGCAACAATTTGTGTGTTACATTTGAAACTGGCGCGAAACGGTATTCAAATGATAACTGACTCATCTTAGATGTCACACCCAGACAAATTATTCAATCAATTATCAGCGTTCTTAATTTTGACGCAAACGCAACAAGTTCAACTAATAGTAATTTGCTTGAATGTATCACCGAGAGTTCAATAAGCACCATGGCTGGAGTCAATTATACACTTTTAAAAATGTACAGGGTGACTCACTATATTTTGACCCCCCCTCTAACTATTTCTATACAAAGTGTACAGAAAAAAGGTATAGACAAAAGTTGATTGGTTGATACTAAATTTTGTTAATTTAGCAGTATCATTTATACAGGGTCTCCCTAAAGCTGTCCGCAGCACCCAACTTTAAAATTTCAAATGGGACCAACAATGTAACGTGGAAGTAAAAACTGATACAGGATGTTATCATTCTATTTTAAAACCTTCAATTGTTGAAAAATACTTTTCTGATAAAATCTTCAATTCCCTTTCAACAATTAGAACAGCTGCTGGACAAAAACAAGCTTCATTCAAAGCAACTATCCCGGCTTTCTCTGAACTGGAATCAAATGAAAATATAACTTTCATTCCTTTTGACTTTCATCATTTTTATGATGGTAGGTAAAACACCCAATAATTGGCACTTTAAGAAAATATTAATTTGACTTTAAATTTGTCTCTTGTATATTTTAATAAGATATTTTTTTTTTCACCTTTTTATAAATAATTACCGGTAAAATGAAGCAAAAATACTTTGAAGTCATTTTTCAAGTTATTAGCACCAAATCTTAGTAATAAGCACCCAGTCATTGGCCCTACCCTGAATCATTGGCACCCAGTCATTGACCCTTCTCTCAATCATTGGCACCCAGTCATTGGCTCATATTTTAACAATTGCCACGCAGTTATTCAGGAGCATAGGCAGGTACCTAGGTATGTAGGTACCTAGACTAGCCACATATTACCTACCCAGGAAGGTACTAAAAATAGAATAATTGATGGTACTGGTAAAACATTCAGGTACAATCCATTTTTGCGTTGCCACAGATTGCTTGAAATGTAAGGGTTAGAAATAATATTTTTTGTCATTCCGCTTCACTAAGAGTAAGGCACAAAATTTATTTTAAACATCAAAAAACAAATGCTCCTCATTATAAAAGGTAGCTTCTAATAGGTACATAAACGTAAACCACCTACCTAAATATGGTAAATGACAAATTATTACATACCTTCACACACACAACTACAAATAGTCCCCCAAAGTAGGAAGAACCTTTTAGATAGGTAACACAAATATTTGAACACATTGGTATCTACTTATCAAAGCTTAGGTAGGTAACTGGATCAGTCTGATAACTCTAATATCAGGATCAAGAAATACAAAATATTATTTTAGGCACGAATCACAAACAAAAAACTCTTTAAATATGTTATCTTTCCTAAGACAAGAAGCATGAAATAATCTTGAACAATTTTGACATTGAATTCCATGTTTGAGCAAGGTTATATTGAATGTACACAAATAACATAAACCCTTATTAACAAATTTATTATTTTTGGGTGGAGATCAGCTACATCCAGAAAACGAATTATTTGTACCTGAACTTCAAATCAAAAGATATCTTTCTTTTTAATGCCTTCACTTTTAGAGGGGTATTTGAGTCAATATTGTCGTTTACTTTTAGTGGTGTATCCAACTCAATATTATCGTTTACAAGTCCAATGTTTTTATCTTCTGGTAGATTTGCCTCTCCGTCATCCTTCACAATTTCACCTCCTACCTTATTATTTTCTTTTTCTGAGTCTTGTTTTGAGCTGAAGATTTCCGTTTCCCATAGAGGAGGATCATGAGGTAAGGTTAATAATGTGTTTTGAAGAATTTTTATTTTTGGTGATTTTTTCATTTGTTCGTTATTGCAAGTCTTTCACGGATAGTTGTATGTCTTCTTTTCTTTTAGGAAACCCCTTTTTATAGCAATCTGTAACCCAAGATACTAATGTATCCTCCTCTTCGTTTGACAGGTACGCTTTCGGCCCATGTTGCGTTCTCGATAACTTATCACTGAGTCTAAATTGCAGGGTAGCACGGGGTATATTATACTTTGAGGCGGCCTCTTTTTTTGGCATCCCATTTTTGATTTCTTGCAAGGCATTTTGAACCGATTCTTCGGTGTAGTCTTTAGTATATTTGCAACTTTTCTTAACTTTACTAAAAACACGAAGATTTCGCAAACTCCAGTTATTGGCATGTGTGCCAATTACTGAATATTGTAGGTTATTTCTTGCTAGTTACTGGCACCCATGAAATAACCCTCAAAAATCGACAAAACCACATTACGTTGTTAAATTTTCAATCGTAGATATCATTAAATATCATGAAAACCACAAAAAACTCAAAAAATAACACCCTAAGATCAAAACCATCGAGATAAAAACTATCGATTTCTCACGAAAACCGTTAAATTCTCACCTGTGATAGACACGAGCACTTTCACTTGCAACAGTCAAAGCCGTACTGAGTAGAAAATGGCGCGAAGTAGGTTTTCGGCGCAGCGTATGTTGCCAATTTTCTAAAAATGTATCAAGAACTCCGACAAAAGAACATAACAAAGAAGGTATTGATAAAAAACTACGAAGGTGCCAATAACTGGGCGAGTGCCAACAATTGGGTAGTTTACCCTATTTTGGGATCAAAAGATATTTTGCGATTACAACTCAACATTGATCTGAGAAATAAAAAATTGTTAAATAATACAATTTCTATCTCCTTTGAATTTCGCAATCCCACAGTTGAAAAACATTGCATCACCATAAATGCACATGAGATAATTACGACAAACGTACCCGTATCTGGAAATAGTAGTACCATTGTGATCCCTGAGTTCAAGTTCAAGACGAATAAATTATTTATACCCGAAACGCTTACGATAGCTCAAAATGGATTTGCAAGAGCGGAAATTCATAATTATGGCACTGAACCCATTACGTTCGAATTTACGGAAGCCTTGGAGGTTTCAAAAAACGGAAATTTTGAATTTTTCCACATCGAATACATTTTACTCAAATACTATGATAAAAAGAAAAATGAACACATCGAAACTCTTTTGCGTACTGATCATCTCAATAAATAAGAAAAGTTCAAACTCTTAGAAATGTGTAAAATATATTCGAATCTTTTCCATAAAGAAACTCAAAAATTAGGTTTTACGAATAAAATTGAACACGTGATCAGAACAAGTGACGAAAAACCCGTTCATATAAAATCGTACACATATCCCTTTATTCATAAAGGAGAAGTTCAAAGACAAATAAATAAAATGCTTGATGAAGAAATTATACGTCCTAGTCAAAGCCCTGAGAGCAGCCCTATCTGGGTTGTACCTTAAAAGAAAGATGCAAGTGGAAAACAAAAATGGAGAATAGTAGTTGACTATCGAAAAGTTAATGAAAAAACGGTAGACGATCGATATCCTTTGCCAAACATAAACGATATTCTCTTTGAAGTCTTTGATAAATTGCGAATGGCAAAATCAAAAATACAACTCGATAAATCAGAATTTTTGAGAAAAGAAGTTGAATTTTTTGGACATGTCGTCACAAAAGATGGAATCAAACCACATCAGAAAAAAATAGAAGCAATTAAAAACTTTCCAATTCCAAAAACGGCTAAAGAAATAAAGTCATTTTTAGGACTTCTCGGATATTATCGAAAGTTCATCAAAAACTTCGCAAAATTGACAAAACCTTTTACACAATGTTTGAAAAAAGGATCGAAAATCGAACACACCGAGTTGTTCAAAAATACATTTGAAACTTGTAGAACTCTATTGCAACGGCCCAATACTTCAATATCCTGTAACGGGAAGATTTTCTATTTATCTTGAGTTTATTTTTGTATGCTAATTACTCTTAAAAAAGTTAATAATGATAGAATGATTTGGTCTTATTCATACATTTCTATAACCCCAACAGCTCACGAGAATATTTACTTTAAATACGAATGGAGCCAGTAAAAAGTATATGAATTGGGATAGTCATATAGTCAAAACAAGGGGTCAGTAGTACTCGGGACGTTGAATAAGAAAGGGCTAGTTACTCGAAAGTTTGAATGGTGGTGTATCAGAACACCTTGATGAATAATTTGTTTGAGAATTATTGGTTTTTGAGTTGGCTGGACCTCCCACATTGCGTTGAGGCAATGGTGTGGCCCCGTCCAGTGTTACGGGGAAATGGCGCCGTTCCTTCGAGTTGTGTCTTGAGTTAGGGGTCCACTCATGCGATTCGATTGACCCGATATAGGTGCAGGTGTACTATTGTTTAAATCTGTATTTATGCGGTGGGATGCTTAACTGTTTATCGGCAGTTGAGTGTCTATGGGAAGCCCTCAAACTATTTCAGGTGGCACTTGCTAGTTCTCGAGAACACGGATTAATGTACATTAAATATGGGGAAGTCTTAACCATTAACCATTGACCCATAATCGGTTTATGTTTTAATTTCATGTTTCTATGGAAAAATGAAATCATCTAAAGTAAAGAGAATCATCAAATGAATCGTATTGCGAAAGCCCATGAGAAGATTGGGTAAGTTTTCCAAGACTATATTTGAATGTTGAAATATGCTCTCTTTAATATTTTTACATTCAGGTGTGGGGTCTAGCAATCGATTCATGTTGTACAGATATCTTTACACAGAAAACAAAAGTTTTAATAATTGCGGATATACATTCATTACTCCTCTCGTAGTAATAGTCCAAGATGACGAACAGATCGTACTTTTGGCGATCGATTGTGAAATAGAGACCTTTCTTACCCACAACAAACAAACTGATTATTTTTTATGATTATGCATAAAAGTGTACTAGGCTCTCTGGTTTTACAATTGCCAGGTAGTTTTTCCAGGGGTTCGTTTTGTGCGACGTAATGTTTTGATATCTTTGGTTTGAACTTTTGTTGTGCTTATTTCGTGGTAAAGCACGGTTGCGGTTAAAACAGTTCGTTATTGTTTCAAGTTTCAAACTTCGGTGTGTGCCATCAAGACTGTTTAGAGTGTAAATTTATTGTGTTTTATTGTGTTGGATTTTGAACTACGTGTAAATAATACTTGGATTTATTTGAGGTAAATCAATAATTTATTGATAGAATAACGAATATGATGTGACCGCGTGGGCGTATATACTTGGGCATGTGCATGCATGATTGTTACTTATTTCAAAGCATGTACTTTTCAAATTTCTAAATTGGGCCCCATCTTTTTACAAATGGTTTGAAACATGAGAGAGTGTATGGTATACGTGGGCCTACGTTTATGTGTCCGGGCGTCACATTATATCAATGAGGGTTCAATATTGAGATATTTTACAAGTTGGTGTTCGTTTAGTGCGGATTGTTATTTTTTGTTATTATTTATTCAAGATGTCGGGTGTGGACCAGTCAGTGGTAAAAAGACGACGAATCCGCTATGTATCGTCTTCAGATGAAGACGAGTCTCATTCTACAGCTGGGACAAGCTCTTTAAAAACAAATTTGACCTTGATAACCACTTCAAGTGACATTTCTGAATTAACAGGAGCTGTAAAAAACTAAGTGAGAGTCGTGGAATTACATGCTACTTTTGATCGCCCCAATGTTAAATCAATTACACCCAGAGATAACGTCGTTCCCATCTTTAACCCGGAAGATCAGAATCAAAGTATTGAACAGTGGTGTCGAAGAATCGATGAGTTGAAGCAGTTTTACAACTGGAACGATGGATGCACAGTCTATAACGCCACATCTAAATTGGGCGGATTAGCAGCCACTTGGTATAAGAGTTTACCAACAATACAATATTCTTGGGGAGAGTGGAAAGAACTTTTACAAAAAGCGTTTCCCCCCAGAAGCGATTTTCACAAAAATATCATGGATATGGTTCAACGTACAAAAAAACAACATGAGTCATATTTGGTTTACTACTATGAGAAGGTTGCTTTACTAAATCAATGCAAAATCTATGGGGCTGATGCTGTTTCATGCTTAATTGGAGGTTTTCCTGACGCGATGATACAATCAGCAGCTCGAGCAAACAATCACCAAACTCTGATGTACCTGAAAACTTGTGACATAGCACCTAGTTCCTCAAGAAGTGCTATGCCATTAGCTATGGGAAGACAAAGGGATTCAAGAACAATTACTTGTTAAAGGTGCAACAAACATGGACACAAGGCTAGTGACTGTAAGGTACCCCAGTGCTACAAATGTCAGAAGCTAGGACATCGAGCAAGAGACTGCAGAGTACCAAATCAACCAGTATTTCAGGGATCCAAACCCTAATCGTCGAAGAACCAGGAACGCGTGTTATGACTAGAAACGAGGAATAATGCAAAATATTTTAAAGATGTGATTGCCAATAACACCACTTATCGTGCTTTCATTGATTTTGGTGCTAGCCGCAACCTGATACGTTTTACTGAGACCAAGCAGTTGAAAGTTCCCATTTCGGATTCTGACGCCACTCTTAAAGGGTATGGGGTAGTTCCCGATCATCTACAAGAAGTACCAATATTGATAGGGCAAGCATTTACCGAACAACCAGGGATGCTAGTGTCAAAAGACAGTGAAAAATTGTGTTTCAGTGAACACCATTTGCCAGATTGTACTCCATACAAAATTGCTTTACGGTTAGAACAATCGGTTGCTATTCCACCAAATCATGTCGGAAATGTGCGTGCTAAAAGTGAAATGCCGCTTGAAGAAGACTTCTATATTGAAGCATGTTTTAGAAGCCAGCTTGGAAAGGAGTACGCTATTCCCAGAGTTCTCATTCATTTATCATCAAATGACGTACCAGTAATCCCAATAATAAATCTATCAGGCAGAGATCTTATTTTAAGAAATAAGGATCCTATAGTTAGAGCGTTTGCTTGCAAAATGGAAACTAACGATCAAAATTCAGAAATACTGAGAGTTGATTTTAACAAAATCCCCCTACTAAAAGAAGATGACATCAACATTGATGTGATTGATCGGCTTCTTCGTCAAAATTTACTGGATATATTGCAGGAATTTAGAGATCTATTTGGCAACGCTTCCGAACATTTTGGTCAAGCTAAATCAGCAGAGATGAAGATCACTCTTACAGACAATCAGCCCCTTACCTACAGATCTTAACGAATGGCAGAAAAGGAGAAAGAAACAGTCAGAACAATTGTTTCCGAATTACAAGGAGCTGGAATAGTACGAGAGTCTACTTCTTGCTATGCTTCTCCTGTACTTCTGGTTAAAAAAAAATAGGCAAAGACAGAATGTGCATAGATTACAGAAAACTAAATCTCAAAACCGTGGAAGACAGATATCCACTACCTCGGATTGATGACCAGATCGATAAATTGAGTGGTTGCTCAATATTTACCAGTCTGGATCTTAGCTCAGGATACCACCAAATCCCAATAGCCGAAAGTAGTAAACATTTTACTTCGTTTGTAACCCCTGAGGGGCAGTTTGAGTATAATGGAATGCCGTTTGGGCTCTGTAATGCACCAGCGGTTTTCCAACCTATGATGAATACAATATTAGCACCATATCGGGACATAGCTGCAGTTTATCTTGATGATGTAATCCTACCCAGCAGGAGCCCGGAAAGTAATTTAGTTAGCATCAGAAAAATATTTTAAACACTACGGAATGAAAATCTAACACTAAACCTCAATAAATGTGTTTTTCTGTCTTCTACTATCAATTATTTGGGATTTGAAATCGATCAACACGGCATAAGACCCGGAGCTGCGAAGATGGAGGCTGTCCGATGTTTTCCTACGCCAAAATCTATTAAACAAGTACGCCAGTTTGTGGGCTTAACTGGATTTTTTAGGAGATTCATCAAAAATTATGCATCGATAGTAAGACCCATAACGATAATGACTCAAAAGGATATTCCTTGGAGATGGGGAGACTTCGAAAATGAAGCATTTGAAGACTTGAAATGTAAACGGATAGAACGCCCCATACTTGCTATATACGATCCATCTTTACCAACAGAAATCCATACCGACGCTAGTCAAGACGGCATTGCAGAAATCCTTCTTCAGAATTATGAGTCCCAATTAAGACCTGTGGCATACTATAGTCGACACACAAATAGAGCGGAAAAGAAATACCACTTCTACGAATTGGAGACTCTAGCAGTTGTAGAGTCGCTCCTAAAATTCCGTGTATATTTGTTAGGCATTAACTTTAAAGTTGCAACGCTTTAAAGACGGCTAGCTCAAAACGAGACCTTGTACCCCGGATAGCTCGATGGTGGCTCCAGTTACAAGAATACACATTCATCGTAGAATATCGACCCGGCAACAGGATGCAGCACGTCGATGCTCTTAGCAGGAATCCTTTGGACGGAGAGAAACCTCCTGAAGACCATTTTGTCCTAAGAATCGGGGAAGCGGATTGGGTATTGTCGGCTCAGCTTATGGATGAGAAAATCAAGTTGATCCATCAAATACTGAGTAAGCCTCCGGAGAGTGATTACGAAAAAGAGATCTACAAAAACTATGCTTTACGGAATGGCAGGATTTATCGAATTACCCCTTTAGGAGTCCAGTGGGTTGTTTCTCAAGGGTTAAGACATCAAGTATTACGTTGGGTACACGACGAGGGAGGACACTTTGCTGCAGAGAAAACTTTGAAGACATTGTGTAGAAAATACTGGTTTCCAAGAATGAGGGAATACGTGGAGAAGTACGTAGCGAGCTGTATTCCATGTTCATATCATAAAATTTCATCAGGACGTCGAGAAGGATTTCTTCACCCAATAGTTAAAGAGCCGATACCACTCCATACCATACACCTCGATCACTTGGGCCCATTTCAAAAGACATCTTCCGGCAACATTCATTTGATCGTTATCATTGACGCTTTCACTAAATATGTAATATTACATCCTGTAAGATCTACCAAGAGTAAACCTGTCATTCGTTGTCTGGAGAAGAACTTCGACCTTTTTGGATTTCCCAATCGCATCATTGCAGACAGAGGTACAGCTTTTTCATCCAGCATGTTTAGGACATTCTGTAAGAACTACAACATTCAACTAATACTTAATGCAGTAGCCGCTCCCAGGGCGAATGGCCAGGTAGAGAGGCTGAATCGCACAGTTTTGTCAGCTTTATCAACTACATCTAACAGTGAGGATAAATGAGATGAACATGCCACTCAAGTCCAAACAGCAATTAATAATACTGTTTGTCAGATAACTGGTAAATCACCCAATCAACTACTTTTTGGATACTCACCAAGAAGTAAAAACGATTCCGTTCTTTCGGCTGAATCAAGCCTTGAACACATAACTGAGGATATCGAAGAAATCAGGAAAAAAGCATCGCAGAATATCCAGAAAAATCAGTAGAAGCAAAAAGAAAAATTTGACAAAAAAAAAAATATCCTAAAAATTATAAACCTGGTGATTTGGTGCTCATACAAAAAATTGTTATGCAGAAGTACTCAGCAAAAAGCTATCACCAAAGTACATGGGACCTATGACTGTATGTGAAAAGTTACCTAATGGGATCCACACGAAGTACTACAAAACAGTACAATAACGTAGTTGCAGTAGACCGCATGAGACCCTGGATTCCACTGAGTGGAATTTCCGACCAAACTGCCAATGAAAGTGACGGGAATGGTGAACTTCCACTTACTGATTCTTCCGAATCTTGAGTTTCGGGGACGCAACTTATGTCAGGTTGGGCCGAATGTAGGGGGAAGATTTTGTATTTATCTTGAGTTTATTTTTGTATGCTGATTACTCTTATAAAAGGTAATAATGATAGAATGATTTGGTCTTATTCATACATTTCTATAACCCCAACAGCTCACTAGAATATTTACTTTAAAAACGAATGGAGCCAGTGAAAAGTATATGAATTGGGATAGTCATATAGTCAAAACAAGGTGTCAGTAGTACTCGGGACGTTGAATAAGAAAGGGCTAGTTACTCGAAAGTTTGAATGGTGGTGTATCAGAACACCTTGATGAATAATTTGTTTGAGAATTATTGGTTTTTGAGTTAGCTGGACCTCCCACATTGCGTTGAGGCAATGGTGTGGCCCCGTCCAGTGTTACGGGGAAATGGCGCCGTTCCTTCGAGTTGTGTCTTGAGTTAGGGGTCCACTCATGCGATTCGATTGACCCGATATAGGTGCAGGTGTACTATTGTTTACATCTGTATTTATGCGGTGGAATGCTTAACTGTTTAGCGGCAGTTGAGTGTCCAGGGGAAGCCCTCAAACTATTTCAGGTGGCACTAGCTAGTTGTCGAGAACACTAATTAATGTACATTAAATATGGGGAAGTCTTAACCATTGACGTTGCTAAGATGGAGGGGGGGTTGTAATACCCCCGGTGAGTACATTTAAAGTTATAATTGTTACCAGAGTCAGTAATTGGTTTATGTTTTAATTTCATGTTTCTATGGAAAAATGCAATTATTCAAAGTAAAAAGAATCATCAAATGAATCGTATTGCGAAAGCCCATGAGAAGATTGAGTAAGTTTCCCAAGACTATATTTGAATGTTGAAATATGCTCTCTTTTAATCTTTTAATATTTTTACAATCCCGATTTTGAAGAACCCTTTATTTTGACCACCGATGCTTCGAATATAGCTATTGGAGTGGTCCTTAGTCAAGGAAAAATAGGTTCTGATTCACCTATCGCGTACGCATCTCGAAAACTCAATCCGGCAGAACAAAATTACTCAAATATTGAAAAAGAGCTTTTCGGAAGAAAATTCTACATCGTCACAGACCATAAACCTTCACAGTATCTATTCAACATGAAAGAACCAAATTCTCGATTAGTAGGATGGAGACTTAAACTAGAAAAGTACGAATATGCAATCCTCTATGAAAAAGGCAAAGTGAATACCAACGCTGACTTTCTATCTAGAATTGAGCCAAACGCCATTGAAAATGATTCCATAATCGGAAATCCTGGTGACATCGATGATGAAATAGAAAAATACATACAAAAAGAACAGAGTCATCAAGTAACTAACGACCAACGAGAGGAAATAAAAAACATATTAGATCCTCCAAAAATCAACATGATTTCGGATATACAACTTAGACCCCCATTTTCGGATAACGATACAGTACATTCCTCGCCCGAAAATTCAATTTTAGAAATTCCTATAACAGATAATTGTCACCACGTAGTAAAGTCAACAATTTTTGAAACTAAAACGCGTTACAATGTATTTTCAACTCAAGATTTTGAACAACAAATAATCAAATTCAGTTATACAGTTATACTGCATGTATGTTAAACAAGAAGAAGTTGACCTAGCCCTTCAGCTTGGTATAATACTTCCAAACACCTTCAAAAATGATGCACATAAACTAGTTTTAACAACTACGTATCTCACAGACGTACTTGACATGGACAGACAAAAAGAATCTAAGACACCTTTACTTTCCTTCCACTTAGGAAATGCGAAAGTAATTCAAACGCAGCATACATTTCTGCATTTTATAGAAATAACCCCGCTTGTAGTCGAACTTTCTTAGATAATATTGAAGACGCAGTCCTGTTCGCTAAATTGAACACATTACATACCACTGTAATATCTGCGTCAGAATTAGGAAACATAGTTTTAAAATCTACAAGCCTTTATGGTGAGGACAACATAATTCATTTCAAAGACTTAAATTATTACTATAAAGTCGCAGCACGAGTGAAATTTTCAAAATCAAAACTAGTTTTTGCAATTCACTTTCCAATAGTACAAAACAAAAATTCCGAAATCTTTCGTCTCTATCCAATTCTAATCAATCAATCAATAATTCCTACCTTATACTGGGTACACACCTTTCGCAATATGAAGCAGAACCATGCCCGATGGTAGAAGACACATATCTGCCATGATCATCTGAGACCATTAAAAGAAGATTGTGAAGTCAGACTCATTCAGCAAGCCGAAAAGTCAAGATGTCAAACTCACAACTCCAATAATTCAAGACATCGACAATCAATACGTACTGGCCATACCTATCAACAAGTCCCTCAAGATGCATCAAACTTGTGGAAGAAGAGAAATCAACTTGGCGACCTCCACTTCATCAATAATGAAGACCTTCTTCAAGGTAGTCCATTCAAACTACCCCAAATCCAATTCGAAGAAGACCAATCCACATCGCAAAAGTCAATCGTCTTGAAATCCATTGATTTCGACAAGATCAAGTCACTTCAAGATCAAGCTAATAATCTTGAACCAATACCAGAAATCAACCCCATGCGATGGAAACTCACATCAACCTTCAGATCTACAATGATCCTATGTTTTGTACTCCTGTCAGCATACATTCTCTGGAGATGTCTGAAGAAACAACCCCTGTGTCCATGCCTACCACTGTTCCGAGGTCATATAAGTCAAGAACCACCCAACGTACAGATGAAGCCCAGTTCCAGAAGATTTCCTGAAAACAACCTGGTGAACCCGTTGGTTTCATCTCCGGTGGGAGGAGTTATGTGACCATCACCGCTGCATCAAACCCATTGTTTATTGTTCTATATACTACGTCTTTATGATTGTAAAATGTAGAATAAGCATTTCTTAGTTTATAAATTTGAGTTCCTCTCCATAATCAACACACACTATATTCTGCTTTTAACTGTATTACATGTATTTAACGCTTGTCACAAATAAATATCATTTTTTAAAAGTCACTCCCAAGAATTCCACATTTAACTCGTATATCTAGGTACTTTGCATCAATGCTTTTCATTAGTAAATACCCCTATGATTTTCCAACACAAATTGATCATAGCAATGACTGAGTAAATTGGAAAAAATATTGGAATGTACAATATAATGTGATTAAACATTTACAATTCTCGACCATATAGATATTTCAGTAAACTCGACACAAATTTCATATCCCGGTGCTGTATTTTGCTATACTAACCTATGAAATGTGATTCCAGTCGATTTTTTCTTATCGATAGCGTTCGTTCTCGCACAACTTCTCAAGAAACATGAAACCATAATTGAGAAATGTAACAACACACAAAAATCACAAAATAATCCTCACAACACAGTCCAAACTCAGAAAAACCGTTCTCAAAAAGTAGACAAACACTTAGACAGAACGATCGCAGTAAGATGGCGAAAGGGATCCCATTTTAGTCACGTGATGTCGTCTCCACCCCTTTCTACCTCCATGCGTTATACTCACGCGAAACCATTGAACTCCATACTACGTACCTGGAAAGGCGCCGCGCCGGCCGTTGTCGACGAAGCGTTTAAGTATGCATTTTTTTGTTAGACAGAGATAGCTAGTGTTACGGATACCTATCCTTGTCAAACTCATTACCGGGTATTAAGGTTATGGTTAAGGATGAAAAAAACTGTTTTGTGAGAATTCAGTGGTAGTTTGGCGTTCTGTGTTATTTTGTGGTTCTTTGTGATTTTATGTGGTTCCATGCATGTGGTTTTTTGTGGTTCCATGTGGTTTTGGTGGTACTTTATGTGGCTTCTTGTGGTTCTATGTGATTCCATGTAGTTTTTGTGGCTCTAAGAGTCTTATTTTTGTTATTAAATGTGGTTCATGGTGGTTCTATGTGATTCTGTGTGGTTTTTCTGTTTTTTTGTGTATCTACATGGCTCCATGTGCTTTTTGTGGTTATATGTTTTTTTTAGTGGTTCCAGGTGGTTTCTATGGTTTTTTGTGGCTACACATGTTTCCATGTGGATTTTCTGGTTCGTTGTGTTTTTTTTGTGTTTCTATATTATGATCTTTGTGATTCTGAGAGATTTTTTGTTATTCCATGTGTTTTTTTTGTGGTTTCATGTGGTTTTTCTGGTTCTATATACAGTGTGGTCACTTAAGTGTGCAACATATGGGATGTTTTTTTAATAACTGCACAACCAAAATACAAATATTTCCTAAAGTTGGTGCATGTTTGATAATCATATTAGGTGCACTTGAAATGCTTGCAAGTCAAACAGCATATAGGGTAGGCCAAAAAACCTAAAAATTGTACAAGAGTGAAGTACCCTTATTTCAAAAAATTTGGCAAAATGATAATAATATGAAGAAAAGTTATTTGGAATCAAAAGTTATGTCTAAATATCAAATCATGGCCTCCTAAGAAAAAAAAATATATTTTTTCAAACATCTAATTATTTCCCAAAAAAAAATTCTTTTATATTCACCCTAAACAGTTTCATGAATAATTCAAAAACCAATCAATTTCGCATAACTTGGTTCAAATTAAGCTTATTTAGAAAATTTACCTAAATTTAATTTTTTTCACACACAAAAAATCACAAAATTCACTTAGAAAAAAAATCACTTCAAATGAGAGTTTTTCAATATGCATATGCATATTATCATGAATATTGTTTCACCGTGTTGAAAAAATTGTTTGCGATATTTTGAAGTTGTGTTTAATATCGTTGCAACAATTCATGTTTGTGATTCCCTAAAAAATTTAAAATTCAGGTAAATTTTCTAAATATGTTAAAATTTGAACTAAGAAATGCGAAATTGATTTGTTTTGGGATAATTTATTATACTGTTCATGGTGATAAAAGAAAACATTTTTTTTAAAATAATTAGATGTTGAAAAAAATTTTTTTTTTCAAAGGACATGATTTGGTAGTTAGGCATAACTTTTAATTCCAAACAACTTTTCTTCATAACATTCTGCCGAATTTTTTGAAATAAAAGTACTTTACTCTTGTACAATCTTCATATTTTTTGGCCTAAGTGCACCTAATATAATTATCGAACATGCACCAACTTTCAGAAATATTTGTATTTTGGTTGTGCAGTTAATAAAAAAAAATCTCATATTTTGCACTCTTAAGTGACAACACTGTATATGTGGTTCCTTGTGATTTTTTGTTTTTCTACAAGGTTCCATGTGGTTTTTGTGGTTGCATGTGTTTCTTTGGTTCTCATTTGATCTTTGCTATTCTAGCATATTGAACATTTAAACTGTCTTTTTGATAACACTTTTGTAAAAATATCTTGCGAATATACTAAGATGTTGGAAACCGAAAGAAACGGTTTTTACACGGACGGTTTTCTTTATTTTTTTTATTGCTGCTTCTGGAGGACATCACCGCACAGTACGCACCATCGTCAAATTATGCGAGATTCGCAAAATAATCACATAGACATCAGAAAAACAATATTTACATTGCAAACTAATAGAAATTTACCAACATAACCTCAAAACGGTCACCCGACAAGATGCGCATGAGCTTATTTTTTTTTTCGTGGTATCATGTGTGTCAATCATCATCGGACTGATACAGATTATTGAATATTTGAATATCTGTCAGTCAGTTACGCCTATCAGACCATCAGTCAATTCATTTAACGATGAGTTTCTCATCATTCTGAAATCTCATGGACTAAACTGATGCCAGACTGATCGTGTTATTCCCTTCCAAGGGTAAAATTTTGAAACTTGCTGGAACACTTGTTCATTTGTTTCTAATCAAATGTCTAACAACATAGTTTCATACTGCTTTCTTCAAAAATGACGAACTTCCTCACGCTTCCCACCACCCTTGGAAATGGAATTTTCAAAGATGATTCCTTAGTGGGCTACTACCACTGAGGTGTTTCTAGATTCTGACGGTACTCTTCTAGCAAAATTTCATGCTTCCAGCTTCAATAGTTCGGCGATAATGAGTCAATCAGTCAATCAGGACATGTTATTTTATAATTATGTATAGATTAAAAGTGTTCATAACTTTCCCTTTGATGCAAGATTTTTTTTTTTGATATTTTCACAGAGTGACTTTCTGTTGAACGCGTACGAGGAGAAAGGCTACGAAAACATAGATCTCAATTCACCCAATCCAATTGGAGTAGGCAAAGTCCAATTTCTTCTACAAGGAAATGAAAGAGTTAATACAGCAGATGCATTCTTGAAGCAATTTTCCACAAGAAATAACTTGCATATAAGTCTGAACAGCTTTGTTTCAAAGATTCTTGTGGATGATGCCACTAAGACAGCTTATGGTGTTGAGTTCGTGAAGGATCAAAGAGTTTTTGTGGCTAAGGCTTCTAAGGAAGTGATATTGTCAGGTAAAAAGCTACCTTTTAAGCTTTTGAAACTCATGATTATGAAATTTAATTCATACCTATTTAATAGGTGAGGATGTGTTTGTTTGCCTCTCTTTGTTATCCATCAGAACAAGTGCATAATAATTACTTGTGAAATCGCATCCCAGTTTCTTTTTTGGTTCTTGAGATTGATGATTACTTACTTACTTACTTACTTAGATTTTCCGTCCCAAAAAATAAGAAAAATACATTTATAACCCCATAGCTTTTTTCGCACAGCAGTTCCGAACTATTTCAGACATCAAAGCAAGTGTCTCTTGGACATCCGAGACTGTGCACCTCATTATTAATGAAAATTTGTTATTCAAATTAAAATGCCAGTCAAGCATCAATAATGTCCAATCACAAAACGGGAGCAATGTCATTTTAATCCCTGACAATCTGTTCTTTATGATCATAAAAAAAAAAATTGCATACATAACTAAAGATTGGTATTTCGATCTATATTTGGTATAGTATAAGTGGTGATTGTATCATGGAACTTTTTGAGTTCCCCGTGAAGGTTGATGGTAACGTCGAGTAATTGAATAAGTTCCCCAAGTGAAGCATTTTTCAACCTACTATTCAGATTGGACAGTTTTTTTATGTTTTATAACGTACAAGCTGATAAAACCTCAGGTGACTTTAATGTGCTGTAATGTAAATATTTTATCTGTTCTTAATGTATAAGTATGTTACGGCTAATATACAAACTTGGATAGTTTGTGAACTAGCTGGATAGTTTATAATCTAACCCAAATGATTGGCTATTTTGATAGAAAGTTTAATTTCCACTAAAATAGAAGCTATTTTGCAAACTATCCAACAGTCTTGGCTAGTTTACTTGAGATTATTAGGAAAACCAAAATAGCTGGTTAGTTTGTGAACTATCCAAAGCAATCTGGCTAAGATGAAAACCATAATTTCTAGTAACATAAAATAGCCAAAGCTTTGACTAGCTCATAAACTAACTGGGCTAAGCATTTTTTATTTGAATAATTAGATTGTCAGATTCAAATCCAAATCGAATAATAAAATAGATACGAATAAAACAAAAAGATTGCATTTCAAATTTTTTATTATTCAATAAGTACAATATAATATCTCCTTTTTATAGAAAGTATACAGTGTGTCCAAGATATGGATGCACAACATGGGGATCTCGAAAACTATAAGAGATGGTTTGATCAGACAAAAATTGCGCATTTTGATAACCAACAAGATCCCGTTTTACAAATTTGAAAATTCCAAGCCGTTTCGGAAATATCCGATAAAAACCGAAATATTGCGATTTCGTTTTAATATTTCTTCAAAGCTATTTTGAAAGATATGAAAAAACCGAAAACACTTTTTCAATGTCACTTTTCAAGCTCTACAAAACAGCCTTGAGAGATTTTCCGTACGACGTTGCGTTTCGAAGAAACCATCATCAACTTTGTTTTTTTAAATACGGTGCTGGATTTTTTATGACGGATTTTAAGAGCCTCTTATGTTCCTAAACCAACGATGAATCGCACTTATTAAAAAAGAGGTGTTTGTGTTTCTAATCCTATCAAAAATGTATTTTTGTCTCTCTCTAACACATGACTTCTTATGGAAAAATCCATCAATATTATTTTTTTTAAATAATTGCGATTCATTGCTGGTTCAGGAACAAAAGAGGCTCTTAAAATCCGTCATAAAAATCCAGGACCGTATTTAAAAAAACAGAGTTGATGATGGTTTCTCCGAAACGAAACGTTATACGAAAAATCTCTCAAGGCTGTTTTGTGGAGCTTGAAAAGTGACAATGAAAAAGTGTTTTCGGTTCTTTCATATCTTTCAAAATAGCTTAAAAAAGATAAGAACGCAATCGCAATATTTCGGTTTTCATCGGATATTTCCGGAACGGCTTGGAATTTTCAAATTTATAAAACGAGATCTTGTTGGGTATCAAAATGCGCAATTTTTGTCCAATTCAACCGACACTGTATCTCTTATAGTTTCCGAGATCCCCATGCTGTGCATCCTTATATTGGACACACTGTATTTTAACAGTAAGAAATAAAAAAATATTTATAGGTGTATGGCGGACGCAGAAACAAAAAAGAAAATATTCTCAAATAAACAGGTAAAATAAACTTGAGATAGGTAATTAAATACATCATGAAAAAAAACTTCTCCACAACACTTTTATAGTCACTTTTATTGTAAAGTCTGGAATTATTTGGTTTCTTATTATAAAGTTCTAATAAAGAGGCGTTAATTTTTTTTCCGATCCGTTAGTATTGATAAAAACAAACACGGCTGGTACAACAGAAAAACTTAAACATTTCATTTCATATCCTTAACCTAACTTTATTTCTAAATCAACCAGAAAACTGCATATTAGCCAGATTGTCTTGGATAGTTTACATACTTACCAGCTATTTTGGTTTTCTTAATAATATCGAGTAATTCTTGGATAATTTGCAAAATAAATGCTATTTTAGTGGAAATAGCGCTTTCTATCAAAATAGCCAATGATTTGGTTAGTTTATAAACTATTCAAGTTTGTATATTAGCCGTAACATACAGGGTGTCTCACGGTCTATGGTACGTTAGATGTTTACGGAAAACTAGACATAGGATCGACCTGAAAATTTGTCTGAGCTCATAATCAAGTATGATCTATATTTTAAAAATATTTTCAGTTATGCAGTGTTGCCGCTTCTTTCCAAAAGTCGTAACAACTTTCTTATTTTAAACGGACCACCCTGTATATTATTATTTTTTTGAATTCCTTGACTGATTCTAATCACTTTTGCTTGATATACTCCTATACCTATCGGCAGCGGTTCTCGAGATTTAAATTAATTTATAATATTTTTGTCGTAAAACACATCAGTGGATTGAGTTCAATAATCTGGTACTTGAAAACGGTGGAGAGTTGAAATTGCTATGCCGACTAGAGGAAGGTAGGTTTATATGGTTTCAATGGAGAACCGATCTGTAAATATACAGGGTGCTTCAAAATTATTAATCTTTTTCCTATACACAAAAATGATAAAAAAGCTATTTTTTCAAACAGAACCCCCTGTATATTACTTGAAAAATAAAAAGACCAATAAATTTCCTTTCAAATGGTATCCCATGTTCCTATACCTAGGGGGTTCCATTTGCAAAAATAGCTTTTTCATCATTTTTGTGTATAGGAAAAAGATTAATAAATTTGAAGCACCCTGTACATTTACAGATCGGTTTCTCCATTGGAACCATATGAACCTACCTTCCTCTAGTCGGCATAGCAATTTAAACTTTCCACCGTTTTCAAGTACGAAATTATTGAACTCAATCCACTGATGTGTTTAACGACAAAGATATTATAAATTAATTTATATCTCGAAAACCGCTGCCGATAGGTATAGGAGTATATCAAGAAAAAGTGATTAGAATCAGTCAAGGAATCCAAAAAAATAATAATATACAGGGTGGTCCATTCAAAATAAGAAAGTTGCCACGATTTTTGGGTGAAAGCGGCAACACTGTAGAACTGAAAATATTTTTAAAATATAGATCATACTCGATTATGTGCTGAGCCAAATTTTCAGATCGATCCTATGTCTAGTTTTTCGTGAACGTCTAAGGTACCATAGACCGTGAGACACCCTGTATATAATAATGTGAAATCTCCAATGGATCTAGCTGGATCACTGAATTCCCCTCAAATACTCATGCTTTCTGGATTGGGACCTAAAGTACTTCTAGAAGATCACAACATTAGTGTCATTGAGGATCTTCCTGTAGGACAGACATTGAAGGATCATCTGATGTATGTTGGAATTTTAGTAAGGTAATACCTTGCAAAGTAAAAATGGATTACTTGCTGAAGTTTGTTTTTTTAGAAAACCGACTTCCATTTTTTCTCAAGATTTTGACGGTTTTGTCAAGTTATACAAGGATCATCTGGAACCTTTTATTTCTGGTGCAAAAATAATCAGTTACAATAACTTTGGTCAAAATGAAACCAAAAGAGCTGAAATCGAAACACTATTTGTCGCACCAACCGCAGATGCTGATGTAGTCCAAAGAACTTATCGGTAAGATAACACATCATCAAGGTAATTATCAAGACGTGTGAAGAAAATTATAGTAAATAATGGAGACATTTATTACTTCTCCAGTATTTCATTAACGGGAAATGAATATAATAATATTTGCTTTTATTTTTGTATCTTTTATGTGTCAAAATCAGAGTTGTATTTTAATAAAGGTGTTGGATTGAGATATTTTTTGAGTAGTCACATCTTGTGAGTCTATGTTTTTTCAGCCTGACTGACGAATTTGCGACTGCTTATCAAGGAACTAACACATCCAATGATATAACAACTGGTGTCATTCTTCTACATCCTAAATCTCAAGGTTCCATCAAGCTTCAATCCAGTAGTCCTGCAGATTTTCCCATAATTGATATGAATTATCTATCAGAAGAAGAAGATGTAAAAACAATATATAACGGGATTCGTGATATTCTTGCATTGAACGAAACGGAAGCTTTCACAAAAGACGAGGTAGAATTTATTATTTTGGATAGTCCAGGCTGTGAGGAGCTTAACAAAATGACAAAGGAATGGTGGTATTGCAGTATAAGGAGATGGTCTGTTACGGTAAGGAAAAAAACTATCAATCTTGCAAAGGGAACCCTAGAGAAAGTCATAAAAGATAAAAGATCTATATAATCGATGTGTTTTTTCGTAAATATATCCGTAGATAACTCTCAATGAATTTGAGGAGTTCACTTAGTGTCACGAGTGAAAAAAAAATATCCAAGACTTCCTTTATAGAGAGAATTAAAAAAATAGTTTTACAAAGTGATGACTAGATATTTATTTCATGTCATGCTTTTGTTTTAATATTCCAGGTATTTCATCCTCAATGCTCAACCAGAATGGGGCAAGATTCTTCAGACTCAGTGGTAGACAATACTCTGAAAGTACATGGAATTGAAAATTTGCGAGTTGTAGATGCCGGTGTTTTTCCTGATACTGTCTCAGCACATATTGTAGCTGCAACGATGATGGTTGCTGAAAGAGCTAGTGATATTATTAAAAGTGATTATGTGGTGTAGATGATTAACACACATTAATTATTATCATTACATACTAGAATATGATAATGCACTAACAAGCAGGTTAAAAACTGCTTCTGTGTATTATCTGTTTATTCTTTCTACATATAGATGTAAAGCTCTCGAGCTTGTCATTTCTGTACAAATTGTTATCAATGTTGGAACTGAATAAACATTTATCATCATTATTATTATTATTATTCTCATTGTTCAGTCCCACATTCACTCTATGTGGTAGAAGAAAATGAGAGCTTCCGCAAAACTCACACCTTGTTGACTATTTCACGATTCTCCTTACTATTCGACATGTTTCTAGGATCACTGATTTTTGCATGTCCGTTATTAGTCGAAGTGGTATATTGTGTTTTTGAATCCTGCGGGTACTTACGGTGGTACTAGGCCAGTGACTGAAATGACTACGGGAAAAATGAGGACTTCTTCCATTTTCTACATTGATTTTATTTCCTCAGTTAGGTCCGTGTATTTTCGTTTTTTGTGTATTATTGCATTGTGATTTTGTTTATTTTGTCTATTAGTGTTATGTCTGGTCTATTGTTTATAGTTGTTTTATCAGTTACAATTCCTCGTTCCCAGTATATTTTATGATTTTGGTTCTCGTTGACTTGGTCTGGTGTGTATTTGTAGTACGACACTTTGATTGTTTCAATGTTATGTTTGTGGAGTGGGTATTTCATGCTTCGCTATCAGATTGTGCCGGTTTAGGTATTCTGTCTGTGCTAAGCTAGGACATCCTGATGTTATGTGTTGTATCGTTTCGGGCATTGATTTACACATCCTACAGTCACCATTTTGTTTGTTAGTTATTGAGATATATATTTATTATTATTATTATCGTTATTATGAGTCCAAAAAATACATAATTGGATAAAACATTGATGTTTTTCAAGATAGAGATTTGATGACTGGTATAAGTAATATCAAAAGTATCTTCACAAAACTTCATTTGGTACCTACCTACACTGTCTTCTCACCCACTTATTGAAATAGTGTTTTTGTACCCTGTGATTTGTTTCAAACGGAAAAAAACAAAAAACAAGTAAAAAAGTTTGTGACGCCAGCGAAAAACTTTTCATCAAATAAGCACGGCTCCGCAGTTTGTCTCTGTTGGTATCAAAATGTTTACTGCCAAGATATTTCAAAAAAACCCTTGGAAAAACCCATACCCAAAACTCACAGAAAATGAGATCCACCGATCTATCTGTTCAATGCATGGATCTGCTCTCACCATTCCATTGGTGGTTCCCACGAGTCTTGTTTTTGGGAGTCTCGCATGGTCTCGTCTCGTTTTTGGAAGTCTTGCATGGTACATGACAAGACAAGACATTTATTGGTCTTGTCTCGAGTCTCGCGGGTGACGTCTAGAGTCTCGTGCGAGAGTCTCGCAGATGAAGATTTCAGCGTGCCGCTCGGACAAAGTCGCTTTAGCTGCCGATGCAACATTATACCTACGTATTATCATTATCAATCAATGACATGTTTGTTCGATAGTTCGAAGTTGGAATGATATAATTTAGAAGTTATTCAATTTTCTAAGCGCGTGGATGAATTGAAAATGAGCGATCGATTCGAAAAAAAAAGATCTCTTAGTGAAACAAGTTGAATCAAACTTTGGTAGCACATAGACCTGCCAATAGTTCACTTCCAAGGTGCAAGGTATGAAACAAGAAAAAATTTCCGTGTCATGAATATCTTCATTATCCTTTTCCCAATTTGGTGTCATATACTAAATCCTTAATGTATAGCTGTGATTTTCTGTTACTGTCAGTAGGTTAGTAAGTATTCCCCGTAATTTGACAAGATTAACATCACGAAACTTCGATACATTTGCGAGAATCCCGTACTTGACGCGAGACTGTTTCATAATGGAGGTGAATCATTTTGTTAAAAAAAGTGATCCTGGCAAGTTGCTCATCCAAAAATAAAATACGAGAGAAAAACTTGATTCGATCAAATTCCTTATTCTTTGAACAATTGGAAAACTGTACGAATGAAAAAATCACCATCCCCCATAGCAGGTAGGTACCTTTCTGAAAGAAAAGTGGTGTAAGTTCTCGAAGAAAGGTATTGACAGTAAGTTGATTTGAAAATTATTGCACGGATTAGCGCTCAATTCCTATCTTGAAGATCGGCAAGGATAGCAACTTCGAATCCTCCCTTCACTTACATCGGAATGAATGCACCGTTTCATTTTTCACTACTAAAAATCAATAATTAAAAGATTTGGGACATATTTTTCTTGAACCCGTCCCTGTGTATCCCACTCATAAAGATTATACAATATTTAGTTTTTATTCATTAGATAGAGTGTGAAAAATTCACCAACTTTACTAAATTTTATTAAATTATCTCAACAGGGTTCGGAAATAATCACAAAAAACCATCACTTTTTTAGCACCCTGTATTTCGAAAATGGACCCATATCTATATGAACTTACTTATTTATGTTTGGGCTCTCAGTAGGTATTTAAACTATCGACATTACCTCCTGAATCACCCTGTATTAAAAACAAAAATTTACTACATATTTTCCGAGTACTTTCATTTCTCATCGTGTTTTTAAATAAGCAGGTGGTATCATCGAATTGGTCTTTTTACCTCCATGACAACAATCATGACCTATCCATGATATATTTTGCATAATCCTGATAGACCAGTAGCTACTTTACAATGAGAATTTTGTTGTCCTAGTTTTTTTTTTGGACACGATGGTATACTCATTTATCCTTTTGATTTGTGAGAGAGATAAAGTAATGAACTAAAAACAACCCATTGATAGTTTGATTGTTTATAAATACAGTGCAATTCTTTGTTGTCATCGTATGTGAGCATGTCCTGGATTTTACTGACATAGTAGTGACAGCTGAAAATGTCAAAATGACAGCTGTGTGCCAATTTGGAAAAAGAAATCATATGTAAGGAAGGGTGGAGTGATACCTCATTTTTAAGGTCTTCCCATCACACCCTGAAAGTTTGCAGTGGCTGTCTCTTTCTAATTTTTCAATTTTAAGAGCGATTCCACTTGGTCTTGTGATCAGAAATATCAGATCATTCTTGTAATTTTTTGATGTTGCTGGATTCGCCGTACACTGATCAAATGTTCGCATAATCATCACATTCGCGATACCGCAACGTTGAGCTTTTTTTTTAATCGATAACATATTATTGGGCAACGAGAATAAATAATATTTATAGTCCGGGTGAAATTCATTCCCCTCTTTTCGTATGACACCCGCGAAAAGCACATATTCTCCCAGGCATAATTTTCAAATAAATTCGATCAACTGCAGAATTTCTTCAATTCCAAAACAGCGAGCAACAAAATGAAACTTTGTCCCCATTTAAACTCCGCTGTATCCCCTACCGTTTCCAAGATACCAATGGTGAGCATCGAATTTGTAACAACCTGTATATTTTTGAAATCAGGATAATAAGTTCTTTCATAATATATGATAATATACAGGGGGTTCCATTGAAAAAAAATGCTACTTGTGGAAAAATATTGACAATTCGATAGTCTTTTGTTTTTTTTTTGATAAGATTATTAAAAATTCCAGATGAATATCTTGAACTTTCATATTTACAAATATTTCATATCTCAATACATACCGCCGCTAGCATATGCTAGCAATATATACGGAATGATCCGTACAGGGTGTCCCATTCTGGTTACTTTTGCGGGGCATCTCCTTTATTCTTATTGATAGAAATTTGCGGATTTCGCGACTTTTTCGTGAAACTGAAGATGCCGTTAACAACATTTTCATAGCACTTTTAGTTTTTAAGATACAGGGCTAGACTGAAAATGATTTACAAGATTTTTTTGGGTATTTCGCCACACCCTATCAAATATCAATCAAACTAGTGTTTATACACCCGATCTTCTATATATATATATATATATATATATATATCTACAGAGCATATCTACTAAACTGAAAATGTTGCATTTCAGGGTACCCCTCGTATCTAAACTATCAGATAAGTTATGGAAAATGTGAAACTATTTCTTGTATAACTTTTCTCGTAGAACTCGATTCTGCCTTCGAAATAAGTATACAGGGTGAGGTCAAAAAGTTATCGGACCCAACTTTATTTTTTTAACCCTGTATATTTATAGTCCATAAGATTTGTCTTTTTTTTACCTTTTCAAAAATAAATAACAGTATGCACTTTTTAAAAAAAGAAAAAAATTATCCTATTACTTTTTGACCTGATCCCGTATACTAATCCCGAAGGCAGGACCCGTATTCCGTGTACTGTGGAATTCCATAGCAACACGTCGCTCTGCTTATATTGCATTCTGTGCACTTCTGTCAACACGACTAGACATACTTGTCCCCTTGTCTTCACTCAATACGTAAGGACATGTTGTTTCGTTTTTTCCACACGACTTCTATCAGCTGAATTTGTCAATTTGTCATTATTTGTCAAAATTTGTCATTATTTGTTTACGTTTTGTGAATTTCAGTTTCATTGTGGGGGTGTTTTTCGGTATTGCCAGGGAGCAACCATCTCTTATTACAAAGAAGATAGAATGGAGCCATAGGAAAGCAAGATAGAATGATAGAAATGCATCATGACCAAAAAAAAACTGAAGAACATCAACTTGAACGGCTCGGATTAATATAAACATGTGGCTCACAGATCTCATATCCACGTTTTGTCAAAAATACGATATGTTATAACTTAACTTGAATTTTACAAAGAGTGATACAAAATAAGGACCAAATTAACAAAATATCATTGAAATGCCAACCCAAAATCAGTAATTCGCGGCAAAACTCACAATATCGGCAGGTTAATCGCTTAGTAAATGCATAGGTATGTGTCGGCAGTTCTTTGAAATTGGAACTCACATTCTCCCGTTATAAAATATGTTATTGGAACGTAGATTTTGATGGATGACTCACATACCTATTCATTCGATTAAAAAAAATATGAATTAGCGGAATCAGCGACTTACTTTTAATTGTTCTGATTCGTTTCAGTCTGAAACGTTGGTTTCACAAGAATATCCGCTAAAAACAGTTGATCAAAAGCATCCCGATAATTTATTATTATTATATGTTTACTACCTATTGTTCTTCAAACAATAATGAAGATTCCAATTCCAAAGACCGCGAAGGTAATGGACATGAGTTGTGGGAGACTCAAAACGTACCTATATTTTTATAACCACGTATTTTAAATTAGGTATTGATTTTCTATTTATTCACGTCCATGTGCCCACGTGTACTTATTTCGCGACCAAAATAATATTAAACAAATTTGTTGGCTGCAAAACTATTTTTTTTTCTCAGTAGAAATACACAAAAAAACACATATTCTCTCAAAGAGATCTCTTTAAACGGAATTTGGTATCAAACATCAAAAAGTTTGTTTTTACCGCGATTTTTAACGTATTATGAGTTTTTCCCACTGGTTTTTCCAAATAATCGAAACATTTCAAGCTACTGCTATTTTCCGAAAACTAGACGGAAATTATTGTGAGTTTTTCAGGTACCCCAGAATTACCCCCTCGATTAACTTCGGTCAGTCAGATTCAATACAAAAGAATACCACTATTACGTCAACATACACCAACACCAGAATAAAATTGAAAGTCCCTACGAAATGTCAAAAATGTTTAGGGAAAAATGAAAAAGTCACTAAGATTTTGAAACACGTCTTGACAAAACACGAACATTGCCGAACTGATATCAAGACGTGCACGGAATAACGTTTTTGTCACGCCTTGCTTCCACATGTTGAAATCAACAGTGGTAATCAACATGTTGAATTCCACAGTACACGGAATCCGGCTCCTGAATCGAGTTCTACGGGCAATGTATATAGCTGTCGATTTTGCCTTCGGAATTAGTATACAGGCTCAAGTCAAAAAGTTATAGGATAAAAATTTATTTTTTTAAAAAGTGCATACTGTTATATACAGGGTGTTACTTAATGATATGTCATAATTTTGAGGGCAGTTCCTGGATAAGTTCTGGGTCGAAAAAGTCATATAAACTTGGGTTTAAAAAAAAAAATTAAAAAAAAAATTGAATAAAATAAAATAAAAATAAAAATTAAAAAAAGTGTGTTCCTATACCATAATATCTTGTGGCAAAATTCAGTTCAATATCTCAAACCGTCTTTGAAAAATGTATTGAAAACTGAAAATAAAATAGATCTTCAACACCCTGTATCCTAAAAACCAAGCATTTTAAGACCCAAGTTCATATGACCTTTTCGACTTAAAATTTATCCAGGAACTCTCCCTTGAAATTATGACATTCCATTAAGTAACACCCTGTATTTTTGAAAAGGTAAAAAAAAGACAAATCTTATGAACGTTAAATATACAGGGTGTTCCATCTGAAAAAATAAAGTTGGGTCCAATAACTTTTTGACCTGACCCTGTATACTAATTCCGAAGGAAGAATCGAGTTCTACGGGAAAAGTTATATAAGAAAAACTTTTCACATTTTCCATAACTTATAAGTCGAAAATGTCAAATAAAACATCCAGTATATTGTCACGGATTTTGATTGTTCACCAAAAATAATGGTTCTTTTGTATGAAATAGTCTATATCTATCTCTAACCCTTTAGAAAATTAATCGTAAGGTGTAGAAAAAGCCTCTCTTTCTCACAAATTATTTTATTTGGATAACTAGTTTCGGACTGACTCAACGCAGTCCTTCATCAGATCCCTTCAAGCATATACAAAGTAAATCACAAACATTACGATGACATATCAGAACAAATGTGCAAACTTACATAAATTTTTTTCAAGATTCTTTGAAAAGAATTTATGTAAGTTTGGGTTAGTTTGGGTTAGTTGAATTATTCGCATCTGATAATGTCGTTCCATTCAATTTTTAAATATTGGGTCCAGCACAATGGAACCTGATCACCCTATATGTGTCAAATATATTCAACAATAAGTTTTTATATATTTTTCTTTTGTAAATCGCATATCTTCCGAAATAAAGGAGTAGAGGATCTTATATGTGACACCCTCTACAGCAGGGCGCGGCGCGGTGGTGAAACGTTGCACGTTATGTTTAAGTGGCCTTGTGATTGTATATTTTTATCCGTTCTGATTCCCAATGCATCTAGCTGGATCGTTGAATTCTCCTCAAATACTCATGCTCTCTGGATTGGGACCCAAAGCACATCTAGAAGAGAACAATATTACTGTGATTGAAGACCTTCCAGTTGGACAAGCACTAAAAGATCATCTGATGTATATTGAAATTCTACTAAGGTACCTACCTAATATCTTTCAAGGCAAAACAATTCAGGATGTATCTTTTAGAAAACCAACTTCTATTTTTTCTCAAGATTTTGATGGTCTTCTAGAGTTATATTGAGAACATTTGGAGCCTTTCATTTCTGGAACGAAAGTAATAAGTTTAAATAACTTTGGTGAAAATAAAACAGAAAGACCTCAGATAGAAACACCTTTTCTCGTACCGTCTGTAGATGCGGAAGCAGCTCAAAGAGCTTATCGGTAAGAAACTCTACTGAACATTATCTTACATTATTAAATAACAGGATGCAATTCAATAATTGTTTTGTTACCAAGACATATCTGTTATTATGATATTAAAAATAATTTATTATCAACACTACATTTCATTTAAAAAAATGAGATAAATGCCAGATTGACTGAGTTTATCTATATTGTTTATCCAAGGAATGATCAAAAGAGATGGTAGAGGTAAAGTTCAATATATTTTGCTGAGAAGGTGAAATCTGTTCAAATATCACTTTCTTCTTTGTTTTTCAGTTTAACAAATGAACTAGCAACAGCCTATCAAGTAACCAACACATCCACCGATATAACAACAGCTGTTGTTCTTCTTCACCCTAGATGTCAAGGTTTCGTCAAGCTTCAATCAAGTTGTCCTGCAGACTTCCCTTCAATTGATATAAATTATTTTTCTGAGAAAAAAGATTTAAAAACTATTTATAAAGGTATTTTTGATATTCTTGCATTGAACGAATGCTTTCGCAAAAGAAGAAATAGAATTTATCATTTTGGATAGTCCCGGCTGTGAGGGACTAAGCAAAATGTCCGAGGAGTGGTGGTATTGTAGTATCAGGAGGTGGTCTGTTTCGGTAAGAAAACAAAACCATGAGTCCTGTGCACTTCAAAACCACAATAATCATGTCATGAAAATTTTCAAAGTTGTACCACTACTTTGTGCCGAGAAAGTCAAAAGATTTTAAAAACTTCTTAAGAATGGAAAGAGAAATATATATTTATGTAAGAAAAGTGAAAATATCTGGCTATGACTTTGCTATTCCAGGTTTATACTTCTTCAGACTCAGTGGTAGAAAATAAACTGAAAGTACATGGAGTTAGAAATTTGCGAGTAGTGGATGCTGGTGTTTTTCCTGATACAGTCTCAGCACATATTGTAGCTGCAACTATGATGGTTGCAGAAAGAGTGATTATGGAGTGTAGGTGATCAACATACAAGATTATCCTTTCCTACTATGATGGAATCTTAAGTGATGTCTCATGAATAAATAAAGTTTGGCTCTGGTATAAAAATGAGACCAGAATTTAACGTTTTTGCTACACTCATTTAAAACGTTACTTATAAATCATTTCTCAATCATCACTTTTTATTTATTGCCATGGTTGTTTGTCGTCATTGCGGTTGGTGAATAAATATTCGCATATGCGTCCTCTCACATCACACCAACAATGATGTTGGTCAGTAAAGGTAGAAAATTAAATATTGATAGCAAATTGGAAACATTTCAAAACGTGTTCTCTCACCAGAAATTGATCAGCATAAGGATCCTCTTCCAATCTTTAGTTCACATTAATAATATCATGATTCGATACAATAAACAGAATAGTACCATGGTAGAATATGAATTCCCAGACTCTATCCAAGAAAAAATGAACTCCACTCTTGAACAATCAATATGTCGTCTCTCACTGATGGAAGCTATTATTAAAAAAAAGCACGCGCAGCACCGGAAATCAATACTTTCTTCCATTCTTAACTTCTGTTATCGACTCGTTCAATCATACCAATTTGACATGTCCTGTTATCTTGTATGTTATCTTTTCCCTGTTATCATAACATGACAGATTTGTGTTAAAAATAACGTTTACGTTCCATCATAGGACCCATTATATTAACTTTTCTATGCTGACGAAGGTGGATTTATAAACTTGCCGTCGGCCGTCGCCGTTGACGTTCGCCGGTACCGCTAACGTTGCCGTCGCTCAGTGCATTTATAAAATTCTATACCGTCGAAGATTTTCAAGTTCTCTGTTCACTTACTTTGAACTCCTTGAAGTTATATTTCCTTTTAGTTTGGAGAGATTTGGTGACTGACTCGAGTATATTGGTCCAAATCTTAATTTTATTTTATAAAAATATGAATTATGTGAACAGAAACCCATTGAGCCATTTTCCTGTGGCTTTGGCTGCGAACGGTGGACGTCAATAGATGGAGATGAACGATCTCTAGCGGTGCGCCAACGGCAGACGGCATGATATAAATGTATGGATGCGCGTCCATATGTTTATCTCGAACGTCAAACGTCAGCGTTAGCGGTAACGGCGAACGGCGAGTTTATAAATCCCACTTGACTTTGCGATATTTTGTGACATTGACGTGACTCGAAACAAATGACACAATAACAAATGCAGTTTCATTTGATGGTTTTTGGATCAGATCATTTTAGGTCAGTTAATTTGAAAGTGAACTGATCAGGTATGCAAATAAAAAGCATCTATGTTCTATCGGTAAGTACAATATATAAAGCCGCGTTCACATTCGATAAATATTTGCGTTTTGTGTTACATGTGAATGAGAAACGGTGAGTAAAATAGTAAGTAATATTGTATTGTGTAAATGTTTGAGAACAAAATATAATTTGAAATATAACCTTTCGTGTCATGAAAAATATTTATTCGTAAGTTACTTACTTACAGACGGGCGATCGGAGTTGCGGGTTTTCAGCTAGTATATAATATGTACCGTATAGTATTGTCACGTCAGGGTGCCAGAATGGGCCTTCAACTGGACCTGTTGTGCTATAAGGGAACGTAGTGGAGCCGAACAGTAAAGAGACTCAGTTCGCAATATGCTAACCTAACCTCACTATACTTATTATCATTATTGATCTCTCACCATCATAAAATTAGGACGAGTATGTTCTCTACCGCGTTGACTATACCACGTCATCACCTCTTGGGAGACAATGAGGATCGTGAGAGGGTCTACACTAATCACAAGGGGTTGAAGAGAGTGAGAGGGGTTACATTACTCACTTGGGATGGGACGAGTGACTAGCTATGCCAACAGGTGTCCAATATTCTTGCAGGACGTGACTGTTTATAGCTACAAAACTGCTTGCTCAGCGAGATCTCAGATCTGGGTTGTGCGTCGATTAAATAGAAAAAGCAAATAATTTGGTGGAATAACAATAAGTGTACTTGCCTCCAATACTAATATGACAATATAATTTTATAATAAGCAAAATATTGTGGTTTTTTCAGAAATGGACATTTTTTTTATCCCTGTATCTACATTATTTTGTCGATTCAAAATAAAACAAAAGTGGAATATTTTTGGACATGCAAATATGCTACTTCTCTTCCATCTATGCAACGTCGTATTTTTTACTGTTTCCAATATTTCCGTGTACATAATTTTATTCAGGACACAGAGTATGGGATTTTCTGGTTGTGGAGTTGTGGAAAAAAGATTGTTTATCAAATAAGTGCAATGCATAATATCAGCGATTGTTTTTGTTTTATTTATCACCGAGTGTCAGATTATGATTTATGGAATGGTGATAAAAGATATATACGAGGATATATATAACATATAATTGCTATTACTTTGCTTGAATGCTTCTAAAATGTTTGCAACAACACGAATTTTTGCATTAATCTCAGTATTTGGACTGGTTTTGGCTTTGGGTGAAAATGAGCCCCTATTGGAACTACTGAATTTGGTAGAAAAGGGTATTGAGGATTCCAAAAATTATGTTCTACCCATTAATAATACTGCTTTGCTCAAGATTGAGGATATGGAAGTTCATGGTAAGTGGAAATTAGAGATATAGAGCTACTTTGGAATAAGGATTTTGGTATTGGTATTGGTGGGGGGCAAACCACTGCCCGGCGAGTTGGCCTCAAAGACCCTTTTCGTCAACTCCAGGACCAATGCAGTTCTAACTAAGTTGATGATGGGGAAGATCACCTGGGAATAAGGAAGTGATACTTTGTTGTTGCGAGATCAAAAGTATGTTCCCATACTACCCATCAGTTTGTTTTTTCTCATTTATTACACTGGAAAACAAAATTTCTCAATATTTTTGATGCCACGTATTTTTTAACAAATTCCGGAAATTTGGGGTCTACTAAATTCATGAATAAAAGTGGTTTTCTCAAATTGGCTTTTGAGATAATCCATATCATCAATTTTTTTGAAATTCTGGCGAAATATATCATAGTAATAGATGACGAACGAGATATGCTCACGCGCAGGTTTCGCTGACGTCATTGCGTGTCCGAACCTCAAAATTCATAGGTTCCCTAGGTGACTGGATCCAATCAATCAATCAAAATTGCTTTATTGTCCAAAGTTGAAAAACTCATTGACAAAGCTGTTGAAAATATGAAATATAAAATATTATATAATATGTACAGTGGAAAGCATTTGAATTCGCAAACAATATTTTGAACAACCCTTGTAAAATGCCAAACTTTGTCATAGTAATACACCACTTTTGTCAGAATGACAAGTCATGAGTAAACAAACCAGCTGATTTCTGGTTTTGGGGTTGATTATTTCAGCTTAGTTCAAATAATCTTAATACAACAAGCTGCACAGTTTCTCAAATGTATTATCCAGTGATGCGAAGGGCGAAGGGCGATTGAATTATTGGTCAGTATGTGAGATATTTATGTAGAAAACAAAATGTAAGAAGGTAATAGAAAAATACATCAATTGCGTATCTTTTATATCAGATTACTGAATATATATCACCTGAAACAAATCCCAGCGCAGATACTACTCGCAGTGGCTTGGTAGTTTCTGTTATTCATGGTTCAAAACTTAAAACCAAAAATCATCGAAGTAAACAAATGACACGTGATCAGAGACAGTGAAACGATCTAGCAAATCACATGTGTGTTGGTTTATTTCACCTATGCATTTTACGAGTGTTGTCATAAATAACTGTGTGTGTGAATTCATATGCTTTCCACTGTACATCACAATTAAATATAAAACATAGCAAAAGCGAATACAATAATCAAGACAGGTGATTACCATGAAACTAAAACAAACAAGATAAACTCATGCCATAATATCAATGTATAGATATCCCTATTCTTTTGAGCAGAAAATGTATACTCGTTAGAAGTAGCTACCTGTAACCATTGACGAAATATTTGGATTTGAAATAATCGGTATACATGCATGGGATTTTGAAATTATGGCGAAGGTAACCTGCTAGAAGTTATGACGGCTTCATATTTTCAGTGAAAAAGATAAAAGTCGACTTGTTTGTAATGTTATCAACCACCCTTATTCAAATATCATTTAAATAAAAACAAATAAGAAAACTGAAAAAAAAAATAAAATGAGAACTTTCACCCCTTGTAGCTCTCCGGACACATGTTTATGAGATTTTTTTTCTTATTTTTAATCAAGCAAACTCATCCTGTGTCTTTAGCACTTTCAATGAACCACCATGCTTGGCCATAATTTCATTATCACATAAATTCATTATTTCAAATACAAATATCTCGAGAATGGTTGCCCATAGCGACTTCTGACAAGAATACATTTTCTGCGTGAAAGTGATAAAAAAATCGTTTTTATTAGTCAAAAATAAATGCAGGGACGTCCAAAAAAGTTATCGCTGTTCATATCCTGGAAAATGAATGTAGGTAGCGCCCTCTACACGTTAGAGTCGTAATAACATCAAATTCGATTTCCGCATGATGAGAAACCCCTGAATACCAATTTTCATTAACATTAGTTCCAATATTATTTAGAAAAAATTAAAATGAAAGAGAACTCATCCAAAATTTTGTCGCAGTATTAATGAAACAACCTGTATACGTACCAATCCACAGAGTGGAGCGAATTAACTCTGATCCCATGGTAATTCGAATACAAAATCGACCAATCACATCAAAACGCTCGGTGGCGCTGATAAAGTTCCGAAAACGATGTTTTCTAGTCTTATAACATCAATTAATCAATACCTAAGAGATTTTTTTATTTTCACAGACTTTGGTTATCATCTACATAATAACTATTTTTTAATTTTTTTTTATTTGGAAACCCTAAAGAGTTTTATTTCACCTTATTCGTGAGTATAAACGTAGATACTATCCACTTTATTTTAAAATATTGAAAATTTCAATGCACAAAACCCATAAAAGACAATTTTCTCCAATATGATGCAGCAAAATGCATTTTGTCCAAGACTTTTTAGTCTTTTTATAGAAACTTCTGATTTCAATGAGACTATTTTCCATGTCCATGCATGAATATACAACGATTCCGCACACACATTTTACTAAACCATTTTGTTTTTACCTGATTTTTTTGGGTATTTCGCCACACCCTATCAAAAAACAATCAAACTAGTGGTAATATACCATACCGGATCTTCTATATTACCTGAAAAAAATTCTATCAGTAAACAATAAAACCTAACAATATCAATATATAATGATATTGTTTACTGATAGAATTTTTTTCAGGTAATATAGAAGATCCGGTATGGTATATTACCACTAGTTTGATTGTTTTTTGATAGGGTGTGGCGAAATACCCAAAAAAATCAGGTAAATCATGGATGCGCCACAAAACTACAGAGCATATCTATTTTGTTTTTAGTCGTAAATGGTTTTGAGTCATTATTGGGAATTCAGTTTTGGGTGACATAATGCGTTTTGAGTCACTCCTCCATTGTCCTAATATTTTCATTTTTTAATTTATTTGTTTTATGATAGTTACCCAGTTATCTCGAAAACTACAGTCAATCCAGCAAAAATAACTCCATATTCGTGATCAGCACAACAAAATTACTTAGAATTGGCTCAAATACTCCTGGCAATACAATGTGTGTTGACCAGTCTCAGTTGGTGTTGGATTCGAAGCACTGATCAACATTATGTTCTGATCTTATAATACTTTTTGTTTGATTGATTTTTATCCGTTATACATATTTCATATTTGATGGAGAAGTCATGATAATATAACATTTTCTTTTTTGCTGTTTGCTCTACCTCATAGTTAATTTGATTCTAGATTAATGTGAGTAGTTATTTACAAAACAGTCTTCACCTATTCTGACATAGGAAAAATTTTTGCATCGATACGATTTGTTGTTTATGAGAAATGTGAATTAACCTGGGGCCCGATTCTTGACCGATCGTATCGCTCAAGATCACTCGTGCCGCTATCGGAATCTTTCGCATGCCATTCTTGAGAACTCGTCTCATGAACGAGTACTCGAATTTGACAACGAGCGGGTTTTCTTGCTCGCATCGTACAGCAATGTGTTTGCAAGACTCATTTGTGGTTAGAATATATATTTTTTCCAGCGTTTGCTGGACTCGAGTCATTGGAGCTTTTTGCAAACATTGAAAATCTTGAGTTTACAGGGTATTTTGTAAACACGGGTAAATGATTCGTGAGGTCATTTCTGAAAGAGTTCATGCAAAAATCATTCGATTCAATACATCGCATAAACTTTCAATGCTGAATCAGAATTTGAACACAGAATTTTATACTTTTTTCAATATTCAGACTTTAGATAGGAATGCCTGAAGGATTTCAAGGTGAAAAAGGTATACTCAGTTCACATAGCTTAAGGTAGTAGTTTTCGACAAAATCGTAATTTTTTACATCGATGCATCGGCACCCCAAAGACGGACCTTCCTCAATATTTGCGGAGCCGCTCAAACTGAAATATCTAAGTTTAGTACCTCGTCATAAACTTTTGATGCCAAATAATTCAGAGCTCAAAAATTTAATTTTTTTTATCAGGGGTGCGTCATTACTGATGTGGTTGGGGGTAAAAAAGCCCCATTTTCTAGCATCAACGTCATGCAAACCAAAACAAATGTTTTCATTAGCTGACTCATTGACAATAGATTGACACATATGACACGAAAATGATTGCAATGAATCTAGTCGTACTCGTAATTGTGAACTTGCGAACGTTTTATCTCGAAGGTAAATATAGAGCACTTTGAAACGACGCGCATGTGAAAGTCCATGTTATCAGTAAATATAATTGATATTTACTCGAGCTTATTTATTTTACCCCGAGTTTCACCCCTTTCTGAGTTATACCGGTTCAAAGTAAACAAAAGCTCTATAAAACACTGTTCAGCTTTAACTAATTTATTTCCAGCCAACCATTCATGTACAGTCACTATCAATTAACACACAACTTATCTATGTATCACAACCTAATAATTCATGTTTTGACTGACCGTTCACAACTTTTGTTCAACGACCAAATTAACACTTTTCCTACCTTCCTCAAATGGCGGACTTATATCCTCTCGCCAGAATTGCAAGAATACTCGAGAAACACTCAGAACAGTGTAGAAGGTTCGACGCCATCTGGTTTTGCTAGAATATACTAGAAGCAAATCGATTCTACACGCAGTGGTGTCTGATGCCGCTTTGTGGGACAAATACCGGCGATTTCGGGTCTAAGGCAATATGGCCAGTATGTTGGTGTTCTGACCAACTGTGAAAAGAGTTGTTCCACTGGACACACATGTTTCGTCCCATTGCCCCCTTCTTGAAGCATCTCGTCCCGAATTGCCTTCATGTCGGTATCGACAACTGTCCCCGAACTCGCAGTGTGATGTTTGGTGAAAATAACAGTCCACTGTCCTTTGGTTCTTCTCTCGTGAATAATAGCAGCACACCATGATGTCGACGTCACTTCCCTCGGAGATGACCTCCAGCATGCTTCTCACCACTCGCCAGTCCACTCGATCATTTGTCATCTTTGGGATCGCCAATTGAGTCAGGCCCTGTGACTGCATCAGGTATCGAAGATGACAGAGAGCTTTCCAGACATCACTGTAGTTGGTCAGATGTTGTGGAAGCTTCTTCGTCACAAGGTGGAACAGGTGTCGTGTATCTCCCATGATATCGAGTGCCTTCCCCACCTCTGGTCTTTGTCGTCGTAGATGGTCCGGTTGTCCAAATTTCCGTTTGTTTGAAAGCAGCAGCAAGTCCACTCTTCATACCTAGTTCTTCAGTGACCCAGTAAGCCAACGAGTATCCGGTGCTTCGAACAAATTGAGCTGCCTTACCTGTACAATACCATTCTTAATTTTTTGGTCATTGGAGTAAAGGGAAATGAAGGTGTCCAGTGACATGTCCTGCTTGGGTTACCTGATCCGCCTTACTTCAGCCTCCTGAACGTCAAGATTCCCAGCATACCGGGCCAAACGATTGATATGAACAGCCCCGTTGGCTTTCTGATTCTGTGGGTGCCGTCATTGATCCGCTCCTGGATCTCATACGAGCCCTCTCAAGAACTTTGCTGTGGGTTGTGCAACCAAACAAAATCCCCAACCTGGAACCCGCCTTCCTCGGTCCTTGGTCTGGCTGAGAATGTGTTGATTCAACAACTCTCATTTGCCAGACCAATACTCACAGATTAGCCTGCCTATTTTTTTCCACTCAACTTTTATTCCACTAGAACATACAAGTTTTCTGACAAGAGGCGGCTCTTGATGTTCAAGTATGAGTGTGCGCTACAAAAAAACTCAGGAAAAAATATGGCGCATTCAACATTTCATTTAAATAATGGACAATTGGTTCAAGGTTTGTGAATCAACTGAAATAAGTTCCAAAGAAAATCGCCATTAGCCAGTATAGTGAGTTTAGTATTGTTTCGTAGAAATAAGAATCAATTATTGCCTACCATTAAAAAGAAGTCCACCCCAGCAAAAGTATACGTATATTAATATAGAAACTGGAGAAGGTATCTACAAGAATCTAATCTTTGGCTAAAAACCACATACGTCGGTTTTAAAGCTAAAATTAAAGGAGGAAAAGTCTGAAAGCCCAAACCACGAACAATGTCAGCCCAATACATAATTTGTTGTAGGACTCGTACTTGTAAACCATAATCATTAAATATCAAGTCAAGCCCATAGATAAATATAATATTATGTTGGGTTGAAGTCACTTGCGTTTCTGTTTGCAAGAACCACAATACTCATAGAGCAGTATGCCAATTTTTCCTGTCACACACGTGCCATCACCAAAGAAAAAAGCTTCTTCTTCTGCCACTGACTAAGACTAGAGTTGTATGTATTTGATATGTATATCGTCATTTCACTGTTTTCTTGTGTCTATGATATTTTGGAATTGATTTTGGTAGATTTTGGAGTACTTATCAACGCCATCATGACGTCACATGAGAATCGGTGTGTATGTGTATCATAGATGGAACGGACAGACAGGATCACAATAGTAATAACTGACAAGAGAAAGCAGATAACAATTATTATTATTGTACCGGAACAATGACAAATTTACTAAAATACTACGTTTTGAACTGAACTATCAGTACGAAAAGCATAAATATTGCACAAGTTCTGGAACAAACCTGAAACAGTAAAAACGCCTGCCCTAGTGTGTCTTCAAATAGCGCACGGTGGTGCCGTTATATCGGAAGATTTCCCGAATAGTGCATTTGATTTGAAAGCCGAACGAATACACACATGGGCTCGGACAAACTGACAGACAGCATTGTGACTATTTAACGGATTCGAAGATGCGAAAAGCGCTGGAGCTTTGTGCTCATGAATAGGGTATTCTTGCACTTCTGAGCAATATAAAAAAAGCAAAAGTACGTGATATGAAAAATAGTCTGTTTTTGGGAGTTACTTTTTGAAATATTATTCTCATTTTCATTTCGTTTTTTTTTCAGCAGTGTCTTTATCGAACCGTATGCACTATCATCAGACATTTTCCTTTGCCACAATGATGCCCGGATATAAGTGTTTTTACCAGTTTTGTTTTAACCGAGATGATGAAGGACATTCTTCCATTAGATGCCCCAGAAATTGACAGAGGTTTTGAATATCGCACTTTATATTCATTTAGACCTGTGTCTTGATAAGTACTTCTGATTTTATGCAATTTTATCAATGTTTCATCGATCAAAACGTCATATCACTGAAGTAGTGACTGATTATTTTGAAATTATTGTTTCTTAATTCATGCTATATTATTTTTATTCATTGAAAAAAAAAGAGCTAAACAACAACATGATTTATAATGTATAGAATTGCATTGGTGCGGGCGAGTTTGTAACAAACTAACCCTATGGCGCAGGTAGCTCAAATCTGGCTCGTCATGGTTATTGATAAGTGACGGTATTTTGAAACCTGCGCATCTGGTCTTTTATCTCGGACCAAAGTACAAAACAATCGCAGCATGAGCATAGTTCAGACAAGAAACAGTTACTCCTCCATTTGAAGAAGCTTGGAGATTCCAGTTTTTATCTTTCTAGGTATCTCATGAGATCGTTGATTGGATGCAATTTCTACTGCTAAAATCTCTTGTAAGACGTCTCGGTAGTCAGTACTACACAGGCATGTGTATGTCATTTTCGATAATGATTTATTACATTATTTCAGATTATGGAACGTTCGACTTCATTATTATTGGAGCAGGAGCCGCAGGATCTATTGTCGCAAGCCGATTGTCTGAAATCAGCAAATGGAAAGTCCTAGTCCTAGAGGCTGGTGGATACCCGAGTGATTTTACCAAAATTATTGGCCTTTTTCCGTACTACCAATTATCAGATTTCAATTGGGGATATAATACGACCAGTCAGAAAAATGCTTGTTTGGGTAAAGCTTTTTCAAAATACACTACAAAGTGACACTTCATAGATCTTAATAACATACCGGGTGTTACTTCGCCTCATCTCACCCCCTACCCCCAGGGGTACCCCCTTAAGAATCTTGATTGTGGAGGGGATCGAGTTATAGCTTCTTTGAAAGGCCTTATCAAGTGCTTAATTATGACGTTTGAATTTTTGAAATCGGTCGATTCGTTTTCGGAAAATTTGAAAAAAAAAACAAAAAAGTTGGCGAAGTATTTCTTTATCGTTGTACCTTTAAGTAATGTTTTTGTTATTAAGGTAACGAAATATTTCGTTACCTAGGTACTGGATTCTATTTGCTGTCAGTTGTATTCGTGACAATCTCGAAATGTTTAACAATTTTGATTTCACTTCCCAAATGGTTCACTCGCTAGGTGAAAGAGTGGAACTGATTCTAATTTATGGTGCCGAAAATCTATGTGCTCGGCGAACTGCCATCACGTTTAACGCAGGACATCCGGAGAAGACAACTTCGCATAGGTATTTTCTGGACCTTGTTGCTAAATTTACTGAAACTGGATCTATTGCAAACAAAAAACGTGATCAGCGGAGAGTTTTGGAAGGATCCACTCAGGTTGAAGTTTTAGGCCATTTTGGCATGAATCCGAATACTTCCTTACGCAAAGTTGTTGATGCAACCGGTATTTCATTAGGCTCTGTAAACAAAGTTACTTAAATCCATAAATACCATCCTTATAAAAATTCAAATACACCTAGAGTTAAGTGAAGACGACTTCGATAGGCGAGTTGAGTTTTGCGAACGAATGACTGCAGCAGCGATCAATGATAACGCCATTCAGGTAAAGAATATCTGCTTCAGTGATGAATGCACGTTTTACCTTAACCTTACCTTACTTAACGGTTTTCCAATATCTGCAAAACTGCAGATATTGGAGCAATGAAAATCATCATGCTTTTGTAGAAGGGCATACCCAGTATCTCCCAAAAATTAATGTATGGGCAGGCATTTTAGGAAACAAAGTAATTGGGCCGTTGTTTATTGATGAAAATTTGAATGGAGAAATTTGGATATGTTGCAAACTACCATCAATCCCCTTATTATTGAAGCAATCGAAAACCAAGTCGATGAGGATGGAAACCCTGTGCTTGATGAGGCTGAAGTATATTTCCAGCAAGACGGTGCTCCTCCTCACTATGTTCTTCCGGTTCGACAATGGCTAGATGACGAGGAAGGGATAATGGGTAGGACAAAGAGGACCTATGGAATGGCCTGCTAGGTCACCTGATTTGACGCCATTGGACTTTTTTTTATGGGGTCATTTGAAATCTATAGTGTTTACTCCCCAACCTCAAACTCAAGAGGAACTTCGTCAACGCATCATCGAAAAGTGCCATGATATTCCACAAGATTTTTTTTGAAAATAAGCTTCAGGAATTTGAACAACGCCTATTATTGTATGGCCAATAACGAACAACATTTTGAACACATACTAAAAAAAGTGATATTTTAATGTGTTGCTGTTAGGTATTTATTGTGACTTTAATAATGTTTTTAATCATTATTGTTTTTTTGAAATGTTAAAACATTTTTTCAAATTCCTCGAAAACGAAACGACCGATTTCAAAAAATCAAACGTCATAATAAAGCACTTGATAAGGTCTTTCAAACAAGCTATTACTCGATACCCTCTCCCATTTAAGATTCTTGAGGGGGTGCCCCTGGGGGGTAGGGAGTGAAGTGAGGCGAAGTATTTGTTACTTAAAAAGTCGTCTCCCTTGACAAATCTTTTGATGTGTCTCGGCGTTTTTTTTTTTAATCAGTAGTTTTTGATAAAACCGGGGTGGAAAGTTTTCAAATGGACACCTGGTACCTTTATATTTTCCATGTGTTCATGACGGTCTACCTACTCTCTGCTTGGGTTAACAAAGTGGACATAGAGCAAATGAACGATAACCATTCATAATAACGTTTCATCATCATATTTTATCAATTATTATCTATTCTGACAAAAACCTTTTTCTGCTCACCCTTGGCTTCGCAATAGTGCCACGTAAAACCTATCATCCACGCCTGATCATTGGACCCCCCTTCATATTCACCTTCAAGTTATAAATCAATTTGTCTTGAGCTTGACAGTGACATCAGCAAAAAAACACTGTATTATACGTGCTATTTTCCTTCTTTTGTACAAAACATATTCTCGGGTCTATAAGTACAGTTTTTTTCAGTTCAGAAAGTCTGACAGTTCTAGAGAAGATTTGTTTCGCATCTCCAAAATCTTTCAATCGAGTTTCAGTATGTGATTCTTGATACAAGATTTGATCAGCACGATCTCGTGTTCTCAAATTGAAAACAGACTTTTTATGCCAAATTGCCAAATTATCGGAGTTTCATCAATTCTAAACATTTTAATTTTTGACTTCAAATGGACATCATAGCTTTGTTTTCAAGGGTGACATGAATATTTGTATTGGAGCATGTTTACATTTTTAATCTCATGGAAGATAAATTATATTGTTTACGTTTTTATGTCACGTAGTGTATGAGACCAATACAGAATCATGAGAAAATCCTCTTCATCCTAGGAATGGTGAATAACCAATGTACAATACCGAGAGGAAAATCATATGGGGGCAGTACTGCCATCAACATTGCAGCATATACTAGAGGTCATTCTGAAGATTTTGATTTATGGGTATGTTGAAAACAGGTTCACGCAGGCTTTGAGCAAATAGTTGATTTTCTTTGATCATTCCAGGTTTATATCTCAATAGATTATTACTTTATCTGCATGAAATAATGGTGATCCTCACCAATTCGTGGGTGATCGGAAAAGTTTTCAAACTTATTGAGATATTATGAATTGTTCTTCATTTCACTTTCTGGTCGGAAGCAATTGGTGCAAGAACCGGACTAGTCCTGGACTTGACTGTTTCTTGTACACAAGAATACCGAAGCTTATTCCTGAAGATCTTCGTTATTTTTCTTTTGACTTGGATGATTCATGAACCAGTCGACCGGTGATATTTTGACGGAAAACATAATTTTCATCAAAAATGGATTTGTCCGGTTTTTGTACGAGGTCTTCAATTTATTGATTACATTTTTGTCAAGAGGAGGTTGCTAAGACGATACTTGTGGATGATTTCCCTATATAACTTCAATCAATTTCTGTTTTTAGTCTGAATTGACTGCAGATGAAGACTGGTCGTACGAAAACATATTGCCATACTTCAAGAAATCAGAGAAAGCATCTTTTCAGTCAGCAGATCCCGAGATTCACGGTCTTGATGGATTGCTCTCTGTGAACATGACCAATGATATTCCTGGCCTGGTAAGAAAAAAATCTGATTTATTGAGAAAGCTCATCCAGTAGCATCTTCTTCACTTGAGTGATATTCCAGAATACCATTTAATGTTTTTTGATGTAGAAATATGTTTTTGTTGATACTTGATTTGTTACAAACTTTGATCATTATAATATGTTGTTACGTTTAAATTCAAAATTCATAATTGGCAATACCTATCTCTTTTCTATCTTTTTCTCATAAGAATTAAGATGTTCTCTACTTTATCTAACGAAGCAATCTCTTTGAAAAGTCGGTCTCTACCCAAGGTTAATTGATATGTAGAGGTTGCGCCGTAACTAGGGAATCGGAAATCCACGAACGATAAACCGAATCGATCCCGTCACCGAGCTCCATTTTTGACATTCCTGCCATCCGTGTGTCATCTTGATGTCATAACATGTCCGTATTTCAGGGTCTTAAAACTTTTTTTAACGAGTGTCGGCCGTTTTTAAACGTGTTTGAGGGTAAGTTATCATACAGCTTTTGGTATACAGTGAAATATCTTCTCATTATCAAGTGTGAACCATATTCTACCTTTTTTTTAAATGTGTATTTGAATTTCAGAACCGGATCGGAGCCGACTGACGTCATTTTTGTCTGAATTCTGATTCGTCCGGAACCCGAACGTATAACGACGCAACCTTACTACTATCAATAAACCTTGGTCTCTACCCATGATTGCTCTAACAGTTCCCCTAGATCTGCCGCTATATCATACCTGTGAAATCGTGTTTCTAAAAGTGGAATGGATACTGAGCCTTGCCGTATGCCAGATGGGAATTGGAGACATCTCGTGCTGTCGATATCGTAACGCTATTTGACAAGTATGGCAGTTCTCATCATACCATATTAGAGTTGACGAATTCCGTTACCTACCGACCGTTAGAGGGATAATTTCCGCAACCTTATTTGTCGTCAAAGTCAAAATAGTTCTGTATTTTTGAGTTTGCGAATGTTTCTTTCGATTAAGTGTATTGTCCGAGGAGTATAGGTGATGAGAATAACAGGAAGAGGTTTTTCTTAGGACGATCCCAACAAACACAGTTCGTCTTTAGAACGTACGTAAGAATTCCGGACGAAAGTACGTCCGCGGACGTACTTTTTAGATCCCGCCGATGTCTAATGGACGTCTTTTTTGCGTCCTAGGTACGTACATTCTAGTACGTCTTTGATACATAGATATAATTACGTCTTTGGGACTCACATATTGTTACGTACCCACTCTATTTATACCTTGCAAAGGTTACAGAGAGGAAATGGAAAAGTATCTTCATTCAAAAAAAAAAATAAAATTCTAAAACTTGTTTTCGATTATCGTGATATACAACACAACTGCCTGTCCAAGTCTCCATCAACTTCATGATGAAATTCATTGCAAAATGTCAAACCAGCCTAGTTCAGCTTTGTTGATCACTCGCACTGTTTTTGGCCACCACACACATCTATTATCAATGTAACACACATGACTATCGCCAACCGGCCAACCGATATAATAAAGCTGGAATCAATAAATGTGGATAAATACAGGTGGATTTCATGGAAACCAAGAAAAAGAGACTGAGACGTACCTACCCAAATGAAAATCTCGATAGTTGACAAAAGCTAAACTCCTTTTCCACTTCTTCCAGGTAAGCTGTGACCAAACGTTCAGGTACAATCTGCAATTATATGAAAAGGACCTTTGTTGTTCACACAACTTCCGACCATACAAATTAACGCAAACACAAGATGGATGATAACTGAAAAGGGTTACAGGCATTGTATCATGAGAACTATTCACGTCGTACGAATAAATCCGAGTCCGAGCCGAGCGTCTTTAAGAATTCTACAGATTTTTTCGTTTGTAATTGAAACGTAGTTTTACGTTCTCGACGAACCGACGTAAAAATGCCCTGATACGTACGTTTTAGATACGTACTGTGTTTGTTGGGATGGAGTCTTTTGTCTGCAAGCAGTTGTGACAATTAATAAATTAATATAATAGATTAAACTCATAGTAATAATTGATATATTAGGTGCTGTGTAATATGGACCATTTTCTCATAGGCCCCTCGCACGTGTCTGGATTTCCACCTGAAAACCTTTTAAAAACTTTTCCTACGAGCGTGCGGAAAAGTTACTTTTCCGCTCGATTTTTCGTTTTGAAAGTTTTACTTTTCCGCACGATTTTTGTATTGTTATTAATGAAGATATTTATGACTAATTAAATGATTTTTGTTACTTCAAATTAGATGGTCAAAAACACTCGCATGTGAAAAAAAGCATACTTAACAATCTTTTAGAAATAGTCGCCAGAACAGGTAAACTGAGAAATGGATGGAAGTTTTAAAATTACGTAATTCTTTGATAACTGATGCAGGATCCAAGAATTCAAATTTTATCAAATTTTCAATTTTTTTTCATTATTATTGTATGTCAAGAATGAACATGTTTCGGACCAATTAAATGATTTATGTTGATATTCTACCTTATGTGGCATTTTGAGGTATTATTAGAAGATCTTTGCGTATCAAAAACTTCTTTTTTTTATAAATAAGATGGTCAAAACCACTCGTAGGAAAAACATTGTAACTAACTCTTGCGGAAAATGTCTTTTCCGCCCTTAACGGCTTGCCATCGTCGTGTGCGAAAAAGTACCACTTCCCGCACTTGTTAGGTAAATAACTATTGTAAAATGTAAAAGACGTTCGTTCGTTCGTTGTTTTTTGACAAAATCTTCGAATTATCATAAAATCGTTAAATTAAACTTCACTCGGGACCTTTGAATTCCACGTGACACGAGAACACAACGCTATTGGTGCGACATGGATGTGGATAAGTCAGTATTTTCTGGTTTTTGTGGTTTGTGTATCATGATTTTTCTTATTGTTATCGTACTAACCTTTCAGCTTAAACTCTCCGATACACATAACACATGTGAAGATATCATTTTTGGCAAAAAATCACAACTCCATCAAGAAATCCATCAAATCTAGATACTCCGAACTTGCTTTTACAAATCTTCTAGATATTATCGAATATAATTTTGTCATGATACTGTTTGGTTTCATGTGTTTTGACAGCTCCATTACGCCATCTATTCATAACATATTGACCAATATCATATCCAAAAATTATCAAAATCCATAAACAAGAAAGAAAGTTATTAAGAATCAGATCATGTTCTCACTTGATTTGGCCCACATACTATATACTACAAACATCACTAATATTGCTAATAATCAGTCGAAGTTGACGCTGATGGTTGACGAATGCTCGATAGTTTGACACGCCCTAACAATCATCGGTTCCAGGAGTTCATTTCGAACTACATTACCCTATTCCTGGGGATCTTAGTCATGGTAATGGTGATATACCTACACTCCTTATGTCGATGAGCAGCTGCATTTGATGGTGGAAGATAAGCTTACTTTGAAGGTTGATTTCTTATCTTTTTGACTAGATGAATTGGGTATCCAGTGAACGCCAAACAACTCTCGATCATCGTCATCAATGGCATCAAGCGCGTTGTTATGTGATAACTTGGTAGCAAAATCCGTATTCCATTTTTATAGAGTATTTGTAGAGAGCAGTTTTTTTTCTTGAAATACTTGAGCCTTGAGCCAGTTGATCAAAATTTAAAAGTTCCCCTCAGTACTTTCAAGATGACCCACGTTTCACCTGATAAGGCGTCATCAGACCTGTCAAATTGAGAAAATGCCATATTGAACAATGGTAATCATTCATAATAAGGAATGTTTTAGTTTAAAGCAACTTCATACAACGTGTAATTTACCGGCAATCACGCATGGTCTGCAGTGCTATGTATGATAGAGCGCAGCGCGCTTTCCGAGATCTATCTCAAAAACGGTTAGGCGTATAAAAAAAGTTTTGAACAAAATTCATAGAAATTGTCATGCTTTACAATTTTTGTAACCAAAGGAAGCGATATATTGACAAGAAACTGATTTTTGTGACCTTTGACCTTGGAAATCTGAAGATGCCGACACAAGATTTGATGAGACTTTTGAGACAGCTTTAAGAATATCAAAATACAGGTGTATACGAGTATACAGCTTATTATCTCTTATACCGCAGTTGACCCTCTTAAAAGATCTGACCACAAAAAAAATTATATACATCAAAAGTATTGTGAAGCTGAAATTTCGATATGATAATAACTATACTCGAAGTGTGCTTGCAAAAAAATCAATCCTAAATTCAACAGCAGCTGTTGAAAATAAATGCTTTGGTTTATTGAGCAAAACGCACTGTGACGTAAGATACTTGCTAAGAAGACGGAACGTACTTATATTCAATTATTGTAACGGTAGACGTCAAAACCATTTTAAAGTTTGCATGTGTTTTCAGTTCGACAGTACAGTTCATTTTTTATGTGAAGTTACAGTGACAAATCAAGTTTGGACGTTGAATGTTGGCAAAAAAAAATGCCATAAAGTGCTCGCTAATTGGAATATAAAAATTAAAAATTTGATCATAAACTTCATTTTCTTGATTAAAGAAGGGTTCTGATCATCAATTTCAAAATTATCATCACTGCCTATTCTCGGACGTTTTTTTTTCTATCAAATCAAATACATTTTGAACACAGCAACATAAAACGTATCACAGTTCAATTTTAACTATCGTAATAGAACATGTTTGCCAACCTTTAACCTACAATTTGGATCCGTCACTGTAACTTTGAATAAAAAATAAACTTTATAGAGCATTGTCATTAATTATCAGGAAAGTTTATTTATTCTCCGCAAATATGGAGGACGGTTTCCAGAAAGGAGATTCACATAATTTGCCGAGGGTGCACGTGACGTAGTCTTTGATAATATGTAGTTGTTGACAAAGTGTTTTCTTTTGGCTTTGAAACGTAGGTATTCAAAATTCCGTCTTACTGCCGCAGACCATAATTTTCTTTTTGCTGTCTGCATTGATTACTCACAAGAATTTTTGTTAGCGTTCTATACTTGTCGGTTTGTGCACTCAGGCACAAAACTCCACTTTCTTGCCACCATAATATAATTTTTCTACATTACGGTAATGAAACCATTCCCTAACTGTTGCCATGGAAACGAGTGCAAACTGAATGGAAATGAAATGATCTGGCACCTCCGCCAAAAACAAAAAGGGAAAATCGATATTAATTACACAATAGTGATAATAATTGAGAGTCGTGGAAAAAGTATAGTGTACAACTCGCATGAACTGACCATTTCCCACCCGTATGAATCGCTGCACTTGCCTTCGGCTCGTGCTACAAACCTTCATACTCGTAGGAAATGACTATCATTCCATGCTTGTTGCACAATATACTATTTTATAATGACGAACCGTGTACAACACCAGTCAAATTTTATTTATTTTCATCTATGGCTACAGTACGTTGCGTATGTTTACAGTTCATAAGCGCGTAGGTGACGTCACACTCTTTTTCTAGCCTCTACGCGTTTTGGCAAATTTGTTCAGCGAATAACGCAAAAAGTATTCGACTATTTTTTTAAAAAAACATGATAGGGGTTCATGTTACACCATCATCTACCATTTTTAATAAAAAACTAAATTTTGTGGACAGACCTATTGGATTAAATGACTGTAGTAATAACTTTTCTTCAATCGTTCAACTCACTAGAAATGTTAGTATGTTATCATTACTGAAGCGTATCTAAGGTTTATTTCAAAGTAGATGACAAGTTTTTCTTTAGTCTAAAAAATACCATTTGTTATTTTGATAGACGCAGTTTTTATTGAAAGCTTACGAAGAAAAAGGCTACGAAAACATCGATCTCAATTCGCCCAATCCAATTGGAGTGGGAAAAGTCCAATCCCTACTTAAAGGGAATGAAAGAGTCAACACAGCAGATGCATTCTTGAGGCCATTTTTCTCAAGGAATAACTTGAATACAAGTTTGCATAGCTTTGTTACAAAGATTGCTGTGCATGATGAAAACAAGACCGCTTATGGAGTTGAGTTTGTAAGGGATCAAAAAAAATATGTGGCTAGAGCTTCCAAAGAAGTTATATTGTCAGGTAAAGGGGTAGCTTTTCAGATTTTGTCATAAATAGGTGTTAATTTCAAATCATATTCATTACGACTTCACAATTCTGTATAGTGTTGGTTCTGTTTTTTTTTATTAACTCCTCATAATAGAACTGTCTCAAAAGATTTTCCAAATAACAATATTGACTTCGTTTTGTTCTTAAAAAGAAACTGTGTTCCTCTGTATTGACACATTTTCTTACCTTTGCTTGTGCCATTTTTCAAAGTATGTACAACACGCTGGTAAAATGTTGCACGTCATCTTCACGTCAGACATATGTAATTTTTTCAAATTTTATCTTTATCAATTCCCAATTAATTCAGCTGGATCATTGAATTCTCCTCAAATACTCATGCTCTCTGGATTGGGGCCTAAAGCACTTCTAGAAGAGCATAATATAACTGTTATTGAGAATCTTCCTGTTGGTCAGACACTGAAAGATCATCTGATGTATATTGGGATTCTACTGAGGTAACCAATATTCTTTTAAGGTGAAAAAATTTAACAATGTCTGAAGATACAACTTTTAGGAAACCCACAGCTATATTTTCTCAAGATTTTGAGGGTCTTGTAGAGTTGTATAGAGAACATTTGGAGCCTTTAATTTCTGGACCAAAAGTAATGAGCTTCAATAACTTTGGTGAAAATAAAAGGAAAAGACCTCAGATCGAAACACTTTTTCTCGCACCGACTGCAGATTCCGATGCAGCTCAAAGAACTTTTGGGTAAGAAATCACACTGAACATTATCTTACGTTATTGAATTACAGGTTGTGTTTGGAAAATATTGAAATGTCGTAAAACATAAGAGAAATATCCATTACCAAGACATATTTATTATTATATTATTAAAAATGGTACATTTATAAAAAAAACAAATGTTATATTCTTGATCTATCAATGTTCACTTTCGCGTACGATTTCCAGATTAACAGATGAGCTTGTAACAGCCTTTCAAGTAACCAACACATCCACTGATATAACAACAGCTGTGATTCTTCTTCACCCTAAATCTAAAGGTGTCGTGAAGCTTCAATCAAGTAGTGCTGTCGACTTTCCTCTGATGGATATGAATTATTTATCTGAGGAAGAAGATGTACAAACTATCTATAGAGGCATTCTTGATCTTCTTGCATTGAATGAAACGGAGGCTTTTGCACAAGAAGGAATAGAATTTATTATTTTGGATAGTCCAGGCTGTGAGGGGCTGAACAGAATGTCAGAGCAGTGGTGGTATTGTAGTATAAGGAGGTGGTCTGTTTCGGTAAGAAAAATGGATTCAGTCCCGTGCACTTCAGAGTAGTATCAAAACCACCTTGTATCAAAATTTTTCATGGTGTATACCCACTACTTTTTCGTGCCGTGAAAAAATCCTGAAAATTTTCTTTAAGAGAAATATATTTTCATGTAGGAAAAGTAATATCATCAGTCTCTGACTTTGATTTTCCAGGTAGGTCATCATGAATGCTCAACCAGAATGGGACAACATCCTTCAGACTCAGTTGTGGACAATAATCTGAAAGTACATGGAATTGAAAATTTGCGAGTTGTAGACGCCGGTGTTTTTCCTGATACAGTCTCAGCACATACAGTAGCTGCAACTATGATGGTTGCGGAAAGGGCTAGTGATATTATCAAATGTGATTATGGGGTGTATAGTGAATTATCAACACACTAACTGTAATATATTATTGATCAATGTCCAATAAAACATTTTGGAGTGGTGCATTTGCTTAGTTTGTGCCAATGTTATTTCATTCTTGGACCAATTCTTTGTGTAATTGATAGACCACGATCTTTTTGGGTGTACAAAGGTTTTCAGATAATAACTTCATCGGCATAGGTATAACCTCAATTGACGTTTCCGTAATTTTTTCCTTTTGCATATATGTAGGTTCAAAGAAGCACTTTTTTGTAGAACATTTGAATTTTTTGTTTCTCCATAGCAGTCTAATCACTAACATCAAAATAATTTCCAGTCACTTCTCTTTTCCACTTTACTCATAGAGATTATCTTCCGATCTTGCCATTGTCGAAAAAAAGCCGGCCCGTACCCGTATTCGAACATCCTCTACCTACAAGTTGTCCAGTATACCGAAATTCAGAAAAGTTTTGGTCTTTGATTTTTGTACGGCTCTGTACCTACATTCCAATAAAATTTTGGAATTTTGTAGGGTGGATGAAGCTTTCCAAAATGATTTCAAAATCCATGCATTAACCCATCAGGAAAGGTAGAAACGTACTGGGCGAAAGTATTATTTTTCTCAAATTTTGAGAGATCAAATAATATATACCCAGAAATTATATTTTCAGATAACTTATGGTATTTCTATTTAAAAAGGTTGTTTCTATTGATTTCGATACCCACAATCGAAGGTTCCGAAAAATTCAAAACGTATTTAAAAGAATAAAGGCAAAAACATAGTGGAGTGATCGTAAATTGATAATATATAATTTTTTGAAATACTCAAAGACCATGTAGAAATGATCATTCCAAATAGTGATCAGAGATAAAATGAGTCCACGTTACTCAATACGAGAAAAAGGTGAACGTTCCAACGGAAAGTCTAGATTTTGTTTTTCTTTATCGATGTTTCTATCCTGGAGCACATAAAACTCGAAAACAAAAATTGAACCCGGGGGGTTGTTGTAATTATTTTCATATAAATATGATTTTTTATGCAGAAGGACCACAAAATACAACTACCTCTGAAGATTCGGCTATGAGGCTCCATTTACCAATCTCTATCACTCTCCTATTTTCTCACATACAATTAGTCTACAGCAGCAAGCACTCTGTTATCACATCTTCGGCCGGTGATTTTGGTTTCTGATGATAAAAAAAAACGTTATTGTTAGGAAACCTATCACAATACATTTTTCCACCACTTGAGAACTCCTTTCTTTGGTTGTTTACTGATAAGGCGAGTCGCGGTCGTTCGTGAAGAGGCAGATTGGTGACGACCTTACTACCAGCACGCTCGTATTGAAAGCCGCTCAAATTATTCAGTCCGAATCCAAATTGTTTAGTTTGACATATTAACGATTATTGTTAGTATGACAAATGACATTTTTTTTTAAATTTACACCTTACAACGAAACTATTCACAGATTTTCCGCTGTACTGAAATGACCCAAAAATGTTTTTGATAGTATATTGTGCAACAAGCATGGAATCATACGAGTGCTACGTTTCCTAATCGATATAGATTGCACAATGGTGATATTACCGTACAGTCGTAGAAAAATTAAATAGCCTTTTACGCCATTGGGTTCTTCAGGCGCCAGCTAACAATTTTTTATATTGTTTTCATAACAAAACCGATGATTTGACGTCAAAACCAAAAGTACCTACTGAAATGACATGGTCAAAAGTGACGGTACCTCCTGGACTATTAATATTATGATAAGTTTCTAATCATAACTTCACAATCAGCTTCGAAATTGTCTATTTTTATACTTTGTATATACGGTAGTGGGACTATACAGTGCGTTTTTTTTCAAGACGGAACATAGGGATTCCCATGTTAAATTTTTAATTCCATGTTAGCAGTACTTCTATTCGTAGTACAAAGCTGAAACTTGCCGTAGAAGAACTTTGGTGCTTCGAGATTGAGAAAGTTCATGAATTACGCTAGAATAACTCGGAAAAAGACTCAAAAAAGGCTTAAATTTATCAGAAAGTTATACTATTAACATGCCTTGTATATGACTTTGACAACCAATTTTCTGACGTGTCTAACTTCATTGTCAATAATTTGTTTAACCAAACATTTTTTTTTACTTTTATGACCATCAAGGATACTGCTTGGCCGTTAATAGGGGACATTTTGAACAGTTTATCTGAAAAATAATATTCGATTTTTATTATCGTATTACACTGTTAAAAATAGATGAAATCACAATTCGACGATGAAGTTATTGGTTGACAGTGGCATATACAAGGCTAGTGAAAAAGTACTACATTCCAAATGATAGAGGCATTTTTTTAATCTTTAGTAATTTATTCTGTTTTAATTTATGAAAAAACATAATCTCTAGGCACCAAAGTTTATCCACGCCAAGTTTTAGCCGTGTACTTTGAATAGAAGTACTGCAACACGGGACTAAAAATTTAACATGGGAATCCTCATGTTCCGTGTTAAAAAAAACGCACTGTATTATAGCATATTGAGAAGCGCGGGAATGGTGGCATTGTGTTAAAATGCCCGGTTGGTTACCTTGGGTACTGTTCTCGTTTGTTGCTATGTGATCAAAATTTACAAAAAAAACACATATTTGACGATAAATGTATTATTATTTGGGTACTTGTGTAAGTATTTGAAGATAAGATCCGGCTTCACATCAAACCTATTGAGCTAGGTGCATGCATCCAGAGTTCTGCAATGCGGTAGTGCCTTTAGCGTTATCATGACGATATATTTTTCCGATCTTTGGCCATTTTTGACAGTTTTGGAGATATTTGCGTTTTGAGAAAAATTTTAAAGTTGAAGTGGATACTTTGACGTTTTGTAACTCAGAAATTATCTGAAGTAAAACAATGAAATTTGAGGAGGACCTATAAAAAATGGTGGTCATTGGAATAATCTTGATCATTTTCACAATAATCCACGAGGTCCTGGAAATCAATAAAAAATATCAGTATATTCAAAAAGATTGTCTATTATTTATTCCAGTTATTTGGGGTCGTTGGACTATATCAAAATTTAAGCTGATTCTGTGTAGAATATGGGTTTATCAATAAAATGAGCCATATGAATTGGGCAAAATAATGCCCACAATTTAAACTTGGTCTCTTTGGCTTGGATGAATGGCGCCATCAGCCGGGCCGCGTGTTGGCATTTTTCACCACAGTGCAACGCATACATGAAGCTGCACCGCGGTAAAGAATGACTGAACGCTGCTGGCATTTATCCAGACAAAACTTACTGCGGCTCAGCACTAGGGTGGCTGAATCGTGGTAAACATTGGACTATGGACACGTTCGCATTCTGAGGGCATTGTTCACTACGTTGCCACGCAACTCAATGGATTGTTTGGATTGTTACACATCAATATCCACAAGACGAAAAACGTATTCTACAAAACATTTCATCTTTGTTTTCCAAATGTAAAGTACAAAAATAAAATAGATATGTTTATTATTTTAGTGTGAATGTTCATGCCTTTTGATCTTTTTGATTGATGGGAGTAATTTGTCTGCCGCTAACCGATATTGGCTGATGTACCAATAAAATATTTTTATGAAGAAAATTCATCAAATCAGAAAGTGGTACGATTCTATTTAGTTTTATTAATTTTTTCATGACATTGGTCATATCAACTTTTTCGCTATTGGAAGCTATTTCATTGATTTTTCCAAAATTCAGGTGTTGGGTTACCGTTGTTGAAAGTTCTTCATAATATATAGTATAATTTTACCGATGGTTTCATCAACACTTATCTGGTATTTTTATCAAATTTGACCCTCAAAAATACCAAACACTATTAACATGTCAAATCGTAAATTATGACTAACTTAACTCATCACCACTTATAGATTAATCTGCGCGGCGCACTATCGTCGCGTTCTGAGTCATGTTCAGTAAGTTGATTCCGTTTACAGCGAAGTATTGGGTACACTGTTGTCTGCGTCTACACGCGTCGATAGCAGTCGGCCACGCCCTCGTGGACATTACACCAGACCAGACCTGTGTAAAAAAATACAAGCAGATATTATTTTAAGCAAAAACGACTGGTCCAAGTATACTTAGACATAAATAAAAGTTAAACATAATAACTTTTCATTGGATTACCAACATGGATAAGTTGATCAACTGCCTTGACCATGCGACAGCTAAACCTAAAACAAAAGCACTTAAACGACAAGGAGGAACAAAAAATCACGTTGATACATCAACTCAAATGGCAAGGGAATCAAGTATATTATGAACAAAACGAAATAATATGAAATGATACAACAAAAGTGCACAACAGTAAAACACATGAGAAGTTTTCAACAAAACACTATAGCAACAATGATTATTGACAAGGTTTTGCGTTGTGCTTCGAGCTTATCCGAACTGACTTCTACATCATAGGCCTTCATCTTGTCGATCGAGACCACACCTCGATATTTTCTCTGCGAACGAGAAGCTCCTTCTGGTTCCTCGAGGACATAACGATCATGATCAAGCTTTCCAACAATAATGTATGGTCCACTATATTTTGGAAGAAGTTTCTTGCTTCTTCCATCATTAGTCGTTTGGACCGTTCGTATCATACCTGCTCACCAACACGATATTGTTCTCCAGGGGTTCGATGCGCATCATATCGAATCTTATCTTGAGTTTGTCTCACATCGAGATGAGCTTTTAGGTTTGCTCGTGTTTCAGGCAAATTGCTGTCACAATGTGGTTCCACAGTGACCTCGTCGAAGACTGCATCGCACACACCTCTTGGAGAATATCCAAACAACAACTCGTAAGGAGATTTTCCGGTAGCAGTATTTACCGTTGTGTTCATTCCCCATCGAATGACATCCCATCTATTTATCTTCTTCATCGGTAGTAGTAGAAAGCGAGGATAATATCGTTCTTTTATGTCTTTCCGCTTGCAAATTTACCACTTTGGCAAAAACATAGTCCTGTTCCGTTGCAGGAATTGGGTTTCTGCTCAAGGCATCAGCATGTCCCATCTTGACTCTTGGGCGGATTCCACTTCGAACGTGAATTCTTGGATTGCCAACCACCACCGACCAATTCTTGGAACAAGATATCTTTTGAAGAGGGTTGACCGAATGCCGTTGCAATCCGTGACTACTTGAAATTGGATCCCTATTAGGAATATCTTTAGTAAATCAAGTACAGAGATTCTTACCAATTCATAAGAGTGGTGACGCTGCTCTTCCTTAGTGGTTGGTCTAGAGTAGTACATAGAAGGTTTCAGCTGCCCTCCGTGATTCTGAAGTAAGATACCCCCTAGACTCCACTTGGAAGCATCTGTGTGAAATTCGGTTCTCAGTTATGAATCGTAGATTGCTAAGAATGGCCTCGACATAAGTTTTTCTTTCAAAGCTTCGAATGCTTCTTGTAGCTCGGCTTCCCATCGGAATTCCACATTCTTTCTTGTTAACGTAGTTGAAGGTCGAGCTATGGTGGCGAAGTCCTTGATATATTTTTGAATTTAGCTGGTAGGCCACAGAACACATATACAAAGTTTAGAAGAAAAACGTAAATGGAGGACGGGGCCTAAGTGAAAGCATCCACGGAGAGGCGCTGATGTGCCTGAAGTTCATTAGATCTCGAGAAGATGGCGGTAAGTGGAATGCCACATGACAGCTTATTAGCTTGTCATGAGGATAGATGAAGTCATTTGAACGTCACCCTTTATCTTCATGTTGTCTTTCATGCTTTGATTCCTCTCTAAGTGAAAAAATGCCCTGGTAATCCTCATCAAAAAACCTATAAGAACGCAGAATACAACCCGGAATACTAGGGGCTCATCAATGTTCCAGCCGTCATCGGAAAAGTTCCGGAGAAATGCATCCTCCACAAAATAAGGAGTCACGATGGCAAAAAACTTTCTGCCAGAAGAACAAATGGGATTTCGCCCAGTGTATTCTACAACAAATCAAACAGTGAGGCTAAGTGACACCATCCTGAAAAGGTCGAACAAAGGGGAAGAAACAGAAGAAGTGTTCCTCGACGAGTTTCGTACAGCCCAGCCGTCCCACACCACATGGAGCCATGCACCGCTTCCCGAGACCTCCGAAGTAAGTGGCATTTTCTCATAGTCACCATCACACAGGGTCAGCGCCTCGTAGAGTTTCCGCAGATAGAAAGCCCACACTGACCCCATCCTCAGATGGTTCTGAACATTCAAGAAAAACCGAAAAAACTACATTTATTCAAAGTTTTGGTCTTTATTTAATAAATAAAGACATTTTCAACGTCAAAGTCATTGTCAGTGCTTTTATGTAAAGGGAACTGTGTGATATATTACAGAAATCTTCAATAATACATTGTCCAAGTCTGATAGTTCGATTCCCTTCCACTTCATTCCGTGGCGCATTGTTCCGTAAAATTTTATACGTCAGTTTGACTTCTAAACTTTGTATATTATGTGTTCTGTGCTGGTAGGCCCAATAAATTGTCGTGTTTTATGTTTGTCTATTGGTTCTGGATATCCTCTAACTGCTTCGAATTTCCTCATGCCGGGCTGGATACCAGCTCGTGATATTCCATGACCATGGTATTCGATGTGCTCTATGAAGTACTGACACTTCGATAGTCTCAGCGTTTAACCAGCGTTTTCAATTGATTTCAAAACCTCTTCAGGAATTTGCAACCCTGATTCAAAATCTTGGGATGGAAGCAGGATATCATCCATATAAGCAATCACTTCACCATAACGTAAGTTGCCTAGTATGTGATTGACAGTTCGCTGAAATACTGCTGCATGGAGCAATTCACAATCCGGAAGGGCACGTGGATATTCGTAGTGTCCGTCAGGCGTGATAAATGCAGTTTTTGAAACCGATGACTCTTCAATAGAAACTTGATGATCCCCATGCTTAAATCTAGACTTGTAAAGAAACGGCAGCCCTCAAGTTTTTCCAAAAAATCGTCGGTATGAGGCAACGGAGATCTGTCTTTCACTGTTTTCGCGTTCAGTGCGTTCGATACACATGCGCTGCTCACCATTTTTTTCCTTACTAAAAGTATATGACTCGCGTATGGTGACTGTGATTCGCGAATAATTTGATTGTTCAATAAGTCATCAACAATATTTTTAACTTCATTGCGTTCGGCACATGAAAGGCGATTAGGTCGGTACACAAAAGGTTTATCGGCAGTTGAATGTATTGACATTCTGAGAACATCAGTCTTTTCGAGTTTAGCAGTACTATACGAATTTACAAAGTCAAGCAAGCGATAAGATTGATCTGGCATAAGGTGCTTATTACAATTCAAGTCTTTTTGTTCAATCATTTTATAGCACATTGACTCGACAGATGAATTGGATATTTGAGTCACAGAAATTGTATTTCCGAAACATGTCACACATCCAGCTAGTACGTGTTTTGTACTCACCCCCAATTCTTCTTGTGAAACATTTGTTATGGCCACATAGCCATCTTCCGCCAAGGTGACGCATTTCTCAATGAAGTGTTCTCTCCTTGGTATCGACCTCAAAAATCCTGGAATATGGACTTCTCCGCTGAACTGTTGCCGTGATGTAACTGGAACGAGAGCAGTTGTTCTTGGAGGCACTGGGACCTTGTCTTTGGCCCACAATGATATTTTTCTGGATTCCACATCGAGAGCTTCGCCTAGGTCCTGATCTTGAGTCAAAATTCTCACTTTTTCATTGGCAACCACCATGACGGAACCTGGCGAATTGAGAGAAGCTTGTCCTATCATGATAGGAATGTCCTGAGCCGGTTCGGGACTACAAAAACTTTCACGTTCGCCTTAGCCTGATCTGATGTTACCAGCACGTCGGTTTCTCCAATGACGGCTACAGTAGATGCGACATACCTACCCCATGATCATCGTTGAAGTGGGTTTCACTACCAATTCGAGATCCTTAGCGACGTCCTCTATAATCAATACGTAAGCACATCCAGTATCAACATAAGCACGTGAGGATTTACTGTTGATTAGACAGTCGAAGAAGTAAGCCTGATTATATGGTTGTTGTTCTTGTTCAATCACTGATTGGTTTTGGATTGTCTTGCTTGAGCGACATTCGGCATCCGTGTGACCCAACTTCTTGCATCTTGAGCATCTGGTCTGGGTTTTGGACAAGCATTTGCAAAATGACTCCTCGCTGCTTACAATTATAACATTTTTGTTCAGTCTTGCCCTTCTTGGATGGTATCAGGTCGCGAACTGGATGGAGATTGCTATTTTTTGGATGTGGTCGTTTTTTGGGAAAAGTGTTGGTCGAAAAACCCTTGTTCGTCCGTTCAGGTTTTAATGAAGATGAATATTCGGCATATAAATCACTTGGTGTTTTGTATCTTCCTGCACGGGTGCCTACTTTTATAGTCGGGTCTAGAACTCCATCTATTATGCATGATACGGCATTTTTGGAACTGACTTCGCCAGCATCAATAAGCTCCATTTTGTCAAAATAATATTTATCCCATGATTCTGTGTGGACTTTATATAGATTGACTAGCTTCCTGAGTAAGGTAGCGAAATCCTGATGTTCCGTAAAGACTTCACCAATGAAGCCTTCCATTTCTCCCAACCAAGTTCGTATGACTTCAAATTATCGAACTATTTCCGTGCTAAACCACCCAAACGACTCTGCATATGGAAAATCATATTTACCACATCCCAATGACTGGATCTTTCTAGCTGTTCAAATTTATCAAGCCATCGATTGCAGGATAAATTTGGATTGCCTGGTGTGAACTCAGGTATGCACTCTGGTCTAACAAAACTTCTTGTTGTGGACTTCTGCACAGTGCTTTGTTCAATCAATCACTCTACTAGTCTTTCCAATCGCTTGACGCGCTCTTGACCATAGAAAGGTGGTGAAGGTGGCGGCGTGAATCTTTCTCGAGTAGCGGATGGCATTTCTGAACTCATAACATGTACTTTAGAACGTATGCGTTTGTGTGGGCCAATAAGAGATGACCTGGCCTTCGTCATAACTTGAGCTGGAGCTATGCGATCGAGATCGATTTCGAAATTGCCCCATTGCAACTAATAATAATACAGCAAACAAGTACAATAACAACATACTAATCTAGCGAACGAACAATGCAGACATTCTATAATTCGAGCCGATGATGGGCGATATAAGCACATACAAAAAAAATCATGGAGCGATGCGAATAGTTTATACGTAAACTGAATCGTACCCATGCCTAACATAATGAGCAAAATTATAAACAATGGGGAACACGATATTGTAGGTTTATCATGCAGCAAACTTATTAATAATTAAATGTTGATCAAACGACAACTGAAATGGGCCTTATTTTATACGTTAATCAAGAGAAAACTCAAATATGAACCTGACATTTCACGTTTATCAAGCAACAACTGGATTAGGCCTGATATTATACGTTAATCAAGCAACAAACACATCAAATAGTAGCGTGAGATTTCACGTTAATCAAGCGACAGATCAAATCAGCCTGATATTTTACGTTAATCAAGCGGCAGATGAAATGATCCTGATATTTCACGTAATTCAAGCAACGAATCAATAAGAAAATAACGTTCAACGTTGTGTACTCACGTTGAACTTAACTAAAACAAACAGAAATCTTTACCTGATGAGCTTATTGACACAGTGATTCTCCTTTCATTCATACCGATATTAAATACACCAAACCACAAAAAAGCCCCACAAAAACTTATACGAATAATAAGGGTTCATGCCATCGTGGATCGATCAGATCTTGATGGCAAAATTGCAGCCGACAGGTGGCTTGAAGTGGAAGCGAGGATATTGGACGCCATACTCGAGCTAGACGAGCAGAGTGGCAACGAGGAGGGGGCTGGCTGGTGGCAGAAAAGAGTCAAAGTTGTCGGCTGCAACAACGGAGAGTCAATTGACTTTCTAAAGCGTGTAGTCGGTGGCTGCGGCGAAATCTGTCCAGAAGCCAAACTTGAGGTAATACCAGTCTCGAAGCTGCCTCTGCGTCGATCGATATCAGTGTGGATTCCGCCTCCGGTTCCGGCAAGCGATGAATCCATACAACAGAACACATATACAAAGTTTAGAAAACAAACTGACGTATAAAATTTCACGGAACAATGCGCCACGGAATGAAGTGGATGAGAATCGAACTATCAGACTTGGATAATGAATTATTGAAGATTTCTGTAATATATTATACAGTTCCCTTTACATAAAAGCACTGACATTGACTTTGACGTTGAAAACGTCCTTATTTATTAAATGAAGACAAACACTTTGGATAAATGTAGTTTTTTCGGTTTTTCTTGAATGTCCAGGAGCATCTGGAGATAGGGTCAGTGTGGGCTTCCTATATGCGCTGCGGGCGCTGACCCTGTGTGATGGTGACTATGAGAAAATGCCACTCACTCCGGATGTCTCGGGAAGCGGTGCTTGGCTCCATGTGATGTGGGACGGCTGGGCTGTACAAAACTCGTCGGGAAACACTTCTTCTGTTTGTTCCCCTTTGTTCGACCTTTTCGGGATGGTGGCACTCAGCCTCACTGTTTGATTTATTGTAGAGTACACTGGGCGAAATCACATTTGTTCTCTTGGCAGAAAGTTTTTTGCCATCGTGACTTTTCTTATTTTGTGAACGAATTCTGTGTTTGTTTGGGACCAGTACAATCAAAAAGGATGTATTTCTCCGGAACTTTTCCGATGGCGGCTGGAACATTGATGAGCCTCTAGTATTCCAGGTTGTATTCTGCGTGTTTTTTGGGTTTTTTGATGAGGATTACCAGGGCATTTTTTCACTTAGAGAGAAATCAAAGCATGAAAGACAACTTGAAGATAAAGGGTGATGTTCAAATGACTTCATCCATCATCATGACAAGCCAATAAGCTGTCATGTGACATTCCACATACCGCCATCTTCTCGAGATCTTACAAACTTCAGGCACATCAGCGCCTCTTCGTGGATGCGAATCAAAGCTTTCACTTAGGTCCCGCCCTTCATTCACGTTTTTATCCTAAACTTTGTATATGTGTTCTGTGATCCATACTAAAGATCATCGACAAGCAGAACAAGGGTCTGGACACACACTTCGACCAAGTGCAAGTTTGGGCCAGTGAAGGAGATCGTCTGCACGGTGGAGGACGATGTCTTAGAGATACTGAGGAGCAACAACGGGTGCATCAAATTCGGGTCTGACACCCTGAAAGCGAGGCTCCTCAAGGACAAGAAAGATGGCGCCAAGGGACCTGGAGCTGCAAGCAGGGCAAATTAATTTGCATCAGTGCGAAGCGGCATCGGAGGACTTGATGCTGTTTATGACGGAAAATAAAGTAGACATCGCGCTAATCCTAGAACCATGACTCAATATAGGCAAAATCCAAGGATTAAGAGCGAAAGACTACCATCTTTATCATTCTCCGTAGGTTAGTAAAATGAGAACCTGTATACTTGCAAAGCGGACACTAAATCTAAGCCTTTCCTCACAGCACAGTACAGGTGACTTGACAGTGGCAACATGCGAGCAAAAGAATAAGCAACCGCTTATTCTAGCGTCCGCATACATGCCATATGGAGAGCCTGAACAACCACCAACAGAAATTCGAACTCTAGTCCACCACGTCAAGAAGAAAGGAAAGCTGTTTGTGATAGGCTGCGATGCCAATGGTCATCGCACGCAGTGACATCATTAACAGAGGTGAGTAAATTTTGGACTTAATACTAACCACCGACTTTGAAATAATTTGCAATAGCGGGGATGTACCAACATTCGTTAACAGGGTTAGGAAAGAGGTGTTGGATTTCACTTTGGCTACCAAGTCAGACGAGCTAACGGTTAAAAATTGGAAAGTCTCTCTTATACAATCACTTTCGGATCATAGAAAAATCCTCTCCGAAATCAACGGTGGCCTACAAACGGTAGAACTATTCCGGAATCCTCGTAGAACAAACTGGCAAAAATTCTCTGACCTCATGGAAGGGGACAGGAAACTATTGGCTTCGGACAAGGTATCACGATCACCTACCAAAGAGAAAATAGAGAATAATGCGGCGAAACTTGAGAAAAAACTAAAGAACGCCTTTCACAGATCATGTCCCCTAAGTCGCCCACGCAAAAACCAAACAAAGATAAATGAAACAGAGAAGGAGTGGAATGAATACAAGGACAGCTTTAACAGATACAAAAATGAAATCAGGAAGGCCAAAAGAGACTCATGACAGAACTTCTGCGAGTCTATAATAGATACAAATGAGTCTGCAAGCCAGATAACTCATGGACAGAATCCTGCAATGAGACACTGGAACTTTTTATGGAGACACACTTTCCAGAATGTACCGTAGCGGAAATCAGCAGTTTATAGCTGATGTCAAATACGAGAACACATGAGAAGGTTGTATCAAGGATGATATCGAGAAAAAGAGTAAAGTGGGCAGTGAATGGTTTCGGGCCATATAAAGCCGCGCGACCGGACGAAATAATGCCAATCATGTTACAGAAATCCCTCGACAGCATATTATTCGACCTGGTCAAAATATACTCTGATTATCTCCAATTGGGATACACACCAGGTAGATGTAGGGAAGTCAAAGTTGTTTTTATACCCAAATCGGGCAATTCAAATAACTCAACTCCGAAAGACTACAGACCAATCAGCCTATCATCCTTTTTGCTGAAGACACTCAAAAAGCTGATTGACCCGCACATAAGAGAATCAACTAAGATAGTAATGCAATGTCCGGATCAACATGCTTACCTTAAGGGTAAGTCAATCGACAGCGCTTTGCATGAAGTTGTAAGGACAATTGAAAAATCTTTCGATGACAAAGAATACACGCTGAGCCCGTTTCTAGACATAGAGGGAGCCACCGAGGCAATTGAAAGAGAAATGGAAAGGATGAAAATGGAACCAATCATCATCAACTGGACAATAAAAATTCTGAAAAGCAGGATTATAAACTCAGAAAATGGGGATTGATCTATAAGAAAAAAACTCCACTCTTCTGGTTGATCGTTGTAAACTTGATCTTTAAAACCTTCAGAGAACAAATAATGAAGATGGTAGCATATTCGGACGATGTAACAATCCTGGTAGTGGGCAAAAGCGGCAGCTTGTCAACTATCAGTGAAATCATTGGATCTGCATTGAAGAAACTTTCCAAATGGGCAGGACAGATATGTCTTGGAGTAAACCCTGATAAGACAAATCTAGTGATGTTCACAAGTTAATACAAGGTGCCCAACAGTAAAATGCTCACATTCGAGGGACAAACTCTTAGGCATTCAAACGAGGCAAGATACCCAGGGATCATTCTAGACTCAAAGCTCTCCTTGAAAAGAAACACAGAAGAAAGAATAAAGAGAGGCCTCAATGCATTATATATATTCAGGAGAATGATTGGTAAAAAATGGGGACTAAAGCCGCACATTATCCACTGAATTCAAACAGCGATCATGAGACCCATAATTACCTACCGATCCGTGATATGATGTAAAGTCATCGACACGAACTCGAACGTGAAGATGCTCATGAAAGTACAACGGCTGGCAACATCAAGTACAACGGGCGCAAAGAACAGCTCACCGCAGACAGGTTTAGAGGTCATTCTAAAACTTCTGCCCATTGACTTGTTCTTTGAAAGCACTGGAGCAAAGGGAGCTCTCAGACTGAGAGAGGCTGAATTGTGAAAACAGGCAACCAGTGGGAACTCAACGGTCCTAAGGGAAATCTCAAAGGCGATGGATAACCAAGAGGCGAAGCTGCTACAAGCGGCAACAGACTACATGGTGACCAAGAGCATTTTTGAGAATAAGGTGGTGGTTAAAATACCTACCAGAAAAGACTGGAATCAAGACTTAATTATGAAGGAGGGAAAGATATCCATCTTAACAGACACAGTAGAGACAAAAACAGGCACAAGAGCAGGGATATACTCGAATGAATCAAACATTCAAGAGTCTATCAAGCTTGAGAAAGGATGTGGCATTCTGCATGCAGAAATCATTGCCATTAGGGAAGCAGCCAACCTGCTGCAAAGACTGGACAACACAACAAAAGACGTCACAATCTATGCAGACAGCAAAGCAGCGTTGAGACTACTAGAATCAGATACAGTAAGGTTAAAGGTAGTGATTAGTTACCGTGAGGCATTTTTGAAGGGAACACGATGGCAGATGAACTGGCGTGATTGGGACTATGAAAGGACGAAGCCGAAATGGAAAATACATCGCTACCAACGATCAAACTATTGAATGATACAGTAGATAAAAACACGGTAAAGCTACACAGCGACAGGTGGAACAATCAAAACGATTGCAACACATCGAGAGTTCTGTGGCCCATAAGGGATATGGAAAAAAAACAGGTGAATTACTGAGGCAAAGCAACTTTGTGTGAGAAATCACAGGACACTGTGAAATCGGAACCATGCTTTGAAAATGGGACCAAGGGACTGATGAGCTCTGCAAGAACTGCATCGAGGAGGATGAAACGATAAAACATCTACTGTGCCACTGCCCAACTCTAAAGAAAGGACGCCTCAGGAATATGGGACTATACTTCCTTGAAGACTTGGGAGAAGCGGCAAATGTACACATCGTGCTAATTCTGAACTTCGTAAAAACCATGAAGAGAAAGGCTGCAGGTCAAGACCCAGAGGACACCTCTCCAAACAAAGGATCACAATGGGCCATTAGGCCTCCGAGTGAAAGCAATGCGAAACAGGAAACTGTGGGGCAGGGCAAACCCTTCGCAACCTAACCATAAGGGTTTATCCCGCCGCTGCTCTATAGTTTTACCGATAGTTTATTAACACCTATCTGGGATTTTTATAAAATTCGACCTCCAAAAATACCAAACACTATTAACTCGTCAAATCGTATATTATGACTAACTTCCAACTCATCACCACCTGTATATCAATCTGCGCTGTGCACTATCGTTGCGTCGTGAGTCATGTTCGTTGAGTTGATTCCATTTACAGAGAACTATTGGGTCCACTGTTGTCTGCGTTCACTCGCGTCGATAACAATAGACTTATTTCGCCACCATTATCTAAGTAGGTCTTTATTATTTTGGTTATTGTTTTCATAGAACACTGCTGAATTGTTTGGTACGGGTGTTGTCTACATCGATCGACATATTGGTTGGTATGAATAAAAAGAAGTAGATGCTTTTACTCTCATTGTATCTTTGTCAGTTGCTTATAAAGTGTATAAGTCTATCTAAAGAGATCCAGCTAAAACATTCACTTATTCTTTATTCATACCACTCATTGATTTCATCAGATATACGCTGATTGCGATGGTTGTAGACTGAGATTTCAATATAGCTGCACTGATCTAACAAACACAGAGATCAGAGTGATTGAGCTCATAAGTGAAAGGAGTTTGAAGTGTCTTTGTGAGTCATGTCAGGAAGGTCTTAGACGGTTACTAGAACTCCAAAAGAAGGTAGCAACTCTGGAAATGTCGCTCCAATCATCAAAAGATAGTATTGATAAGAAGCTTGATGGATCACTGGCGCATAAAACATCGTCCTCCGACACAGATACTTGACAGAAAATTCAATGACTCTCTGATGCAGGAAATGGTTTATCGACAGAAACGATCAAAAAATATCATGCTTTTTGATATGGGAATCAATTCACAGGAAACAGCTGAGAAGCAAGTGTCTAAATAACATTCTCGATAAGTCGGTGAGAATAACAGGTGTCGATAGAATAGGAAAACCAAATCAAAACGGATACACTCCACTCAAGATCACTATGACCAAGGAACTTGATGCTCAATCGGTACTGAAAAATCGTTCGAAACTTCCTGCGTCTCATAGAGTGTATGCCGAAGCTGATCCCACTCCGACTAGATTAGGCATTCTAAACAAAGTGAAGGAGAACCTTGAACAACGCGGAGGAAATTTTATGGTGGAGAGAATCTTGTCAGAGGAACACCCAACATCTATGTCAGAGGAACACCCATTATTGTTTTGAAAAAGTAACAGCCCCCACTCCAAAAGCTGAAGCTGTTTTGAGCTGTTATTACCAAAATTCTAGGTGTCCCAGGAGCAAAACTCGCGAATTTATCTGCGCTGTCGCTGCTCAATCCTATGACCGCATTGCAATCAGCGAAACAGGGCTCCAGCTGGATATTTCAAGCTCAGAACTTTTCTCAAGCTCTCATAGAACTTATCGTTATCAGACAAAAAAATCAACATGATTGAGGCATCTCGTGAAGGCGGGGTTCTACTGGCTTTACTTAATAGTTACAATAAAGAATCTATAAAACGCACTGAAGTCAACAACTTTATACCAGCAATTGACATTCTTGGTTGCAAAATGCCAGTGGACTTCCATATTGTCGACATCCTGGTTATCTACATCCCTCCATCGACAACCTCAGATCAGTTGGAACAATTATTCTTCGATGGATTATCTGCGTTGGACTGTCCTTTCCACAAAAAATGTCTTTGTCTTGGGGGACTTGAACATTCCAAACTATGCTGAAACCTCTATAAAAAATAGCAAGAAAAAAATCATGATGCACTTTTAGCAATTCACTAATCTGGATCAATACAACCTTTTTCGCAACGCAAATGATCGCATACTGGATCTGGTGTTGGGTAGCTCAATACTTTTTGACACAAGGAGTGACTTGCCATTCGTACCGGAAGACGCACAACTATCCTGCTCCCGATATAGCCCACAATAGTTCAACTGAACATTCATTCAAAAGCAAATAGAGGTAAGGCACCTATAGATCAATTCAACCTCAGGAAAGCAGACTTTGTCGCACTATACAGTGCGGCTCTGAAAGGTCCCCCCCCCATTTTTTTTAATGTGTGCACCCAAAATTGTGAAACTTGGCATACTGCAATTGCTGTTGAAATACTACTTTTTGATGGTACTGACGTACTTTTAGTATTCAAGATGGCGGCTGGGCGCCATTTTGAAACATTTTTTTAAACGGAAAGGGGGGTCGTGTGACCCCATTTTGAAGATCCTGATGAGTACTTTATAACCCTAGAATATTGAGTCGATATCTTCAAGTACTACAAAATGGCGGTTTATTTAATTACTACATTGATACATACACTTTTTGAAAAAATTCTTCAAGTTCAATTCAAAAGATGCTTTTTTGACATTTTTGTCATATATTCCTAACCCAAACTTTATGTCAAGAACATTTCCAGCATCTTTTGAATTGAGTTTGACGATTTTTTTTTAAAGTATATTATGTATCAATGCAGTAATTAAATGTACCGCCATTTTGTAGTACTTGAAGATATCGACTCAATATTCAAGGGTTATAAAGTACTCATCAGGATCTTTAAAATGAGGTGTCACACGACCCCCTTTCCATTCAAAAAAATGTTTCAAAATGGCGCCCAGCCGCCATTTTGAATACTAAAAGTACGTCAGTAACATCAAAAAGTAGTATTTCGACAGCAATTGAAGTATGCCAAGTTTCAAGATTTTTTGTGCACACATTAAAAAAAAATAGGGGGGGGGACCTTTTAGAGCCGCACTGTATATTGTTCTCCAGTGCTCGTCAACGATGACTCAAATGATGCCTGTCAATCGTTTTACGATATGTAGAATGTGGATTTCTTCAAATATGTTCCTTTCAAGAAAAAACGCAAAAGAGATTTTCCTCCATGGTTCAGCAAGGAAACAATCAAAAATATCCACAAAAAAGAAAAAATATAAAATCCATAAATCACTTATTCTTCACAATCACTTTGTACAAATTTATCGTATTGTCAAAGCTTGATCAAAGAGGGATAACAAAGAGTGGATACATACTCTTTGTCAAGGTTCTGGTCATTCATTCACACAAAGATCTCACATTCGTCACTACCAACCTCTATCAGTGATTCCAATGATACGCTCCAGGATACTCAGAGCATAGGTTGTGCATTCGCTAAGTACTTCAGCAGCGTATATAAGCAGTCTACTCTCATAACTTAGGATTTCTAACCTGTCATTGAATCAAGCTCAATCAGTACTTCAAAAATCAACCAGAACTATAATATACATGCTAGCAAGCAACTCACAAACATGATTACCTCAGGACCTGATGGAATGCCCTGCTTTCTTGTTAGAGATTGTACATCTGTACTGGCTGAACCCTTCTTCACTGGAACCTTCCCGGATGTCTGGAAGACCGCAAAGGATATCCCAATTTTCAAAAAGGGTGATCGTAGTAAAGTTGAAAACTATGGAGTTATCATCATCCTCTGCAACTTCTCTAAAATCATTGAAATGCTTCTATTGGCGCACATTTTCATCTACATTAAAGGATTTTTTTCTTCTTAACAGCAAGGATTTTTCTTGAAAAGATCAGCAATCACGAATATAGCGTGTTTTCTCGCGATTCACCTGTGATGTCTTGAACAATAGAGGCCAAGTGGATGTTGTGTTCACAGATTTCCAGAAAGCCTTTTACCAAATTAACCACAATATTTCAATTCGTAAGCTGCAGAACGACTTTGGCTTCTCGAATGAGCTCCTAGCTGTTCTGCACTCCTATTTACTGGAGAGGAAACAGATTGTCGAGATCGATAGCTACCGTTCACCTACATTCATCCCCACGTCTGGAGTTCCACAGGGCTCAAACCTGGGGCCACTGTTGTTCAATGCATTTATCAAAGACCCAATTGCCATGTTTCAATGCGAGAGGTTGGCTTATGCAGACGACATGGAATTTTTCAACAGGATCGATTCAGTCACGGATTGCTTATTCCTTCAACGTAACATCGACCTTGTCACTAACTGGTGTATGCAGAACTGTCTAGATCTTAACGTATCCAAGTGTTTTGTGGTATCATACAACCGACTGAAAAATCTCATTATGCATCAGTACTCAATCGAGGATTTACCTATCGAAAGGACAGCCGAAATCACCGATTTGGAAGTTGTTTTTGATGAAGAGTTGTCCTTCATTCCCCATTTTGAAAAGCTGCTAAAGTCCCAGGTTTTGTCATACGGAACTGCCGGCACTTTACAGTGAATTTGTCCGTTATCTAGGCTTGAGTATGGCTCTCTGATTTGGCACCCAATTCATGACTATTACACCAACTCAATAGAGTCCATTCAGAGAAGATTTTTGAAGTATTTGATGTTTAGAGAGGACAGTTTATTTATAGCCGGAAAGAGGCTCGGATGACCCATCAATCTTGTCTCGCTATGGTGAAATATCCCTAGAGAAGCGTAGAGATTTAAACTTCATACAATTTCTGCATAAGCTTCTGCAGGATGAGATTGTTTGTTCCCATCTCTTGGAGCGATCGCAGTTTCGTGTACCTCGACTTGGAACACGTCATCATGTGACTTTCGAAGTAGAGCATGCCCGTTCAAATACTTTATATCAGAGTCCCACTTCTTTCAGTGATTCTTGCGAGAACTACCTCAACTCCATCACCTTCATCCTCAATACCTTCCTGAATAAAAACTCTTCATGTTTATGCTTGATCTGTATGTGCATGCTTTTATTATTATTCATATTATATTTTTATTTCATTAACCATCATTGTTTTTTATTCTGTTTATAAATTACTGCCGCATTCATATATCTGGAATTTCCTGTAGTTATAGGTAATAACCTATTGGAAATAAACGACTATTATTATTATTATCATAAACTCTGGGTACACGTTTACTCCTAAAGTTAATTCTGTAATTTTTTTCCTGTCTTTCCGGTTGATTTGCAAACAGTGCGTGAACATTATTCCAAATTTATTTTGTATGACCCAAAAATTCGTGCAAAGTGCGATAACCAGATATTATGCAGTAAACAGTATCTCGAAAACGAATAGAAATATTCAATTTCTGTAAAAAGTAGTCAATGTGATTATGTTGTCAAGAAGATATTCAGCAAAGTTTAAAATTTCGACGTCTACCAAGAGTTGGATGTCACGATGCGTCGAAAATATAAATCGATTGCAGGGATTCTGAAATTACGTGTATGCGTAAGCACGTGTCATTTTTGAAATTTTTTGTTATTTGAATTTATTTTTGAGTTATACAGTAGCCTCCAGTATCTGGATAACAACAAGATATCAATTCGAGAAGTCTATTTTGATTCGATAGACAACCAAACCTCAATAAAAGTATGTCATTTATGTCAAGTCATCGGATCAATTAGTCAGTTAGTGTCGAATATTGAGAAACTAAGTCTCCGTAGCTTGGAATCATATAGAAAACTTTTTTAATATTGATATCAGGAAAAAAAGTTATTCAATTTATCAAGTTCCTTTCCTGGGTGAAGTTCCATTATAGTAAGACGGGTAGGTTTGATATACGTCCAAACAAAGGAGTGAAGTTATTTGGACGTATATCAAACCTACCCCTCTTACCAAAAAAGTTATTGTTTATAAAAAGTTCTGCATTTTTCAAAATCAAAAATACAATCATCAGTTATCTTTTTTTTTTCAGTCGTATACGAGGTTTGTCAAAAAATGTGGATTTTGCCCAGAATCAGAATCAGAATCAGAATAAGCTTTATTATCAAAAAACCAAAGGTTCAACAGACAAAGCACTGTATAACTGTCTAAAATGAAATCACGAAAAATAAAATTTGGAAAAAACAAAAAAAAAAGAGACTAAAAGTACAATAACTTGAAAAAATAAATAAATAAATAAAATTCAACCTAAAACAATATATCATATTCAAAATAGAGAAATGATTACAATAAAGATACTACATTAAACAAGAGGATAAATTTGACAAGTCATAAAGTTAATCTCTATAAAATTCATCCAACGTATAAAAAGCTTTATACAATAAAATCTCACAAACAGAGGTCTTAAACTTAGGGAAACTAGATGAAGATTTACCTGATTTTTTGGGTATTTCGCCACACCCTATCAAAAAACAATCAAACTAGTGTTAATATACCGGATCTTCTATATCACCTGAAAAAAATTCTATTAGTAAACAATAAAACCTAACAATATCAAACGTTTCAAAAGCGAATCTGCTTTCGTCGTCAGTGGAACCTAGAAAAGAAACAATTAATTCCAATTCAAAAAATTATTCTACGTTTTTATAGGCTTTCGCAGTAAAAGATTGTGTTTTTTTGTGTGTTTGGCACAAAATGTCACTTTTTACTGACATTGAAGTGTTTGGTGTTGATTATTAAACTTTATATATGTTCAGTATTTATAATTCATTTTTTTGGGCTATGTTCAATTTCTTAATAAAGGTAACCATGTATTACTTAGATTTACAGAGCAAGTTGCTACACATTCGTTAGAATTTAACATTATATATGCACTTTCTTTAAGTTTACGTTTTTTAGAACATGGTTCTTTTGTTAAGATTTTTGAATTATCCCAATTTATTCTATGATTATTATCAAATGCGTGTTGACAAATTCCCGATCTATGAAATTCCCTTTTTTTCATGTATGATTTATGTTCTTCAATTCTCTTTTTTAAGGGTCGTGAGGTCTCTCCAATATAAAATTTATTACATTCACAAGGAATTTTATAAATCACATGACGATTTTGAATCCGAAAAAGATTTCATTAGAGATGTTTTGTCAAAAAATGATTATCCCGTAAATTTTATTAAAAAGTGTTTTGATAGTTTTGAACAACCTAGACAAGGAGATCAGAATATACCTATAACTAATTTAATTATTCCATACATACCTGGAATTTCTCATAAACTAAAACGTTTAGGTCAAACATATAATATACGGACCATTTTCAAAACTAATAACACACTTCGCTCTAATTTAACAAATACTAGACCTGATAATATTAATGAGTCCACTAAAAATGTGATTTATAAAATTCCTTGTGAATGTAATAAATTTTATATTGGAGAGACCTCACGACCCTTAAAAAAGAAAATTGAAGAACATAAATCATACATGAAAAAAAGGGAATTTCATAGATCGGGAATTTGTCAACACGCATTTGATAATAATCATAGAATAAATTGGGATAATTCAAAAATCTTAACAAAAGAACCATGTTCTAAAAAACGTAAACTTAAAGAAAGTGCATATATAATGTTGAATTCTAACGAATGTGTAGCAACTTGCTCTGTAAATCTAAGTAATACATGGTTACCTTTATTAAGAAATTGAACATAGCCCAAAAAAATGAATTATAAATACTGAACATATATAAAGTTTAATAATCAACACCAAACACTTCAATGTCAGTAAAAAGTGACATTTTGTGCCAAACACACAAAAAAACACAATCTTTTACTGCGAAAGCCTATAAAAACGTAGAATAATTTTTTGAATTGGAATTAATTGTTTCTTTTTTAGGTTCCACTGACGACGAAAGCAGATTCGCTTTTGAAACGTTTGATATTGTTAGGTTTTATTGTTTACTAATAGAATTTTTTTCAGGTGATACAGAAGATCCGGTATATTAACACTAGTTTGATTGTTTTTTGATAGGGTGTGGCGAAATACCCAAAAAATCAGGTAAATCATGGATGCGCCACAAAACTACAGAGCATATCTAGATGAAGATTCCACACCTTTTGGTAGGTGGTTGAACATTTTAATTGGCTCGTATATCACAGATCCTTTTGACATTTGGAAATTAGGGATAGGCAAATGCAACATATAATTATGTTGTTGACGAGTGGGCACAAAACACAAATACAAAGTTTAGAAGACAAACTGACGTATAAAATTTCACAGAACAATGCGCTACGGTATGAAGTGGATGCAAATCGAACTATCAGACTTGGATAATGTGTTATTGAGGATTTCTGTAATATACATATTATGAAGTTCCCTTTACATAAAACCACTGACATTGACTTTGACGTTGAAAATGTCTTTATTTATTAAATACAGACAAAAACTTTGAATAAATGTAGTTTTTTCGGTTTTTCTTGAATCTCCAGAACCATCTGGGGATGGGGTCAGTTTTGGCTTCCTATCTGCGCTGTGGGGCGCTGACCCTGTGTGATAGTGACTATGAGAAAATGCCACTCACCCCGAGGTCTTGGGAAGCCGTGCATTGCTCCATGTGGTGTGAGACGGCTGGGCTGTGCGAAACTTGTCGACAAACACTTCTTTTGTTCCTTTCCCTTCATTCGACCTTTTCAGGATGGTGTAACTTAGCCTCACTGTTTGATTTATTGTAGAATACACTGGGTGAAATCAGATCTTCAGTTCTTCTGGCAAAAAGTTTTTTGTCATCATGACTTTCCTTATGTTGCGGAGGATGCATTTCTAGGGAACTTTTCCGATTTCCGATGGTGGCTGGAACATTGATGAGCCTCTAGTAGTTGTACTCTGCGTTCTTATAGGTTTTTTGAAGAGGATTACCAGGGCATTTTTTCACTTAGAGAGGAATCAGAGCATGAAAAACAACATGAAGATGAAGGGTGACGTTCAAATGACTTCATCCACCATCATGACAAGCTAATAAGCTGTCATGTGGCATTTCACATACCGCCATCTTCTCGAGATCTAACAAACTTCAGGTACATCAGCACCTCTCCGTGGATGCGAATCAAAGCTTTCACGGGTCAAAGTGCCCTCCATTTACGTTTTTGTTCTGAACTTTATATATGTCTTCTGTGCGAGTGGGGTACCTTGCTCTTTCCTGAAGAAACTGCGATTTGTTTTGGAAAATAAGGCTCACCGATTCTAAAATATACAGACATGTAATCGTGAGGATTCCACATCTTGGGAAAAGAGTCCTGCAGGATTTACGAGGCTTAGCCATGCACAGATAACGAATTGCTTTTTTTTAAACCTTGAAGATGATATCCATCAAATTATTGCTTGCAGATCCCCAGAACACTATGCCATAACGTAGACGCGATTCGACGAGAGCGTAATAGACATGTTTTCCAACATCAAAACCAAGTTGCGCAATAAGTGTGCGTAATGTAAAACAACCCAAAGCAATCTTTTTACTCAGATCAATGATGTGCGAGCCAAACTTCAATTCATCATCAAGAAGTGGACCAAGAAACATTGTTTCAGACTGCGCAGATATTGGATAATTTTCCACTGACTAATTAGTGATATCACACTTGAAACAATATTATTTTAGTTTTGTTGAAGTTCAGGACAAGGCGATTTGAGTCACACCAGTCCCTAACTAGTTTCAAACCATTCAAAATTGAAACTGTGAGCAGGGTGACTTCCGGAGTATGCCACAAAATTGGGGTATCATCAGCAAACAAAGTAAAAGCACCCGTTATATTCAAACTAGCTAAGTCGTTTATATACAGGAGAAAGAGTAGCTGTCCCAGGTTTGAGCCCTGTGAGACACCACAGTTCAGAAGCCCCTTTGGCGATTGTGAAATTGGTCTCGAGTTTGAAGGATCACTGAAATATTCTTTCTTATGGAGCGTCATGACTTTTGCAGACTTCAGAGACGAGGAAAAATTTCCCGTTTTCCATTAATAATCAATCGCATTTACGAGAGCCTGTATTGCAACATCAGATAGAATGCGAAATAATTTCGCGGTTATGTCATCATCTCCACATGAATTTTCATTAGTTATGCTTCTGAAAGTCTCCTGACCTCAGCTAAGTCGGTTGGATTGAAGAAAAAAGAATTGGAATTAGCTTTCTCCAAAAGCTCCATGTGACCTCTGGCTGGTTGAAAAATTTTCACAAAATTCCCGGCAACACTACAATAGTATTCATCTAATTCGTTTGGAGACAACTGGAGATCTAATTCAGGTTTCTGCAAATTTGCGCTTCTAATTTCATTTACAATACACCAGCTTTCCTTTTGTCTGTTTGTAGACTGATTGAGGTGACCCTCATAATATTTTACCTTAGCTACCTTGATCAACTTACGAAACAAATACTAATATGAATTGAGGAATCCGATGAGGGAAGGACAATCGCAAAACTTCCGAATGTGATTTGAGGATCTCATTATTTAATATGAGACACAAAGTCCTCGTGTAAACCATGGTGATCTCCCTGATTTCTTTTCAAGCTTTCTAAATGGAAATATCAAATCAAAAATAGTAACCATAGTTCTGTGAAACCAATCCAATGGATGAAGTTGTCCGGTGACATCCAAGATTTTCTCGTTATATCGCTCTTTAAATTTTTTGTGATTTGAAGCACTGAAAATTCTACAGCACTCGAATGTATCTTTTAGAAGTACTCTAGGATGACAAAACTGAGCTTCCACAGCCTCATGATCTGAAACACCCGATTCAAAAACATCACACACCATATGTAATCAATAATTGTGGCACTAGACTTCGAGATTCGAGTGGGTGCATTCACATGCATTAATAAATTGTGGAATCTGAGCAGAGCAATTTTATAGTAGTTACTCCTTTATTATACAAAAAATCTATATTGAAGTCCCCAGCCAGGATCACATTTGCAGATGTTGAGATTCTGGATAACAAGCTGTCCAGATAATCCCAGAAACCATCAGCTCTTGATGCTGGTGACCTATACACACAAATAATATGAACCTTCGATTAATTTGAGAAAACCGCACAGCATTCAAAAGATATCTCTTTGCACAGATCATCAAAATTACCAATTCTCACCAACGAGTTCGCAACAAGAAATGATTTCCTCGCCAAGATCATACTCCCACCATGTAAGAAATTGGTTCTGTAGAATGCTGGGAGCAGAACATACTCAGGTATATGTATGACTTTACCCTGTTTCAACCAGTGTTCCGTTAGAAGAAGAATACTTGGTAATTTGCGAGAATTCAAAAATAAAAATAACTCATCACACTTATTACAAAAAGACTGGACATTTGACGACAAAATAGTGAACTCCCCGTGTTTGCTCATTTCATATCTGGAGTTTTCCCTGATAGTACCCATATCTTAAGTACCACTCTGCTTTTCTTTCCTGAGCAAATTTACGTCACCTCTGCCGTTTGAAAATCCTCAACACTACTCTGATCATCACCTAACTCCACATATTCAGGCTCACTTTCTTCCACTGAAGGTAGAACAAAGAATTTATTGCTTGGTTTAATATGGAATAAATTGGATCTAACATTTACTAACATTTGAGAGGATACACGATACTAACAACTTGGAGATGGTAAAAATGCCACTTTTCCCACCCATATTATTACAAACATCCACGAATTCTATCCGATTTTCAACATACATATCAGCATAATCAACAAACTCCTTGAATCTAACATTAAAATTTATAACCTCATCAGTAAATTTTCTGCTTTAGACAGCACAGGAGAAAAATACAACATTTGTGTTAGAGTATTTTACTTATTATTTATAAAGCGCAAATTTGGATGCTTTGGCACCCAGTCATGTTTCCCATAGTCCTTCACTAAATTTTCCAGACCATCCAAGACTTGTCTCGAGTTTGCGTTTGGCTTCACAATTGTCATCGTTGACCATTTAGTTTTATCCAGTACACGCATCATGGAACTTGCCAAATACTTAACACACTGATCAGCAATTAACAAAATCCTTCGTTTTTGAGGGTTACATACCCCCTTCTTACCGCCATCCCCTTCCCAAGAACACTTGACCTCAGAGCTGCTCTGCGCCTGGATTCCATAATGTGGAAAATTGTTGTCAAGTATATTATTTCCACCTTCAACCTCTGGTTTATTCTCTTCCATATCAGAAATCCTCTTTTCTAGGTTTTTCACATCCCTTGAATATATTTCATTGTGCTGTTCTAAAGAATTTATTGATACTATCAAAGTTTTATTCATTCCGATAATATCATCACTTTTCTGCTTCCAAATGATCATCTCAGAAGCTAATTCCGCTTCATTTTTCCTGGCAACTGCTACTTCATTTCGGAGCTTGGTGCTGTGCCTGGAGAGTACTTTTAGTTGCTCGACAAGCTTGTTTTCAGCTTCCTGGGCGAGTTCTTCAAAAACCTGACTATTTTGGCATAATTTAACACAGCCAAAACTCTCCACACACTATTTGCACGACTTGTTCATTGTAGTAGATGAGCAAACAATGAGACACTGATAAAGGATCATGAATGAAAATCAAAAACTCACAAATATCCCGATACTGCCAATAAGTGCCAAGTAAAACTTTTCACACAAACAAAGTCACTTTTGCACTGAATATGTCCTTATAAATCTCAATAAAAATAATCAACTTTGAACTATACAAATAATGAATGTATCTCGGATTGGGCTCGCCTGCTGTTGTGAGACCCAAGAGGTACTTTACCCTCGATTTTTGAATATATCAAAAATTGTTATTGAAAACAGTTGATCAAAACTAAAAACCACGTTCAAGTATGCAATCACAGCCATTCACAGTGAAAACATAGGGTTATGCTATTTTCTACCAATTTTTCAATACTAGATACCTATGAATAAACATTATATAAAACGTGATAACATTTCCGTTCCCAATTTTATCTGACAATCTTGGAATTCGAACACTTGATGGATGCATATTATTATTATGCATTCAATGTTCCCTTACCCATACATACCTAAATACATGAAAATAATTTTTTCAATAAAAATGGCTGTAATTATTGCATATTTGAATGTGATTTTTAGTTCAAAGCAACTTCTTTTCATAATAATTTTTCATATTGTCAAAAATCTTCTTTACTATCCAGCAAAACTCACATTTCTCTATGAACGTCGTATAAGTCTAAAAACAAATGTTATCTTATGATTGTATTCTAGTGAGTATGCTACATTCCAGAACATGTAGAACTTTGTGTAAAGAAAAACTTTTTTCCCGAAACTATAATAATTATAAAAGAGTTTGCCGTATGGTTCCTCGCTACTGAGAGATACTGTATGACTCAAAAATGAGTAAGAAGAATAATTTCGAGTAACAAACAGGAAATTTTATAAATAACATCGTGATTTCAAAGTCCCTGCAATCAAAATATTTTTTCAATACGTCGTAACGCCCAGCTCTTGGTAGGCGTCAAATTTTTTAAACTCCGAAAAATATATACTTGACCCCATGCATCCAGTACTTTTCAGAGAAATTAAACATTCATTTTGATTTAATATTTTGAACTTCTACAATTTGGAAATGATAGCAAAAAATTTCCTTACCAAAAACTTTCAGGAACTGTTCGCAAACTAACCGTAGTGATAGAAAAGTAGCATTATTAGTAGACTTGGCTTTGGCTGCACCCTGAAACTTATACAATACATGAACGTTTTTAGGTAAAATCCAATGTCCAATAACTTCAACGAGAAAAGAGATATTTAAATAATAATTTTAACAATAATAATAAGGTTTGTGAATTTTTAAAGCTGGTTTCATCTATTTCATTCGAAGAAACAAGTGATTATGATATACATGGTGATGCATATGAGGTCATGCTGAAAATCAATTTTTTTGTGTGTATCCCATTATTCCCATTCTAGTGAACATTGAATTCAGGCGATACAATATGGTTAATTTCTATGGTACGGAAGTTTTTGTCAGTTTTGAATTCAATCTCGGTTTGGCTAAGTCGGATCATTTCAATCAATTGACAGTAGTGACAGCTGACAACCAAGAGATGTTTGAAGCTTCATTTTTTTGGTCAACAGATACAAAATACAAAATACTCAGCCGCCTCAGCGCTGAGCCGTTGTAAGCATTGTCTGGATAAATACAGGCGACCTTTACTGCGGTGAAACTCCATGTATGCTTTGCACTGTAGTTATGAATGCCAATACGCAGCTGGGCCCCATCGATTTTACGCTTGCGTCCAACGTGGGCTGCATGAGACAAGGGCTGCGTTGCAAAATGTACGATTAATGGTATTTTTACAATAATTACTAGCCCAATATAATGAACGATAGATGATCGATATATTGAGGATAACTTGAAAATTGTTGATTAATCAAAATTGACCCAGGAAATTGAATACGACGCAAAACGCGTCAAGATATTTATTTTTCTTAGGCCCAAATCAATACAGATGCTTCGAAAAGTTATTTATAAGACGTCTAGATATTGGAATGTACCTAAACAGGTTGATTTTCAAGTTGTTTTAACACTGTATACAATGCAAGAAAATGAGAACATTTCTTCATTAAAGTTATGTCCAAAAATGATCTGTTTTCGAGATACAGGGTGTTTAAGTTTTGAGAAAAAATATGCCTTATTTATCATAACTTCTCAACTTTCCAGATAGTCCCACAAAATTTGGTACACTTCTTTTAACCAGGAAATTATATTTTTTGAACTAAAAGTAAAAAAAAGAATTACCAGTAGCGTTCGAACAGGATCTGCATTGAATTTTTCTAAACAAAAAAATAGTACGCCAATGCTTTTTCTTGAAATCAATATTATTTTTGGAATACTCACTTCCTTTGAAGCTACTTGGTCCCTTGATATTTTTTCGTACGACGAACGGTTTTTGTTTAAATAAATAAAAGCCATTTTGATGCATGGCAAAGTCGTTAAATCTGATATGGTGTTTTGTATTAAAAATTTGTTTTTGTCTAATTTGTATTAAAGTAGGGTTGATGGACAATAGGAAGATATTTTTTTTTTGGATTTTTTTCTCCGAATTCTTTGATGCATACTTATGCCAAAAACAATTTTTTCAATTTTTTTTATCCATATTTATTCTAGAAAACTCAAATAATATCTGCTGATTTTCTAACGGTTCCATTCAAAATCCTCTCACCGCCACGTGATCCTGATCAACAAATGAAACGACTGGTGATGCCCCATTCTAAATTTGTTGCCAGGTTGTGAAATTAGCGTAGCATTTTATTTACAGTCTGTTCATGGCTTTCCTGCGGTTACGTCATACTTTTCCGTCTCTCTCTTACACATTGGAAAAAAAATCACGTACGTCTGGACGAGGGGCTTTCGGATCAATTTCACAAATGTCACATGTGAAGCGGTCAATCTACGACATACTGCCAAACGTCAAATACTGTGACGTGAACGCAGGAAAGCCATGAACAGACTGTAGCTCTATAGCGCATCCACCAATGAAATCACTCGTACACCCAAGTCTATTAGGTGAATCGCGAACGAGCTGACAACGCCGCATCATGTGGGTAATCTAACCTTGTTTTTGTTGTTTACATACATCCGTGATTTGGGATTTGGGTACTGTTGCTTGTTACTGTTATTATTGTTTCTAAACATATTCCAATACACACACAAATTATGGAATGTCCATTTCCACATGTCTAAGTTCTCCATCGAGTGCTTCAAAAATTTGGAGACGAAAAAGCCATTTGAAAAGCCTCGATTTCTCGATTCCGTGAAATATCCCAGACAGCACTTTGTGTAGTATACAGGTGCAGATGGACTTTTTCTTATATTGAAATATTGTAGCCTCATCCTTTCTGAACATTTTGTTGTTTGAGGTGACTTAATAGGTTAGTGTTTTTTCGAAGAAGTTACGAAGCTTTCTATTGGAGTATGTTTATGAATTTTGGACAATAATAGACAATAATGAGTGTTTACCTTTTATTGTCACGCAATATATAAACTGTTTCACTGGTATATGAGAGCATAAAACCCGGAAGCCACTGACAACAATGATGACACAAAGCACTTTTTCTTCATTTTTGTCACAGATTCAAACACAAGCTTTTCCTTTATTTTACTGAATGAGAGCTTGACCGAATATTTGAGGACATTTGATTGGGTTTTAACGTATAAAAAAATTAAAAGTTTGCAGTTTTTGAGAAGCAAAATTGAAGCAAACAGCAAAGCAAAACAAAATTTGAGGTAAGGTTAGGAGTAGAAGGAGACGGCGCTGTGTTGGTGTTGCCACATTGACACAGAAATAACATGAGATCATGCTTGTTAATAAAATATAATATGATTTAGCGAGTGATTTAGTCTTGAATAAATAAAAAAAAATGGCTCAAACTTGAATAAATAAATAGTTGATCAATTTGATTACTCGGAATATTCAATAGAAAATGTTTGATTTGTTTCTATATAACCCCACTCATCTATTGTCCGGAGTGAAACGTAAACTGTGGCAAACGCGCAGAATGCACACTTAATCGGAAAATGTTGTCTCTGTTTAATCGAGAAAGATGGACAAGCTGGGGATAGTACGTCAGTGCCCGCCATTGAAACTGGTTTCAAATTTCTATCAAAATTTCAAACAGCTCTAGTAAATTGACAAATTCACCAAATGACTTGAAACTCTCACGGAGTACTGTTTGAGCAATTCTAAAAAACATGTTTATATATTTTTGTTAACTTTCGAATTCATGAAATCTCCCTATTTGTATAGATTTTCAAATGACTTGAAATTCTATATACGTATTCTAGACAATATTTGAAAGTCATCAGCGAAAAAATTTTACCGAAAGTAACCCAAAAAAAAATAAATATACTGAGTGAATAAAAAAGAAAATGCAAATTTCACTGTATGATTGAAAACGGGGCGGAGCTAGATGATGTATTCTGTGACGTCGTGGATGTTGATTGCCGTTTTTCAATCGGTCGAGGGTTGATTTCTTTAGCATCAATATACTCAGTATACTTACTAATCATATTTCATATTTCCAAAAAATGTGCAAATTGTCCATTACCTACACAATAAAAATAATAGTGATAGTATGATATTGACCTTATTTTAAAACAAATTTGAAAAACGAATTTGACATACAAAACACCATAACCAGATTTTAGCGATTTTGCCATGCATCAAAATGGCTTTAGTTTCTTTAAGCGAAAACCGTTCGTCGCACGAAAAGATATCAGGAGACCAAATTAAATCAAAAGTAAATGAGCATTTCAAAAATAATATTGATATTAACAAAAAGCAGTGGCGTACTATTTTTTTCTTTGAAAAATTGCATACAAGTCCTGGTCGAACGCCCTTAGCAGAAATTCTCAAAACTTACACATCAAAAAATGTAATTCAATGGTCAAAAAACGTGTACCAAATTTTGTGAAAATATCTGGAGTGGTATAGGAAAGTTATGATTAAAAAGGCATTTTTTTTATGAAAACTTTAACACCCTGTATCTCGGAAACGGAGCATTTTTGAACATTGTGGAAGAGGATGATTTCCGTTTAGAAAAAAGATACATCTAATAATATAACTCTCTTTGTGTTGAGGTAAGTAATATTTTAATGATTTATTTATATTCAAAAAGGTGACAAGCCAAAATGTCACTGTCATGTTTAAAACTTTTTTCTTAAATAAAGTGACGTATCCAATTATAATCTTTTTCTTAAAAGTATCACTAATTATGTTCAGTATTTTCATGTTGTGTTTATTTTTTTTTTATAATCTCGAAATAATCGAAAAAATATTTGAAGCTTACTGGAAGCTGCAGAGTATTGAACAAGTAAAAAGAATTTATCTCTGGATGATAATGGGCTTCAAAAGAACAGCTGGTCAAAATTTGAGCCTTGACTAAAGCATAAAAAGACATGTGGAGCCACCGTTAAGGAACCGGCAAATCGATCCGCCAATTTTTCTGGATGATTATGGGCTACCAAGGAGAGCTGGTCAAAATTTGAGCCTAAACTAAATCATAAAAAGTTCATCGGTCCCACCACATGTTGAGGATGATCCGCCACCCTTAAGGAACTGGCCAATCGATCCGCCAACTTTTCTGGATGATTGTGGACTACCAAAGAACAACTGGCTTGACTAAATGTTAAAAATATGCGATTTTTTTACAAGTTGGGAGCGTTCTCCACCTCCCTTGAAACCGCGATCAGGGCGAACCCTCTCAGATGAGACTCGATTAGGGCCCGTACAACATTCTATCAAAAGTAGGCCTCAACTAAATCCTCACTAAGAAATGTCACTGGCTCTTAGACTATAAGGTGGAATTCTATAGATCCCTTCTTGTCGTTAGGAGGTTGAAAAAAAGTATGTGCTGTATTATTCTCAAGAAACCTTGACCCATCAAAAAACATACAAATTTTGGGGATCGTATCAATTTGAAAATTAGGCTTTTTTCCAGATATATTGTGAACATTTCACTCTGTGCGGCGGTAAAATGTTGCACGTCAAGTTTGAGCTTTGTGAATCTATATTTTTTCGGTTTTGATTCTCTATGCATCTAGCTGGATCATTGAATTCTCCTCAAATTCTCATGCTTTCTGGACAGGGACCCAAAGCACATCTGGAGGAGCATAATATAACTGTGATTGGAGATCTTTCTGTTGGACAGACACTGACCATCTGTTGTATATTGGAATTTTACTGAGGTATACTCAATATCATTTAAGGAAAAAAACTTTAACAATTTCTGATGAAAAACTTCTAGAAAACCCTCTGCCTTTTTTTCCCAAAAGTTTAATGGTCATAGAGAGTTGTATAGAGAACTTTTGGAACAATTTCTGGATCGAAAGTAATGAGCTTCAATAACTTTGGAAAAAATAATAAGGAAAGATCTCAGATCGGAACACTTTTTGTCTACAGATTCGAATGCAGTTCAAAGAACTTATCGATAAGAAATTGTACTGAACATTAATCTAATGTTATCAAATCACAGGATGTGTATTATAAAAAATATGTACAGGGTGATTCCTTTCCAGCGACAGGGTGCCAGTTCTCGTAAACTATTCATCATAGAGACCCAGGAAAAAAATCTGTATAGCAATGTGTCCAAGAGAAAATGCTGGAAATATATTTTAAGCTTCTAGGATCGCCGCAAGGGAAAGTAACGGTACTGTGAAAACAGAAAATCGATAAATTTTCGATTTTTTTCCTGGTGAACCACCAAATAAGAATATGGTGACAGATTTTGGACGATATCCTCTACAAAATAAGACAGGCTACAGGCCGTCAAACTTGATGTTACTGAATTGTGTGTGTGTGTGGTATATGGGTTTATGGGTGTATGTGGGTGTCCCATATAAGATCCTCTACCACCTTATCTCGGACGATATGCGTTTTCCGAAAAAAAAAGGTCTTATATAAAGTCTTATTGTTTTCAAAAAAACTTCATTGTTATATATATTTGACATATACAGGGTGCTCAGTTTTTCCTGGGCTGTACCCAACTTTGAAAAATTAGATCGAACACACTGTTTATTATTCCAGAAATAAATTCTACATATAAAATAAACCTTACTTTCTGGAGGATGTCCTATACGTATCTCCAATACTTTGGGATATAATTGCGATTTTTTTTTCTGCAAAAAACGCATTTATTTCAAGTAGTGAAAAAAAATAGGTTCATAGTATTTCGTAACTTAACCATATTTTTCCGACAGACAATACTTTAATATATCATTCTAGTTCGTTACAAGGGTTTCCAATTATACAGGGTGATGTGAGAAGTTGAATCCAGTCGGGACATATAAAATCACCAATAAGTCGAAAATGTTTAATAGAAAACCCTGTATATTGTTATGGATTTTGATTGTTTACTAAAAATAAAGGTTAGTTTGTAAGAGATTTGGTATTGATATTGATATTGGTGAGGGGGCAAACCACTGTCCGGCGAGTAGGCCTCAAAGACCCTTTTCGTCAACCCCAGGACCAATGCAGTTCTTACTAAGTTGATGATGGAGAACATCACCTAGCTATATATTGAACTAGCAGGACCAATTAATTCAGGCTAACTATTTGTTGAGGCCACTAGAATCATTTTGGATCTCAAGTACAAGCGGCAACATTGGCACGCTCCGTTTTTTCTTTCATCTGGCGCTAACGTCGTTAACCTTAAACTTTTGACGTGTCGCCGTCAAAAAACTGTCATAAAAAAAAGTCGAATTAAATCTGATATAATCACTGTTTTCTTGCCATGAGAAGCTGTAACACGTGGTGATTTTCGGATAACAGTTTTGAGTTTGTCTTTTTCCGGTTTCCTCAATAAATTCGAACCAGTTGCAGAGTGGAATATGCGGGTAGCTTTTTCGGATGCAATATATTAAGTGGCGACCGTGACAGGACATTGCATCGTAATTGGGCACAGATTTGGACGTGAAACCAAGAACACCGGGCCGCCCTGTCTTTCGGCGAACGAGTGTTGTGTTTGAAAGTTTAGTTCCGCTCCAGTCACGAAACTAGCAACAATATTTAAAAGTTTAAACAGACTATCCGAATTTTATTTGAATTGGCATCAGTGACGACAATAACACTAATTGGGCTGCCATCAGTATCCTAGGCAAACGATTATTGTTTTAAATCTATTATTGTGCAACATCATGAAGATGGAAGCCAAATTGAAAAATAAGAAAGTCTAACGTGTTGCATTTACGAGAAAATGGAATGACCTTGAGGAGTTGCTCGATGATAGTGCAGCTAATATCACGGATATTCGAGTACTCTGAGTCCTCTTCCAAGGGAATTATGAAGCTGTCAAAGTAGCCAATGGGGTAGTATATGACCTGTTATTAGAAGAAGGAGCTTCTGAAGAGGACTTGTTGAACGAGATGGAAGCCAGCGAGAAATACACTAGAAAATATCTTCACCCGTTATATCGCTATGAAGAAAGGAAAAGATCCAACAATGTGTCGGCCCTTTCGAAGACCTCGCAATCAGCTAGCACTTCAGTCGACCAAGATCATCGAGGTAAGCGAAAATTTAAATTGCCGAGCATACAGTTCAAAGATTTCGATGGTAACATCAGAGAATGGTTACCATCCTGGTCGCGGTTCAGAAAAATCCATGATGATTTCGAAATTGATCTTGCGGACAAAATTGTATATCTATTGCAAGCTACTTTGCCAGGTAGTCGCGCCCGACAGATAGTAGAAAGCTTTCTAATGGTGGGGGAAAATAACTAGCGAATTGAAGACTGCTTAACTTCCCGTTTTGGTCGTGAAGACCTACAAATCGAGGTATATGTACGCGAACTTCTAAAGTTAATTCTAAATAATGCTGTTAGCACTAGTAAATTAGATATTGCCATGTTGTGTGATAAGTTGGAAGCTCAAATGCGGGCTTTAGATGTATTGGGTGTTAAATCGGACAAATGCGCAGCCATGCTTTTTCCCCTTATAGAGTCATGTTTACCCGAAGAACTGTTGCGTGTTTGGCAACGTTCCCCCCGCAGTTCCGTTTCAGGCGGTTCAGATCCTCCAACTATGGAAGATAAGTTGAAAGATCTCATGTCCTTTTTAGCAAACGAGGTGGAAAATTATCAAAGGATAAAATTAGCTTCCGAAGAGTTTGGTTTGAAGTCCGTCGCTGTTTGAGGATAGGACACTATTCTAGGAATTGCAGGACTCGTCTCAAATGCGTTGTCTGTAGTAAATCTCATTTTCCATTGATGTGTCCCAATTTGCCAGCAGGCAAAAGTTCAGTTCCGTCAAAAATTGATGACATATCTGATGAGACGACCCTCAACGAACTGGTTAGTCTCAGCAGCACTAGTAGTCATGTTTTTATGCCGACTTTAAGGGTAAGTCTGGAGGGAGTTAACGGTGCCCATCTTGTAAGGGCGTTGATCGATACCGGTTCCCAAGGGTCCTATATTTTTTGGTCAACAGCGAATACCTTGCGTCTTAAAGCTAAACGCCGTAAAAAAATAACACATTGCCTTTTTGGGAGTTCTTTGGCGGAACAGTATCATCAGTGTTATGACATAAAAATCAGCAGTGGTCGTTTCAACATTTATGAGGAATTCTTGTACCAACCCGTCATTTGTTCAAGTGTACCGCCTGTATTTCATAGTGAGTGGGTTGCAGAATTGCGGTTATTGGCCGTCGAGTTATCCGATCAAATCAGCGATCTCAATAGAAGCAGTCAAATTGACATGTTGATAGGCTCTGACATAGCCGGTAATTTATATATAGAATTTTCGATCCTATCGGTTTCACTGCTCCATCCACCTTACTACCAAAGTTACTACTTCAAAAGACCTGGGAGAGGAAGTTGCCTTGGGATGCTCCAGTAGATGCCGAAATGGAGGAGTTATTTCGTCGTTGGATGGACGAGTTGCATCATTTGCCTCGGATCAGAGTTGCAAGATGGATACATGGGAAAGATTTTCATTCTGGCTCTACAAGTATTCATGTCTTTTGCGATGCGGGCAAGGATTCTTATGCTTCGGTTATTTTCTCTAGGAATATCTCAGATGGTAAGGCTACTGTTTCTTTATTGGCAGCCAAATCCAGGATTTCACCACTGAAGAAGATCTCCATACCACGACTGGAGCTCTTGGCTGCGCTGATTGGTACCAGGTTATTTGTGTCTTCAAAAGAAGATCTTCATCTCGACGACCAACTATCAGTCTATTTTTGGACCGATTGGAATATCACGATGGTGAAAATGATCTCCGATTGCGGGGTTAGAATCCTTTCAAGGATGAACATGGTGTAATACGTTTACGCTCTAAGGTTAGTGAAGAAAAGATACAAAAGAGTCTCGTTTTCCGGCAGTCCGACCTGCAAAACATGTTTTGGTTAATAGACTCATACTTACCCAACACGTCAGATCCCTACATATTGGTACCCAAGGATTAATGTGTATCCTACGTGAAAGATATTGGATTTTCGGTGGACGACGGGCTATCAAATCGGCTATTTCGGGTTGTGTTGTCTGCAAGCGTCAAACAGGTAAGGTATTTGTATCTGATCCAACTCCTCTTCCATTGAACCGCGTTCGCGATGCAGCAGTGTTCGAAATAACACGCGTAGACTTCGCGGGTCCCCTGTTTTTAAAGAATGGGGAAAAAGCATGGGTGTGCATTTTCACCTGTGCTGTATACCGGGCTGTACACTTAGAATTAACTACTAGTTTGTCAAGCGCGAATTTTTTACAGGTGCTTAGACGTTTTGTGGCAAGACGGGGCCGGCCCAAAACAATGTATAGTGACAACGGTACCAATTTTGTTGGTACTGAGAACGCGTTTAAGAGACTCAACTGGAACGAGATAAGCGCGCATTGTGGTGTCGAAAGAATTTCGTGGCGTTTTAACCCTTCTACCGCGAGTTGGTGGGGTGACTTTTGGGAAAGACTGGTTGGTGTTTTGAAGCGGATTTTACGTAAAGTCTAAGGCCGTGCTTGTACGAGTTACGAGGACTTGGTTACGATTCTTTGCGATTTTGAGTCGATTATAAATCAGAGGTCACTCACGTATTTATCAAATCATGCTAACGAGCTTGTACGTCTCACACCTATGATGTTCTTGGGAGAGACAACTTTAGCTGGTCTTCCCGACTGTGACAACATTGAAGCTGAGTTACTATGTAAGAAGATTCAGCACAAGCGAAAGCTAAGAGAAGATGTCAGGCTTAGATTCAGAGCAGAATACTCAGGACAGTTGAAGTATTGGGGCTCTAAGAAACCTGGTGGAGAGGTGTCTTTGGGAGAAATAGTCAATATAGACAATGACATGGACAAACGGATCCAGTGGCCATTGGGAAGAGTTGTAGAACTGATCCCTGGTAAAGATGGAAAGGTCCGCCTAGTAAGAGTTCAAACTACTAGGGGTACTGTATTGCGACCTATTTAGAGACTATTTCCATTGGAATGTGACGAGTATAAGGACCAGATAAAATCTGACGACGTCGTATTGCACCTGAATAAATCGCAACTCTCCAATGATCCGTCTGATCAGGTTTCTGGTTCTTCAGAGTGCGCGGTAGATTTTCTAGAACCGTCATGTAACGAACCCGGGTTAACGGAGCGTGTGTCGCGTAGTGGTCGTACAATAAACGTACCGAAAAGATATTTACAATAGGTACACGGACAGTTTCTTAAAATTAGTTTCAGGTTAGTTTTTTTTTATGTATGTAGCTTTAAGGATATGTATTTTCGAAAGTTTAGTTTGTAGTGTATTGTTCTGTGTATTTTTAATTTAGTGAGGCACTCTTTTGTTTTGTCGTGACTTAGGTGGGAGGATGTTGAGGCCACTTGAATTATTTTGGAGCTCAAACACAAGCGGCAACATTGGCACTTTTGACGTGACGCTGTCAAAGAACTGTCATATTATAAAAAGTCGAATTTAATTAGATTTAATCACTGTATTCTTGCCATGGGAACCAGTTGCAGAGCGGAATATGCGGGTAGCTTTTCCGGATGCAATACTATTAAACCTTTCGACTGTCAGTAATTGATAATACTGCAGTCTTCTCAGTAGCGTTAGACAGTGAGAATGCCGCTAAATATCGAACAGAAAATAATCTCTGCTCACCTCGGGTCTCGAACCAGATCACCGGCCGGTTTCCCACCAGCCCGGCCTTAGTATGTAATGTATGTATGAGATAGTATATACCTATCTCTAGCCGTTTAGAAAATATTTAATCCATTTTATGGAAAAAAATATCTTTTTTCTTCAAACGTCAGTTAAACGGACACTGTTCAACTAAGTATCGGCCGCAAAGTTCCACTCTTCCTCCGCCGGAGGGGAAAGTAGCTTTGACAACGAAAACGTGAGCCTGGCGCCGCCGCCCGAAGCTATATGTATGGCAAATTGAAAACATTATGTTTTCGCACAAATTATTTGTCGACATTTGAAGAAAAAATAGCATTTTTTATTTGGAGGAAAAGTTACTTTTCATGACTTGCTCTCTATTATCAGCCTCACTTCGTCCGGCTGCTAAACACGAGCGCGTCATGAAAAGTATCACTTTTCCTCCGTATAAAATAATATACCATTGTGCAAATTCAATGAGGAGAAATATAAATATTTTCAAATGGGCCGACGATTTTTATCACCAATATTCAGTATTATATAATCTCACCAGTAAATCATCTATAACTATTATTAAAAATGGGGAATTCAACCAAATAACAAATGTTGCATGTGTGATGATGGATGGAATCCAAATAACGCTTGAAAAACTATACCTACCATGGAAACACAGATACTGTGCCATGGAAACCAGCTTGAACAAAAAAGATCAATAAAATTGTGAGAGAATTTTGTCTTTTTTTTTCAAAAATGAGTTATAGTGCTGAGGAAAGGCTAGATTTATATAAGTGTTATCTTCAAAATAACAAAAGTATCGCTCTCACCATTGGAGCATATCGTCAGAAGTACCCGGAACAAAGAATACCAGAGAGAACCATATTTAGGTGAATTGAAAGAGACTTTAAACAGCATGGTGTTTTGAAATATGGTGAAAGGAATAAGCATGGAAATATAATGAATGATCAAACGCAACTCATTATATGTTTGTATTTCGAAGAATATACAGAAAATTCCATAAGAGATGAGGCAAGAGACTTAGATATTCCTAGAACTGACATACATAGAACGCTGAAAATAAATAACTACAGAGCGTTCAAGTTCGCTAAGTTGCAGCACGTGGAACCTAAGGATTTTGGTTTGCGTTTGGATTATTGTAATTTGATGATGGATCGTAATTTTCGTGAGCCTGATTTTTTTCATAAAATTTGTTGCTCCGACGAAGCTATCTCCACGACCTCAGGAGTTTTTAACAGCAAGAATACTCACTATTGGTCACAAAAAAATGAAAAAAAAAAAACATTAAAACCATACAACATCAAGGTCGTCAGAGTGTTCATTGTTGGTGTGCTGTATACCAGAATCAAATAATAGGTCCTCTTTTTATGGATAACCATATGAACGGTGCGGCATACCTGGAGTTATTGGAAAACGATATCAGACCATTACTACTGGCCAATGGTAACATGAATAATATGATATACCAGATGGATGGAGCACCGTGCCACAAAGCACGGCAAGTCAGAAATTATGTGCATCAAAATTTTGCAGAGGTCTTAGGGCCAAAAGGAAAATAATTTTTGGCCTCCGCGAAGTCCTGATTTGACTCCTCTGGACTATTTTTTGTGGGGAACCTTGAAGAACAAGATCTATGAAACAAGAGTTCAAGACATTGATGCTCTTATGGAAAGAGTAAGGGACAAAATTCAAATTCTCAACAGAAGTCACTCAGTCAGAGATGCCTTAAGAGAACTGGAAATTATCTATACAACTTGTACCGCCCATGTAAGACATTTAAATTGATTCTCATTTCGTGATTCCGTTTCATCATTGTTATATGTATGTATTTGTTTGATTTGTGTTGATACATACTCATTTTTCCTCTTTGAATTTGCACATTTTTTTTTTTTTTTAATAAAAATGATTAAATAGCAAATATTATCTAAACGGCTTGAGATGGGTATAGATTTTACAATTGGTGTATTTCTCTTATTTTGATTTCAGTTTAACCCATATTAAAATTATCTTAAACGTGACAAATATCTCAAAGTATGTTAATATCAATAAGGAAGGTGACTCAGCCTACTTTTTGATTCCAGGTGCGTTTGTTCTGGCCAAGAGTGAAGCTGAGCTCGGTGAACCAGTCAATTATTTATTTGTTAATGTTACAAATAGATCCTGACAATTGTTGGAAGTGGATAATATTCCACACTAGCAATCGTTTCATCATGATTATGGAGAAGCAGAAACTCAAAATAGGATAAAATCGGTTTCTAGTTTACCCTGATTACGGAATTATCCTTTGCTATAAGTGCTGTCGCTATTGTCATATAATCAAGGATTGCAAGAAGAAGAAGGTCTGTGCTGAGTGTAGTGGTGAAGGTGAACATGATGTTACTGTGTATATAAAAAATGTGACTAAATGTTCAAATTGTATTTTAGCCAGTGATAAGTACAAGTGTTTGAAGCTGGATCATGTCTGTCATACGACATGTTAGTGATTGCGAAACTTGAAAAATATTGAACGGAGTCAAAGAAATAAGATCATTAGATAGCTATCAGATTGTCCTGTTATTTATTTCAACTGTCAAGGGTTCAAAAACAACAAGGGCAATATCGTCATTTAGATCAATAATTGGAGACCTATGTTGGTTTTACTTTCTGAAATCCATGTTTCGGGGGATGTTGATTGAGTTGAGCTTAAAATAAATGGATACAAAGTGAAACAAAGTTTGACCTCTAACAAAAGAACAAGGGAAGTGATGGCTCAAATAAGATCTGATTCACGTTATAAAATCAACAACATTCAATGTATTGATAACTATGTATGGATACTCTCACTGGAATTATCTGTTGCTGGCAAGAGGTACTATTTGCGTATGTTATTTCATCAACCGCAGAATAAAACTCAAAATTAAACTTTTATTTCGGACTATAAGGACCATTTTGCTGAATTAGATGGCATCGGCTATGTTATGGGGAATTTCAGTTTCGACTTGTTAAAGGATACTTTTATGGCCCAAAAATACAAAATATGATATACTCCAAATGGATTCCACCAAATCGTAAATGATCCTACAGGAATCGCAGAAAGAAGTCAGATACTAATAGACTACATTATTATCACTGATAAACATACTGATCACAAAGTTCATCATACCCAAAAATTGGTGGTCATTCTATTCTCACTGTGACATTGAATAATAATATTCATAATAGTTTTACAGATCTGATGATGTATCGAAAATCAATGAAAAATTATGATGTGACTGTGTCCAGGATTTTTTCATTGATGCTCCTTGGAATGGTTTCCTTTCTGACGTGAATCTACTCGCTGATCTTTTTGTTCAAAATATAATAAACGTTCTCGACAAAATCTGCTCTATAACCAAAATATATTTAAAACAAAAATACTTGGACAAAAAATGGATAAATGAAATGTGTTTTTCAAAACACACATAACAAAAACTTTTCAACCGTTTGATATATGCTAGCGAAAATTGGACACACCATATTTGATAAAGGATTGTGATTTTGTCACTGCGCATGCTCAGAATAACGATAACCACAACGGAATGAAAATTTAAGAGGTGCAAAAAGTCTTTATAATCACAATCCTTTATCGTTATTAACCATAACGGATTCCTTTAATCACGGGAAATAAGGAGGAGCTTATCGTTATGGTAATGCTTATTTTTCAACAGCGATGTTGCCGGAATGTGTAAAATTGAATGGATACCACTGCTAATAATAAATTTTTCTCAAGCGATTGATCAAAATAAGATGCAAATAACTACTTTACATGACAATAAACGATCGCGGAAACCAAAAGGAAATGTCTTACATACAAAAAATAAACCCAGTACAATATTCTCCTTCATTTCATACTTTTCCGGATAGATCCACTCAACAATCTGACACATCTTGTCACGAACTCAATCACGGAACACGATCTTACTCTGACCTAACCCTACTTCTCTGCTCCTGACATCTTATAAATAATAAATATTATTGTTGTTTAATGTTGATGCTCTTGTACCACTAACTACTAAATTTGTGTGTGTCTGTACTTTATAGATAATTTAAAAATAGTTGAAAGTCGGAGGTTGAACTCGGTTTTTAGCACTGGTGCTGTGTGTAGTTCAAAGTCTGTCCTTTTTAAAGATAACAATATCGATCCCCAATCTTATCATAATTATGGTATCGTTCAGGTATGTCCGATGTTTCAAAAAAATGATTATAGATATAGAAATGGATACTAGTACCTATTTCTATAAATGATGAATTTACAAGAAATAGTTACGAAAACTGTCATTAGTTTTGCCTGTTGGTCAGACGCAAGATAACGGATAAAGTGAAATCGTGATACCGTTTTTTTTCGCGTTAAGGTGTTACTTCACGGTATTACAAAATACGCCTGAGTTGGTGGTGGCAAAATGGACAAAATAAAGAAAAAGGTATTCTCACCCTGAAAACTTCTTGTGTCCACGATACCTTTCGTCTTCCGGATTCCCTCAGCACAGGCAAGAGACATCCACCAACTGCAGGTCCACAATAATTACTTCAGTAGCAATATCTATCTCTACAGTCTGTGAAGGAATTTATCGTTAAAATATTATATTTATTAAAATGAAGATTGTCCTTACCTCCAGGAACGGTTCAGAGTAAATATAATATCAGTCAATGAAACCTCAGAATTCTGTCTTATGAAACTGGCAAATATATTGTCCTGGATGCGCGAACAATAATTTTTGAAAACAAAGATAATAAGAATTTACTTTGGAAAAGGGTACGTATAAACTAGGATCATAAACAAAGTAAAGTACTAGTTACTTGACGCAATTGCGGAAAGCGAACAAATTAGAAAATGACCAATGTCCAAAAGACGATAATATAGCAATCAGATTAAAATATGAAAATTTGACAGTGACATAATAACGTCTTGCAAATGGGCAGAATGGTAAACTTCACTCAGGCAAATTATCTCTATTGCCAGTGCTGTTGAATGCAGGATAGGTATTTCGCAATGGCCCAGAACTTCTTTGTCAGTACTCTTATTGAACAGTACAGTCAGTACGTACTCCGTCTACTCCGACTATGCTGCTCCACACCACAATAAAATAAATTCTTGCAGGCACAAGCTTCCAATAAAAATCTTTCCCAAATGGGAATTTGTGCAGAATATTCGACTTCTGTATTCAGTAACCTTTTCGTCGTCAAGATAAATCCCACCTTATCGTGGATACTTTAATTCCGAAGAATTATTCTTGGCTTGTTCTTGACCGACGATATTTTTCAGCTTGCTTCCACTTTTATTATTCTTTCGTAGTCCCCCTTTTTTTTTTTTTAAACAATTGCCAGCCACTCATGTACTACTATTCATTCTAATCTTGACTCCAGTACATACTGACCATAGTATATCCCCTTATATCAAATCGTGACAATTAAACCCCAATATGTTCACCAATTAAATTTTGAAGAAATATAATCGTAACATTACCCCCCTCTTCCAGAGAAAATTTCAAAGAAATTTTGAGAAAATGTACAAACTGTCAACCAACATATTAGGACTTCTCTACATCACATTTCCTACGACTAGACTTTCTATGTTCAGGTTGATCATCTAAACGAGTTCTATCCTCTTTTAAATCCTGTACATTCCATTTCCCTAAACTTCGTCCACCACCATCCACCAACTCATACGTATTTATACCTAACTTACGAGATATTCTATACGGTCCTGAATAGTTTTTATCCAGTTTCGCGGAATAACCTTTACTTTTGTCTGAAAGATTATACTCTTTCTTCCACACGTATTGTACTTCCTTGAATTGAACTGGTCTTTGTCGCAAATTATAATTGTTAGAAGATTTCAAGTGCGCATCTTCAAGTCTCTTTTTCACGAAAATGTGTAGATCCTTCAGTTTGCTTGATTTCCCACCAACTACTCTTTCAGATTCCGCAACTTCTGATTCTTGACTATGATCTTGAGTATTGTCGATACATGTGCTTTGATCCAAAGATTGTCTCTTACGCATGTCCTTATAATCGTTACCATCCGTTATCATTTCATACCCAAAATTTACAAAATATGGTGTATTTTTAGTAACTTCAGATTTCACCGTTCGCAACGCACAAGAAAGTTGAGGTAGATTTTTGTCCCGATGTTTCTGATTGCCGTCTATATACGAACAAATCATGGTTTTTATCACTCTGTTATATCGTTCAGTAAAGTTTGGTCCTGGGTTATATAATGGATTAGTTAAGAAGGTAATATTATAAGCTTTTAAATGATTTTCAAAGTCTTTAGATCTATATTGACCACCATTATCAGATCTTAGAAATTCTGGAACTCCAAAAATTAGAAAAACATTATCTTCAATCAATTTAGCAACTTTTTTGCAGTAGCAGTTCTTAAAAAAAATATTAGTGTGAACTTGCTAAAATAATCCACTACCACCACTATAAATCGATGTCCCGATGAACATCTTGGAAAAGGTCCCATCAAATCAGTTGAAACATACTGCCAACATCTTGTGATATCAGGTTTTGAACCCTTCAATCCTGCTATTTTCTTCTGTTCTGGTTTTTGCTCAGCACAGACACGACATTTGGCGATATAACTCATCATATCAGATTTCATTTTTGGCCAATAGTACTTGTTAAGTATTTTATTATAAGTTCTATAAACTCCAAGATGACCAGATTTAGAATCATTACGACATTCATATAAAATTTTGGATCTTTCTGAATTTGGTAAAACAATTTTCCATATATCAAAAGGTTCATTGAAATTATTGTCATTGACGTACTTGAAGATTTTACCATCTGAATCTACTCGCCAAAGTGGGTATTTCAAAGGTTTCTCTGAAATTTTGTCATACATTCCGTTATACCAGTTACACTTATTTTCAAAATTGATTGAGTTTGCCAATTTGATAGAATCTATAGTTTCCAATCTCAAAGGAGCTATCGATAAACAGTCTGGAACCGTATGTAAAACACCACGCTTGTGAATTATTTTAAAACGATATTGTTGTAATCGTAAAGTCCATCTTCCTAGGCGACCTTGTGGATTTTTTAAATTATTCAGTCAAATCAAACTACTATGATCCGTAACGACTGTAAATTCCGCTAATTCCAAATAACATCGTAGTTTCTCAATTGCCCATATGACACAAAGTAGTTCTTCCTCCGTCACCGAATACTTCATTTCATGCTTATTCAAAGTTCTCGAAAGATAACATATAACATTACATTTACCATTATATTCTTGAGTAAGTACACATCCAAGACCATACGAACTTGCGTCACAGTAAAGAATATAAGGTTTTTCAAAATAAGGACAGGCCAAAATTGGTGCACTAACAAGAGCATTTTTGACTTTCTCAAAAGAAAGTTGACATTCTGATGTCCAATTGAATTTAGTGTTCTTTTTCGTCAAATTTGTAAGAGGGGCTACCATTTCTGATAGGCAAGGAACGAAACGTCTGTAGTAAGAAATCATCCCTAAAAAAGAACGAACCTGTTTAGGCGTACGTTTTCTTTCATATCAACTATAGCACTCACTTTTTCAGGATCTACTGATAACCCTGATCTATTTACTACATAACCAACATATTTCAGTTCACTCCTACAAAATTCACATTTCTTTGTGTTAAGTGTCAAATTAGCTGATTTTAACCTTTTAAAAACTTCTTCCAAAGTACGCATGTGACTGTCGAAATCTGGCGTAACTATAACTAAATCATCCAAGAATTTAAATACATAAGGTTCTAATTCAGGTCCAAATATTTTATCAATTGAAGATTGAAACGTAGCTGGTGCGTTAGTTAATCCGAAAGGTAATCTTTTAAACATAAAATGTCCTCTTCCTGGAATTTTGAAAGCAGTGTATTTTTTTGAACTCTCCGCCATTTTTACTTGAAAGTATGCCGTTTTGATATCTAGCGTAGTTAAGTATCTGGCATTTCCTAAACGGTCCAAAATAGAGTTAATTATTGGTAAAGGATACGCATTTTTTTCCGTGACTGCATTTAATTTTCGAAAATCAATGCAAAATCTACAGGATCCGTCACTTTTTGGTACCGTTAATACAGGTGAAGACCATGGACTTTCGCTCTTCTCTATAATGTCCATTTCTAAAAAATTTGTTACTTCGTCATCAATTTTCTGTTGCATCTGCGGACTCACAGGATAATAACGTGATCTTATTGGTGGGCTATCAGTAACAATGATTTCATGTTCCACTATATCAGTACATCCTAGCTTTATCTCTTTAACTGAATCAAAATAATTTTCGACCAAAGTATTCAATTTTTCTCGTTGTTGTAGTGTCAAATCATCAGCTGATTGGATTGAACTTATTGTTAAATTTTGTTCATCTGTGGAAAAATGAAATTCTCCCTTTCTTAAATCTGGAATGATTCCCATTTTAATCCAAAACTCAGTACCCAGAACAAGTGTATGTCTCAACTGTGGCATAACATAACAGTTAAAAATCTTCACTTTATTTTGTAATTGAATTGGAATTGACATGAACCCAATACATTCAATTGAATCTCCATTAGCGACTTGACAATTTTCATTTGAGTACATTGGTTGTAATTTAACTCCAAAATTCAACAAAATGTTATAACCTTTAAATCCCAAAAATATTTTGTTAGCTCCAGAATCCAATAGACCATCGATTTTAGTTCCATAAATTGAAACTGTTAAGTAGGGACATTCGTTTTGGTTTGCTTGCGATAACATATAAGACAAAATAGGTTTACTATGATTGTTATAAAAATCAAGTTCATCTTGTGAAAACACGACATCATTTTCTTCTGTTAAGACCGGTTTAACTTCACCAAAAACACGAATACGGCCTAGATTCTGTTTCGATTGAAGTTTTCCATCTTTTTGGTACAAAATCGAGCAATGTGATTTTTACCCTGGCATTTATAACACACAATTTCAAAATCACGATCTTTTTGATTGTCACCGTTCTTCTCATTGTAAGGTCTTTCTCTAGAATAACTGCGATTATTCTCATTATATTAACGAGTCTGATGTATATTTGGATTTTGACGATATCTATCTCTAGAAAAATCTCTATTATGAAATCTTTCCCTTGAAAAATTTCGATATCTATTGGCTGAGTAGTCTTGGTTTGAAATATTTCTAAATCTATCTCTAGACAAATCGCTACTATCTCTCGATTGATCTCTTCTTTCTCTAGAAAAATCTCTTCTATCTCTAGAAAAATCTCTTCTATCACCAGAAGAATCTCTATCTTTCTCAATACTACTCACTCTATACCTAGATTTTTCCCAATTCCTATCACCAGAACGTCTTCTCCCTCTTCTATGACTGGTATAATTCCGTGTTCCATAACCATCTGTTGAGCTACATCTACTCTCGACACTACTGTTTCTTCGTAATCGTTCTCGGCGATTTGGGCACTTTGATTCTGCTCTATTGCGTGACGACTCATGATCACCGTCACTGTCGCACAGCGATAAATTATCAAAATTATCGTCAACAAAAGAAACCTTCTTCAATTCAAGATTGTCCAATTTCTTCTTAGAACTTTTATCTTCTTTATAAGACAAGTCTGTTTCTACCGCATTTTTACTGCTTGATGGCGGAAGAAAATTTAAAATATCTTTGCGATTGTCTTCAATTTTACGACACAATTCTATTAGTACATCGACTGAATTGACATCTACTAACAGAAGTTGGCTTTGGTAAAATGGCAATATATTTTTCCGCATAATTTTAAGTTTAACACAATCATCTACCTGGATCGTAAGTCTACTGAATAAATTATTCATATAAGCGACATAAATAGCAATACTTTCTTTGTCTCCTTGAGTTCTCGATTTTATTTGTTCCCATACTTTTTCATTAAAATCTCTAGGCAAAAATTCATCTCTGAAATAATTGCATAGCGTTTCCCAGTCATTGATCTTATCCCTCAATGAACGATAGTAAATTGGAGCTTTATCTTCGAATAGTTCTACAGCACTTCGAAAAAGTTGTTGAGTTGTGACTCCTCTTGATTCCCTTAATTCGTTTACTCTTTCCAAAAATGCGTTTAAACCAAATGCGTCCGATTCTCCGCTAAACTTGAGTCCCCATTTCGAAATATCAATATTTGAGTTTATACACACATTAGACATTCGTTGAGTAATTTTCGATGTATCTTCATCCACATTACCCAATTGACCTTTAACCGGTGTAGAAGTACTTCCTTCCAACAACATACCACTACTATGAAAATCAATGTCAATCGGGTTGGTCGTTTTAGACTTTGTGAAATCGGAATGCTTCTTTTCAAACGCTGATAAACACTCTAAAGCAGCTGATAGTAACTCCGAACGTTCAACTCTCTCATCGTTTTCCTTCGGAGAAATATTCTCAATCCGGACCAAAATATGTGCCAGTTTAGATTCTAATTTCCGTGAAAGTGTATATGTGAACTCTTGAGTTAAAATTTGCTTCAATTCATCAATTTTTGTCTTACAAATCGTTAATTCATTCTTAACATCAAAATCATAGAATAACTTGAAAGTATGACCTTCTTGTTGAAGTTTAATTAACTGCTTCAAAGTACTCGTGAGGTCTTTCACTGTGCCTGAAGGTACTGCACCTCTTATTTTAATTTCATATTCAAGTTCTTCCTTGATAAGTCTTTCCGGATACAATTTGACAGACATGTTTGAAGAATTTCAAAACTGTCGTAACATTTATTGTGGTTCTTTTGAGTTGGGCGCCAAAAATATGATACCGTTTTTTTTCGCGTTAAGGTGTTACTTCACGGTATTACAAAATACGCCTGAGTTGGTGGTGGCAAAATGGACAAAATAAAGGAAAAGGTATTCTCACCCTGAAAACTTCTTTTGTCCACGATACCTTTCGTCTTCCGGATTCACTCAGCACAGGCAAGAGACATCCACCAACTGCAGGTCCACAATAATTACTTCCGTAGCAATATCTATCTCTACAGTCTGTGAAGGAATTTATCGTTAAAATATTATATTTATTAAAATGAAGATTGTCCTTATCTCCAGGAACGGTTCAGAGTAAATATAATATCAGTCAATAAAACCTCAGAATTCTGTCCTATGAAACTGGCAAATATATTGTCCTGGATGCGCGAACAATAATTTTTGAAAACAAAGATAATATGAATTTACTTTGGAAAAGGGTACGTATAAACTAGGATCATAAACAAAGTAAAGTACTAGTTACTTAACGCAATTGCGGAAAGCGAACAAATTAGAAAATGACGATTTTTTTCCAAAATAGTAAGTACGCAATACCAATGTCCAAAAGACGATAATATAGCAATCAGATCAAAATATGAAAATTGGACAGTGACATAATAACGTCTTGCAAATGGGCAGAATGGTGAACTTCACTCAGGCAAATAAAAGTTTACTTAGCTGGGTGTTATGCTGGTAAAACTGGAACCATAGGCTGCTGGATATCTCTATTGCCAGTGCTGTTGAATGCATGATAGGTATTTCGCGATGGCCCAGAACTTCTTTGTCAGTACTCTTATTGAACAGTACAGTCAGTAGAATGCTGGATAGGTATTTCGCAATGACCAGAACTTCTTTGTCAGTACTTTATTGAACAGTACAATCAGTACGTACTCCGTCTACTCCGACTATGCTGCTCCACACCACAATAGAATAAATTCTTGCAGGCACAAGCTTCCAATAAAAATCTTCCCCAAATGGGAATTCGTGCAGAATATTCGACTTCTGTATTCAGTCACCTTTTCGTCGTCAAGATAAATCCCACCTTATCGTGGATACTTTAATTCCGAAGAATTATTCATGGCTTGTTCTTGACCGACGATAGTTTTCAGCTTGCTTCCACTTTTATTATTCTTTCGTAGTCCCCCTTTTTTTTTTTTTTAAACAATTGCCAGCCGCTCATGTACTACTATTCATTCTAATCTTGACTCCAGTACATACTGACGATAGTATATCCCCTTATATCAAATCGTGACAATCAAACCCCAAGATGTTCACCAATTAAATTTTGAAGAAATATAATCGTAACAATCGTGTTGGAGCAAAACCTCTCCTAATAACGCATGAAGTGAATTTCATTTCTAATAAATAAAGGTAACCATAACGGATGAAATATCTGATCTTATTTTTAAGGGTGCAAAAAGTCTCTAAAGTGGGATTTATAAACTCGCCGTTTGCCGTTACCGCTAACGCTAACGTTTGACGTTCGAGATAGACATATATGGACGCGCCTGCATACATTTATAGCATGCCGTCTGCCGTTGGCGCATCGCTAGAGATCGTTCATCTCCATCTTTTGCCGTCCGCCGTTCGTAGCTGAAGCCATAGGAAAATGGCTCAATAGGTTTTTGTTCCCATAATTCATGTTTTTATATCATAAAATTAAGATTTGTACCAAAATATACTCGAGTCAGTCACCAAATCTCACTGAACTAAAACAAATTAACTTCAAAGTAAGTAAACAACAAATTTGAAAATCTCCGACGACAATCGACGGTATAAAAGTTTATAAATGCATTGGGCGACGGCAACGTTAGCGTCACCGGCAAACGTCAATCGTAACGGCGGACGGCAAGTTTATAAATCAACCTTAAATCTCATTCAAGATCATTTTTATGAAGTTTTAAGTTGATGTGATCAAAAATACATAATATTTCATCAATATTTATGAATTTTCCTACCCTCACCCTTTTCACCCCCTCAGGCATGAAATCTCTCAAAATCCTTTCTTAGCACACCTAGAAATATTCAGCAGAACATCTCTTCAAAATGTCATGGCTCTATCTATAAGATCGTTAGCGTTAGAGATTGAAGTAAAGGAGCAGCTTCACCGCGACAAAAACAACATTCCAGTTCCAAACCAGTCGGGATTCAGAGAAAAACACTCATGTGAGTCATTGATTGTATATATTTGTTATGATTTTAGAAAAGCTTTGGATAAGGGCAACATTATTTTAGCTGTGTTTTTAGATTTTAATCGTGCGTTTAAAACTATCACTTTTGTTATATAAATCGGGATCACTTGGTGTTGAAGGTACTGTTTTGAAATGATTGTGTAGCCGTAGTCAAAGAGTGAAATTTGAGAATACTGTTTCAAATTCGGATTCTCTTATTGTCAAATGTGAAGTACCCCAAGGTACAGTAAGTACTAGGTCCATCACTGTCTCTTAAATATATTAATGATATTGTAAAAGTAGTTAATCAGTGTGAATTCGTACTATTTGCAGGACGACACTATGATGTACGTGGTTGAAAAAGATCTAAATGAAATGCTAGACACTTTAAACACCGACTTAGACAACATTTTCAAGTGGCTTTGTGCCAATAAACTGAGTATTATTGATACAAGAAAATCTAAATTTTGTATATATGGTAATAAGTCTAGGTTGGCTAACATTAATATGCAAAATATAAATATTGTATTCAATAACGAGAACATTGTGTATGAAGAGAGACAGCTTTCTACTTATGCAAAATTGACGAAATATAATGCTATGGCGTCTCCCCACCTCCATAATAATAAATATATATACAACTATCAAAATAATGCTTAGTATATTAGAAGTGTTGTCCGTACGTCAAAAAATTGTGTATAATGTTTTATTGTATATTTATAAAATCCCCCATGTATCTGTGATAAAGTGACACATTATACAATGTTTATTTAGTCTACAGCAGCAAGCACTCTGTTATCACATCTTCAGCCGTTTTTGGTTTCTGATAAAGCTCTATTCGAAAATCTTGCACGACAGTTTCCACGGAAGTCTTGAAGCAGGTGCTTTAGCGATCAGGTTAAATCAAACAGACAATATTAACGGAGGAAATTGTTAACATGATGTTTGTCGTGTGTGTAGATTATATATTATAATTATGAACTATTGCTACGCGTCACATTGCTATGTTCGGTGAAGAACAGTGAGTGGAGCCATGAACTACACCTGAAAATGATGATATTTTCATCTTGACCTGATGGTTCAAGGCATGAACCTAAAAATAAAATATGCGTGAACTAATAATATTTTGGTAAGTGATATGATGTTATGTGATTATTATCAGTAACAAAATATTTTGGAGATAGTTTATAGAGGTATATCATTTTAAATGGTGATTATAATTCGTTATCACCAATGTTACTCCACTTTATCAAAGTTACAGAGTAATTAGGAATCGCCTGCTTTGGAAATTATGAATTTTATGTTATCATTAAAAAAATTATCTGCGCTTGTAGTGCAGATGTCCACTGAATATTTTTGAAGAAAGTTCAGTTTACACACTTGTTTTTTTGCTTGTTAGTTGTTTCAACAATGAAACCCATGGAATCCCTTTACCTAACCATGAACAAACGAGAAGAATTCTTCGGCAGTAGGCAATACATTAGGGATAGCGTTGAGGCGATGATCGCACAAAAATCTGTTTCTTCTGTGAAATTTCAACGACCAGATGGAAACACAAAAAATATAATTCAACTACACACGTCAAAAGTTTTGAACCCCCCTGTTTTTTCCCCATTTCTACGCAGATATTGAAAATGTGGTCACATAATAAGGTACTCTAATCTTTTTCCCAGTTTTGCTACTTGGACTTTTTTTTTGGTGATCATTGTGCCTTTTCGACCTTACCTGAAACCTAATAAGAGTATTGTCGGTTTTTCAAACTGGTTCAAGGGAAAAATGGATAACTCATTTAAATAAAGTGGACAAAATTGCCGATCCTGTAAATTACACTACGATTGACAATTCTATAGCCTTGATATGCGGATTTAACGTTGCCAAAAACGATACATTTATTGAGCTTTTAGCCAAAACTGCCAACTTTTGACATGATTTAGAGTGCCCCAGAGCAACAGTGTGAGAATATACCAAGCATTAGGTATATGTTTGGTGTCAAAAAACTAGAAGAAATCCGACTATATGACGTCACCAAACATAATTCCTAGTGATATTCAATCATGTTTGCTCAAGTAAAATATATGCGTTTAATTTGTTATAAACAATCAAGCGTCAGAATTGCGTTTTTCTTCCGTTTTTTGATTATAGAATCTAGATCAATGAAGCAATAAAAAAAATTATGAGAAAGTTATAGAGAATCAAAAAACGGAAATAAGCACTTAGCCAGCTGTGTGGGTTGATTTTTAGCCGAGGAAAACCGGAAAAACCAGATAAATCTATGCATTTTTCAAATATCCATATCTCCACTATTTTTGAAGTTGTAGAAATGACTCTGCAAAACATGATAGCCAATAATGTGCTCTTGAAATAGGCAAAATTTGGTTGATGGCTATCAAATAGTTTTTTCACAATGAAGACTTGAATTTTTCTTCCCTTTTTTAAAGAACTCTCGAAGATCGGCGGTTGGTCCAGTCATGATTCTCAAATGAGATTTGGAAACTAGAGGTTATATTCTACAAACCTGTGATTCGATTTTGCATTAAAAATTATGAGAAGTATATGAAAAAGACATCTGAACTTGTTAGTAAACGACCGAGCGCATGCAAACTTCAGAGTGGAAGGGGAAACATTCGCGTACACAATGACATTATAGATATCTCGGCTCTGCCAGCCCTTACAAACATTCCTTCCACTCTGCCCGCTTCGGGCGCGTAGTAGCGATTCACGCTCAATTTCAGATATTTTTTTTTCATAGTTCCCATTATTTTTAAGAAAATTCGAAATATAAGTTTAGTAGAATGTAGCTTCTAATTTCAAGATCTCTTTTAAAAATGGTGATCGGATCAATAGCCGATCATCCAGATCTCGTTGAAAAAAGAAGTGACAATTGTACAAAAACTATTTCACCCAAATTTCACTTATTGAAGGTACATACTAATAGGTATCTTGTCGCGAAAACAGATCTCTACAACTTCAGGAACAACGGAGATATCATTTTATTTAAAATGCACAGATTTTTCTGGTTTTTCCGAATTCTCTCGACCACCAATCAACCTACAGAGTTCGATAAGTACTCATTTTCTTCATTTTTCCATTCTTTACATCTTAACTTTTTTGATTGCTTTATTGGTCTATATTCTTTAATCAAAAAACGAAAGAGAAACGCAATTTTGACGTTCTAATTGTTTAAAATAAAGTAATCACACATATTTCATTTTAGCAAACATGATGTAATATCACTAGTGAATGTGCTTAGCATCGTGGCACAGTCGGTTTCCTTCTACTTTTCTTGTCACCAAAATCTCTCTAATGCTTGGTCTACGAGTCTAAATTTCGAGTTTTGAGAAAATCGAGTTTGAAATGTTTTCGATCCTTCAATTCTGAACAACTATTAGTCCATAAAAATTGATCAAATTTTGGTGATCATTCTGTTATCTGCTATATTTTCACATTTAGGTGATTTCAAATTAATAGAAACATTTAATTTTTATTATTTTCCAAAAAAAGCTCACTTGTCTCACTGTTCCATTATTAGACATGAAGTAGAGAATGGGGTAAAAGTTTAAAATGTACGTTTTGCCATACATTATCCAACACTGCAATTCGAATTCAAAGAAACACTCCTTTTTTTTTAACAATTTTTTATTTTGAAAGAAAAAAAAACAGTAATTTACAATATAAACGACACGAGGATGATATAATACTAATTATTATGATAATACAATTAATCTTCGGTGTTCTCTAGGGAACCACTACTCAAAGACATGATTGGTGGTGCCTTTTTGGAATCAAATTATTATTGCAGAGACTATCTAGATTTTCTTTTTTATTGCTGTGCTGGTATTTTATTGTACGCTGCCTTTAGAGATAGTTTTTTCAGTCGAGTAACAAAAGTCTAGTAATATATTTTATTTCATACTGTACCGTAAAGTATCATTTACCGGACCCAAAACCAGTCCGGTAAATGATACTTTACATCATCAGAAACTGTAAAAAAAATTACTTGACTACTCCAAAAATGACATTTTGCATCATCAAAGACTGTGAAATTGCATTCGTAACACGGTTTGGCTGGCGCCAAACACGATATTTTCGTTCACTGTCTTATCTACACGGAAGATTCTGCGCCATTCGCAGAAAGCCTCAAGCTCCTTTTGATACCTTTCCGCCGATTTGACAGGAATAAGTTTTTTTATGCAAAATTTGGTCCATTTTGCAACTTGTTCACTTGACATAAACGGTTGGTAAGGTATATCAGATAGGACAAACATAAGTTGTTACATGGTCTGGCTGGCGCCATCTCATGGTACGAATGTGAGGTGGACTGCCACCCTAAGTGTGTGGTTTGAGAAGAAAGCACTTTAAACCGATTAAAAATAGTTATTACAGTATGAAACAAAACAATGCACGATACACAGCCGTTAAATGTCATCAAACTACTCGTCTAGATATTCTAGACTCGGCTCCTTCGTCGCCTCGTCCATAAACATCTTGACTCGTAATTTAAAATGTCATTTACCGCCTTAGTAACGTAAATAACTATTATCTGGTTCACCTTTCTTCAATTGTATCACTTTTATCTCGTTCCTTCGTCATTTTTGTTCTAGTTACTACCAGCTCACTTCCTTCCATGCAGTCTAGAAAATTGTCGGTTTACAAAGAGGGGTTCTCCTTGTAGTTCAATGCCTAGTTTACATTCAATTTTACTTCGCAGTTAATGTCATCATCTATATCGAATTTGGCGTATGCGGGACTCTGAACACAAATTCAATGTGGATGGTAGCATTTATGTTTTCCGTTGGGCTAGCGTGGGTCTGTCACTTCCACTTCGTAGTGAAATTGAATGTAATACATAACCTAGTATTCCATTCAACTCAACTTAGTGCTACCTACTAGTAGAAGTAGTTTTATCTATCTGGGACTAAAGAACTTCCAGTTCGAAATCAACAAAACAAATGAGCAATCATCATCTTCAATCTGGAACTTATCAACTTTAAATTTTGACTACTCAACTTTGATTTAAATTGAGAACAGACTAATTCAATATAAATCCAATAACAATATGTCACTTAAGTGACTTAAGTGACTCATATACTTAAGTATATGAGTATAATATGAGGCCTAAAGTATATGAGGCCTTGACATATTGTTATTGGATTCATCGATAAGAGGCTCTCTTTGAGAAAATGGACGACTTCCTAGTAATTCAATATAGTTAAAGTCAATGAATATAAGTCCCTAACATAAATGAAAGACTGCTAGTTGATAGTAAACAAGGGGACATAAACAATAATAAAATTAGATCTCAATATGTTCTTAGACCAGATTAATATCATTCTATAATATTTTATATCATAATAGTTACATAAATAGTTTACGAGAATCAAAATTTTTTATCCGATAATAATATTAACGTGAATAATCAAACGCTTTATCTCTTTTTTGTTTATTTGCACGGGCCGGTTGCATACAAGACTATAATAGCTCAAGGATGGTTCAATGTTGAATTCGGAACACAGATTATTCTGTATTTCTGAACTCAATTCAATTGAGCTTTAATAGTCTTGTACAATCGGCCCCTTACAAGACAAGATCAAAAGAAAAACTGATTAAATCGGTCATGTTTTGGGCATCAGGCATATTAGAGGCAAATCAGGATCAACAACTCAGCTAAGATTCGTGAAGTACTCTCATAGTCCCACAAGATCTATTGCCACGTCGAGAGAACCTACTTATTCAGTGGAATCCCCAAATCCCCTTGGTTGATTCTTGCAGTACGACGGTACTGTGCAAGGGAATCGTGAGTATCCGAAGGCATTTTTTCTCCCGAAGGCATTTTTGCGTTGAATCTGAGCTACATTTTTCTGGCAGTCACTTACGTCAATATAAAAAAAAAAAAAAACATTTTCGTTATTCATGTAATCACTATGATATAATAGTACATTTTGTATATAGGGCGGAAATTATATGATTTTAAAGAGGGTAAGTATTAGCCCGAGCGAAGCGACGGCAGATATTAGCTGAGTCAAAATCATCTTTGGTCAGTGGTGTAAACAGTGCTTTTTGTACAACCAGTTTGGAATCATTAAAAAAAGAATTATAAAAAGTGACAACTGTAAATTATTGACAAATGGAAACAGTAGCACGGTGCGTCTCCGTATTTGTGGTGCTGATTCATTGTCACGTGGTTAGTTTCTTTTGGTACGCTAGACTGTCACGAGGTTATTAGATCCAGAGGCGTTGGAATCCGAGCAACCGTTGCTAAGCTACCTACTTTCGCGCCTGGCTGCCAAAATTGAGGACTTTCCGCCTGCTTTACATGCATTGAAAAGTGGAGTTTATGTGCGGGATGTACAAAATAGTACATCTTGTATCTAGAGCGGAAATAAGATGATCTTGACGAGGGTATAAGTGTCAGCCCGAGCGAAGCGAGGGCAGATATCAGCCGAGTCAAAATTATCTCTCGTCCGTGCTGCAAACAGTGCTTTTCATACAACCAGTTTGGAATCATTAAAAAAATAATTATAAAAAGTGTTTACTGTCAATTATTGTCAAATGGAAACAATAGGTGCACCACAAAAGAATACGGTTTTGTGGTGCTGATACTGCTGATTCATTGTCACGGGATTAATTCCTTCTAGTATGCTAGACTGTCACGCGGTTATCAGATCCATAGGCGTTGGATTCCAAGCAACCGTTGCTAAGCGACCTACTTTAAGGCCAAAATTAAGGACTTTCCGCCTGCTTGACATGCATTGAAAAGGGGAGTTCACGTGTAGGTCGTACAAAAAATATTATAGACTGATATTAATCTGGTCTAAAAACATAATTAAATCTAATTTTTTTAATGTTAATGTTGTTCACTATACAGGGTGACAATTTAAAAAGGACCAGCATTTGATTGTGACCAAACCAATGATAGTATGAAGATTTGGCGAGAAACGTCAATTTAGATATCGAGGGGGACAGCTTTTGAGGTATCTGTTGTTTTTCTGGAATCAGCCCTCTCACGCCCACGGTAGCTACCCCTAAAGTTTCAAATAGCAACCCTCACTTATTTTGCGATATTTGTAATCTTCACGTTATTCTCCATACGCTACATCACTTTTTTTTCAAAATTGAAGTTCCTAACCAAACATAAATTTTCAACGAACAGAATTAACTATTGCTTGAACTGATGATAGTATGAAAATTTGGTGAGACACATCAATTCAGATATCGAGGGGGAAAACTTTTGAGGTATTATTAATGTTATGGATTCAACCCCCTCACTCCCAGAGTAACTGCCCCTGAAATTTTAAGTGTGCATGTCACGCTAATGTGTTGTTGGTAATTATGTTTCTTTTCATTTATAACATGTTTACTTAGTTTACTTTCTTTGTATTTTACCATCATGTACATGTGTTTATTTGTTATCGAACACACTCAATCTGACTAACCCTTGAGAAAGGTCACAATAAATGACCGAAACGTCGGGAAATCAATAACTGAGTGTTGTGTTTTACACCGTCCTTCTCCCCACTAACCCGCATCTGTTATAATTTATTCTGTTCGTTTGAAAATTTTTGTGAGGTTAAGAATTTCAATTTTGAAAAAAAGTGATGTAGCGTATGGAGAATAACATGAAGATTTCAAGAATCGTGAAATAACTGGAGGTTGCCATTTGAAATTTCAGGGGCAGTTACTCTGGGAGTGAGGGGATTGGATCCAGAACATTGATAATACCCCAAAAGTTGTCCCCCTCGATATCTAAATTGACGTGTCCCACCAAGTTTTCATACTGTCATCAGTTCAAGCAATAATTAATTCTGTTCGTTTGAAACTTTTTGTGAGGTTAGGAACTTCAATTTGAAAAAAAGCTATGTAGCGTATGGAGAATAACGTGAAGATTACAAAAACCGCAAAATAAGTGGGGGTTGCTATTTAAAATTTCAGGGGTAGCTACCGTGGGCGTAAGAGGGCTGATTCCAGATCCCCTCGATATCTAAAATGATATGTCTCGCCAAATCTTCATACTATCATTGGTTTGGACACAATGAAATGCTGGTCCTTTTTAAATTGTCACCCTGTTTATATAATATTGTTGGTATATGTCAAGATCAGTATATAACAGGTTGCCTCACTTTTACGGACATGACGTCATCTGTGTCAGGTGTTGCCAGATGATCCCTATCAAAAACAGTAGAACAGAAACCCATGGGCAAAATCAGTATATCTTCTTTTAAAACAGTACTTTTGGCAACATTGCGAATGACACATGACACGATAAGATGTAGACCGATTCAATCGAATGACAGGATTCAGTCTACTGCAGACGCTAGACACAGATGACGTCATATTTTCCCCTCCCCTCCGTCTCTTACCTCAGACGAAGTGAGGCAACCTGTTATATAGAAACCTTGGGTATATGCTATTATTATAACTTCATGGAGATTTTGGAAACCATTGTTGAGAAAAAAGGACATTCAAGTTACTCTTCAATCATCAATAATAAGAGAAATGACTTATTTAAAAGAATAGTATATATGGATTTTAGGGCAAAAGAAAACGACGAACTCATAAAACAGGCAAACCATGTGTACGGCGGTACAGGTTTAAGTACCATAACCAAAGAACACTCGTCCAAAGCAGCCGAAAATGTTCCCACTTAATTCTTATGATTATATCACCTAATGTTGTGAAGATATTTAACTAATAATATGGATATTGCTTGCGATACAATGTTGATGAATCAAAATAAATTCACTTATTATTGTGTTTGTGATATCTTTTATCTATTTATTTCCAGATTTATTTTGAATATTCGCTCGAATAATGTTTGTGATTCGAAGTGGGCCCGCAGAATTTGAAACAATTTCATATGTTATTATAAAAGTTTTTTACAGATAATGATTCCCAATATATCACTTGCTTACACTAATCGTTCATTAAAAACAATTTCATATAATATTGTATTCACAAGCATGAATAAGTATATCACTGATATTTCTTTTGAATATGTCACTGGCGTACACTTTTCTTGTTATCTCTGACCAAACCTTTCTTCTTTCTTCTGAACTTCGGGCAAGTGATCGTAAATCGTTCTTGGGAGTGAGTTTAATTTGCCATACCATCAGACCCATCAGAACCCCTTGCAAGCTATATTTTTTCCAGTCAGACTTCAGGGCATCCAGAGTCAATAGATTAGCAGGATTACTTCCGAGTTTCTTGGCACATGTGGAAAAACTCTCATAGTAAAGGTTTAGGTACTCTTCTAAGTTGTCGAAATCCTTTTTAGACGCGCCAGAGTAGAAGAAATAAGATAAGTCATGAACTGGTGTAGAATCTAAGGCTAATTGATGGTCGATTAGTTTGATGTCTTGTAGATCGCCTTGATTCTGGAAAAAAGAATAGATGATAGGACATACAGAATAATTTCGGCTTTTCTACCGGCTGCTTCACCGACCGGTAGAAAAACCAGACAATAATAAAATATTTTTCCGCTAAAGAAAACACTTGTCCAGTCTTAATGTATTTATTATGTATTATAAGTCACTGAAGCACAATCACAACACCACAAAATATTTATGTTCACAATCAGAGGTTATTTAATATGTTTCGCGATTAAAATCTGAACTGAACTCCAAATGGCAGATCTCATTATACACCCTCGCCAGGATTGAAAGAATATTCTCGTGATCCATAGAAAAGCGTAGAATGTTCGACGCCATCTAGTTTCGCTGGAATGTACCAGGAGCCAATCGAATCCGAACGATTCTACACTTAGTGGTGAATGGGCCGTATTCTCCATGTGCTTAACAAGTGTTTTGTCACAATATCGTTCCACGCACATTCAACACGTACCGCCATCGGCACATGCAGACATCTATTTATATTTATATAACGCATGATAGTTAAACGTGTCATTATTGATGTCATTTTGAACAAGTAAAGTGTCAAATAACACACTTATGTGTTATAATCCATGTCTCTATCGAGATATGGATCATAACTCACGTTCCCGTGGCAATCAAACAAACAACCTACACTGACCAGAATGTAAACATGTCCCTGTCTAGTCATTCTGATACTGACATTCATATTCAATAATTATTATCCCATAAAAAAACGATTTCTTCCATTTGTTGGATAAAACATGGGATGCCACACTCGTGTATTATGATTCCCAAGAGAAGAGTGATGTATACCACGAGGTCGTCAGGCCAAGTCTTTCTCGCGTGACTTATTTTCAACATAACACAGTTGTACCATGAATAACTATTTTTCAAGAAGATCCGATATACAGGGTGCCCGGGAAAATGTGAAGTATCTCTCGGGTTCAGGTAAAGCATGGAAAAATAAGATGATTAGACGTAGTTCACTCATGTTCCTGCCTTGGGTGTCAAAATTGACAGAGTACCGGGACGAATAACTTGATCAAGTTCCTATAATTTTTCTCCCCAGGGCCCTTTTCACGGATGTCGCGTTTCAAATAATTATTTGTTTGTTTCCGAACATGCCTCAAAATCATATCAATTGTATGTCATCACCATAGCAACGGTATTCAGAGCCGTCTATTCTGAATTAAAAATTAGTATTCATAAATCTGCTAGAACATAAAGAGAAGTTTTGCTGATAATCTGTAAAAACCATTTTTTTATCAATATATCCTGTTCTCTAACCCTGAAACTGGCGATTTAATTGATGGGAAGTGAATCGTTCAACGAAGAAACTACATCTTCAAAGGAGAACAGCACAAGACCATACATTTTGGTGCTTCGAGCCAGCATGGTTTATGGAATGGTGAATGGTTTGATGGATTTCAACAATATTCAGCATGAATGAATCGTCCAACGTCATGGAACGTCAAAACAGCCTGTGAGTCCTTTCCAATTTCATTATAAACGTGAACCTATGAGGAAGCCATATCATTGATTTATGGAATTTATTTGCACCTTTAGGGAGTTTAAACTAATTGCTTTTTGCTTGATAAAGGGGCAGTAATTTTCACATCTTTTGTGACATTTTACTGCTTTATTAGTTTGCACCTTGGCTTGCACTCAACCACTCACCTTTGTGAGGCTATCGCGGTATTTGTCTGGTGCCCGTTGGCTCCTGTACTCCGCATCTTTTTATCTATTTTAAACAGTGTATCGGTGCACTGTCGTCTTTTCTCACTTGTTCATCAGAGTTTGGCGGTATAAAATCGAGCATAACCAATTATTACGTAATCCGAGTTTACGTTATAAAATAAAAATATACACTCGATAACGATTTTGTCATTTTAAGTTGAATATTCATTATGTCTGATCCAGATGAAATGGACATAGCGCAAACTAACAAGATTTAAAAGGTTTATAAATGACACCAATAATGTAACAAAAATTGTGGAAATTGATACCCGCTTTAAAAGGATTGAAAGCCTTATTGACGAATTCAATGAGGTGCAATCTGAGTTAGAACTCATTGATAGTACAGAGCTGGAATCTCTTGAAAGAAATAGGTTTGAGGATGACTTCTATGAGGCTGTGTCAAAGGCGAAAGAGCTTGTTGATGGGTATAGAATGAAGGAAGCTCAAACGATTCAAGCCTCGAGCACATTGTCAAATCCACAATTGTATCAACAGCGGGATCAACAGTTATTTATGCTGAATAACGTAAAGTTACCTCCTATAGTTTTGCCAGAATTTAATGGCGCTTTTGATAAATGGCAATCATTTTATGATTCTTTCTCAGCATTAATAGATAAAAACACGTCTCTTTCAGACGTCCAAAAATACTACTATTTACAAGCTTCATTGAAAGGTGAAGCGGCTCATATTATCGAGTCTTTGGAAATTTCCGAGGCAAATTATGCTGTTGCCTGGGGACTTTTGCAAGAACGATTCGAAAACAAAAAGTTAATTATTAAAACTCATATGAAACAGCTTTTTGAGTTGCCAAACGTGAGCAAAGATTCATTTAGTTCGCTACGATCGTTCTTGGACAAAGTCCAAAAGCATTTCAGAGCTCTCAAATCTCTAAAAGAACCCGTCGATTCATGGTCTACTATTTTGATTTATCTTTTGCTAAGTAAAGTTGATAGCAATACTAAAAAAGAGTGGGAGATGAAAACCATGGACGAGGTTTCTCCAACAATAGAAGCTTTTTTCACATTTTTGCGTGAACATTGTCAAGTCCTTGGGTCCGTTGACACCAAGTCGAATAATTATCAAAATAATTCTGGGTTTGAGAATAAAAAACCATCTAATAGGTATCAGGCAAACGTTGTTGCCAACTCGTCTAACTCCATCACTTGCATCTTTTGTAAGGGTGATCATTCGATATACTATTGCAACAATTTTCAAAGGTTATCAGTCTCTAATAGATTGAATAATATTAGAAGGTTAAAGGCCTGCACAAATTGCTTACGCATAGGCCATACGGGCACTGATTGTCACGCTAAACCTTGTAGAATTTGCGGACATAAACATAACAGTCTTTTACACTTAGGTAGTTCGCGAAATAATCAGCAACAAAACTCAAATAATGTAAATAGAGCGCACGACATTGGTAATGTCAGTTCCAGTTCAGTGATTTCAGTAAGTAAACCCACGGAAGCTGATGGTTGCGTCATTACTAAAACAAAATCAGCTATCGATGACAATGATTCTTCGATTGCGTCTTCTTCGCAAATTTGCGATTTTGATATACAGAGTGTTTCGACTGGATTGAATAATGTATATAGTCGGAACTCTTTTGTAGTTTTATCTACAGCGATTATACATATCTTTGATAATGAAAACAAACCTGTGGTTTGTAGAGTCTTATTAGACGCAGGTTCCCAATCAAACTTTATTAGTCGCGAATTTTTTGATCTATTAAAGATTCAGCCTAAAAATATCAATATTGATGTAATTGGTATTAACGGCCATTCCAGTAAGATATCAAAATGTATCAAGGCTAAAATAAGATCTTTGAATTCTGGTCACCAATGTAATTTAGAATTCCTGGTATCTGCAAATCAAATCACAACCACAACGCCTCAAATCAATATTGATGTTGCAGATTTTAACATTCCTTCTAATATTAGACTGGCTGACTCTAATTTTAACCAACCAGGTAAAATTGATGCCCTTCTGGGCGCCGGCATTTTTTATAATCTGCTATTGCCAGGTCAAATCCTTTTAGGTAAATATCAACCATTACTCCAAAATACAAGGTTGGGGTGGATTGTTGCAGGAGAGCTTCTCGCTACACCTCCTCAAAAATACTTGCGTTGTAATTTAGCCGAAACAAGTATTTTGAATAAACAGATGGAGAAATTTTGGTTACAGGAAGAGTGCCAAAAAGAAATCTTGTATACTGCAGAAGAATTGGAGATTGAAGATCACTTTCAAAAAACCTTTTTATTGAATGATTCTGGTAGTTTTACAGTCCACTTACCATTTCGTGACAATCTTTCCAACTTAGGGTCATCTTTTGACATCGCAGTAAACAGATTTCATGCATTAGAGCGGAAATTTGTTAAATTTCCTCACTTAAAAGAAACATATTCCCAATTTATACGCGAATATATAGAGTTAGGACACATGTCCTTAGAACAAGACTTGGAACAGGCTAAATCAGAACCTAATTATTTTCTACCGCATCATTGCGTGGTAAAAGAATCGTCTGTTACTACAAAGTTACGCGTGGTTTTCGACGCATCATGTAAAACCACATCTGGAATGTCGCTTAATGACTGTTTAAAGGTCGGACCCTGTATACAGGATTCTTTATTTTCTATTCTATTGCGGTTTCGTATGTATGCTATTGTATTGAGTGCCGATATTGCGAAGATGTACCGCTGTGTATATGTGCATGAAAACGATCGTAAATTTCAACAAATAGTTTGGCGGTTTGATTCTAGCGATCAGCTGTCTGTATACAAATTAAATACAGTCACATACGGTACAGCGCCTGCCTCTTTTCTTGCCACAAGGTGTCTTAAGCAATTAGCTATGGATTATGAAGACAAATTTCCAGATGCGTCAAATTCCATTTTACATGATTTCTATATGGATGATTGGCTAAGTGGAGCCAATGACATTGATTCTGCAGTCAATTTATTGAAAAATGTCAATTACATTTTAGGCACTGCTGGGTTTCACTTGCGCCAATGGTCATCTAATGACAAAAGAATTTTAAAATTGATTGAAGAGTCATTCAATTGTGAAAAATCGGATTCCAAGTCTCAATTTATAATTAAGGATGAGCAAAGTAATAAAACTTTGGGAACACTTTGGAACTCCTCAAAAGACACATTACAATATAGTGTGAATTCAAATTCGAAAAACATTTTAACGAAACGTGGTATATTATCGGTCATCAGCCAAATCTTCGATCCACTAGGATTATTGGGTCCTGTCATAGTCAAAGCAAAAATATATATGCAAAAACTCTGGCTATTGAAAATTGGATGGGATGAGCCACTTCCCGAAGAATTTTTAGCCAATTGGTTGACATTTTATAAAAATTTACATTTGATTGAAAAATTGGAAATACCCAGAAATATTCTTGTTTCTAAATATGTAGATACAGAAATTCATGTTTTCACTGATGCTTCGGAAGCGGCCTTTGGTTGTTGTACCTATTTTCGATCTTTAAGTTCGGAGGGTGACATACAAGTAAGCCTAGCTTGTTCCAAATCGCGAGTTGCCCCTCTGAAAGTAATATCTCTTCCACGTCTCGAATTATCTGCTGCTCTATTGGGAGCTGAACTTTCAAAATCCGTTCTGAATTCTATAAAAATCAAAATTACCAAAATTTATTATTGGTGTGATTCCACTATCGTGTTGGCGTGGATATCAAACGAGCCAACAAGACTAAAAACCTTTGTTGCTAATCGAGTTTCTAAGATCCAGGCAATTTCTAATGCAGATCAATGGCGACATGTACCTAGTGCTTGTAATCCTGCTGACTACGTCTCGCGCGGTGTGGATCCTGAGAAGATGGAGCATTTAAATCAATGGTTTAACGGTCCTGAATTTTTGTATAAACCATCGGATTTTTGGCCACATTGCGAACAATTAACAAATATTGAAGTTCCGGAAATGAAAACTGAACAAAAGGTTTTAATGGTAAATACTATAGTAAAAAACGAAATAATTGAGAGATATTCAAGTTTTGGAAAATTAATCCGTATAGTCTCCTATATTCTTCGTTACAAACAAAATGTAGTTTTAAAACTAAAATCGGAACCTCTCGTTTTAGATAAGCTAAATTTATTGGAAATCGATAACGCTACAACCGTTATTATTAAAATAATTCAAAGCCAATATTTTTATGCTGAAATAAGGGATTTGCTTAAAGGCAAACAAGTGTCTAGGAACAGTAAGTTAATACGATTAGATCCTTTTTTAGATGAAGACAGTGTTATCAGAGTTGGTGGCAGGCTCAGAAACGCAGACATTTCATTTGAGTCCAAACATCCTGTAATATTACCATCTGAAGGCCACTTCACATCTTTGATAATAAGACATTTTCATTTCAAGCATTTGCACGCAGGTCCTCAGACGTTGTTATCAATTATTAGACAACAGTATTGGCCTTTAAAGGGTAGAAATACTGTGAGATATATTTTAAATAAATGTATTATTACCTGTTTTCGTGTCTCTCCTACTATGGCTACTCAAAAGATGGGTGATTTACCAGCTCAGAGAATACAAGCGTCACGTCCATTTTCAGTGTGCGGGGTTGATTATGCTGGACCCTACTTGATAAAAAATAGTTACCTCCGTAATACCAAGTCAGTGAAAGCTTGGGTTTGCATTTTCATTTGTTTCTCTACTAAAGCGATACATGTGGAACTGGTAACGGATTTATCAACAGGTTGTTTTTTAGATGCTTTCAAGAGATTCGTAGCTAGGAGAGGATTGCCAACAAAAATGTATTCAGATAATGCCAAAAACTTTATCGGTGCGGAAAATATTTTCAAGGAAATTGAAGCCAACAATTTTCAAAATTTTCTTACTGAAAACCGCGTTGTTTGGTGTTTTATACCGCCAAAGTCTCCACATGTGGGAGGACTATGGGAATCTGCAGTACGACTTATGAAATTTCATTTAAAGCGTACTTGCCAGGGTGTGTTGTTGAGTTTTGAAGGTTTTTATTCCCTATTAGTTCAAATCGAGTCCATAGTCAATTCGCGACCTTTGGTTCCCCTGAGTGAGGACCCCGAAGATTTGATCGTTTTGACGCCAGGACATTTTTTGATTGGCGGATCCTTGTTGGCGGTTCCTGAGAATTCTGTCACTGATATAAGACAGACTCTACGTTGCAAGTACAAACATTTGCGGTACTTGTTGGAGCAGTTTTGGACAAGGTGGCATAGAGACTATTTGCACACATTGCAAGAACGGTGCAAATGGCAAGCTGATTCCGATGTGTTCAAGGTCGGTCAATATGTTGTGCTTCACGAGGACAATTTGCCCCCTATGTTTTGGAAGCTAGGAAGAATAATTGCCGTTCATCCTGGTCAAGACAATAAAATTCGAGTGGTAACCGTTAAAACAAAGGACGGTGAATATAAACGTTCGGTAGTGAGGATCAGTGTGTTACCATTTGATTCCTGAATTTGAAGATTTTTTTTTTTGATTTTCTTGAAATTAGGACATTTCAAGGCCGGCGGCTATGTCGCGTTTCAAATAATTATTTGTTTGTTTCCGAACATGCCTCAAAATCATATCAATTGTATGTCATCACCATAGCAACGGTATTCAGAGCCGTCTATTCTGAATTAAAAATTAGTATTCATAAATCTGCTAGAACATAAAGAGAAGTTTTGCTGATAATCTGTAAAAACCATTTTTTTATCAATATATCCTGTTCTCTAACCCTGAAACTGGCGATTTAATTGATGGGAAGTGAATCGTTCAACGAAGAAACTACATCTTCAAAGGAAAACAGCACAAGACCATACAACGGAGATATGGCCCCTTATAGGACGCCGCGAGAAATCGGTTTTCTTAAATAACTTTTGAAGTACTCGATATTCTAATGAAAATGTTATATGATGACTACCTACTATTGAGGAGCTCTCAAAATAGCGTCCTTAAAGCCCAGTTGCATAAGGACTTTGAACTGTTATTCATTGTTGATGTGCAGTTCAACGTCAAAAAGTCCATGTAATTTTTGATGTTTGAAATTACATGAACTTTTTGACGTTGAACTGCAGATCAACAGTGAACTACAGTTCATAGTTTTATGCAACCGGCCCTAAAACACATTTACCCTATTTAGTTCACCAGGCGCACGCTAGTTTGTACATTTCAATGCTTACATCTTTAATGCTTACATCTTCAACACCCTTCATGATAAAGACTTGAAAAAAAAATTAGATAGCTTGAACCGTAAACTAAAGAAAAGGTACTCTTGTTCGTTATCAAAAACTTGAATCGTTCTGGATAAGAGAGTTTAACTTGAAAAAAAATCGAAAAGAACTATGAAGCATTGGTGTCCTTGACGAAATTATTTAAAAAAATGCAAACCTATGTTTTCCTTGAAATTTTTATGAAAATAAACCTGAAAAAATGTGAATTTCAAGGAAATCATGGGTTCACATTTTTTTAAATAATTTTGTCAAGAACACCACTGCATCATGGCACTTTTCGAGTTTTTTTTTGTTATTTTTTTTTCCCAGAACCTTTAGTTTTATCGATAGCGAACAGGTGTACCTTTTCTCTAGTTTGAGGTTAGAGCTATCCAACTTTTTTCAAGTCTTTATCATACAGGGGGTTCAAAGTGTAAGTATTGAAACTAATTCGCCGCTGGTAAACTAAATCAGGTAAATGTGTTCTGGGGACACTATTTTAAGTGGTCCTCAGTAGTGTACATCATATGAAATTTTAATTAGGTTATATTGAGTACTTCTCTAGAAGTTGTTCAAGATAACCGATTTCCAGCGGTGTCCTTTATATGACCCCCATATTTCCGGAGAGAGGGCCTATAGGCAAAAGTAATTTACGTTACGAAGGCGATAAATTACTTTTTAAATCACGAGTCGTGATGTTTATGGACGAAGCAACGAAGGAGCTGAGTCTAGAATTTCTAAACGAGAAGTTTGATGACATTTAACGGCTGTGTATCGTACATTGTTGTGTTTTATACTGCTATAATTTTTTTAATCGGTTTAAAGTGCTTTCTTGTCAAACCATACACTTAGAGTGGCAGTCTGCCTCACATTCTTACAATGAGATGGCGCCAGTCAAACCATGTCACCACTTGTGTGAAAGATAGGTCAATTATGTTACCAACATTCTAAGTCAAGTTATTAATCAAAATCATGAGATGGCGTCAGACCAACCATGCTACCAATGCGATTTCACAGTCTTTGATGATTCAGAATGTCATTTTTGCAGAGGTCAAGTGTTTTTTTGACAGTCTCTGATGATGTCAAGTGTCATTTACCGGACTGGATTTGGTTCCGATAAATGATACTTCACGGTACAGTATAAAAAAAATTATAGGATCTTTATTATTATATCACGTTTTCATGTTCTACCTGAATCCAAGAGCACCACCACATTATACCGGACACCCAGGGCGTCTCGCAGATACAGAGCAGGAGCATGTAGGGGAACCCAAAGTATAATGCTTCAACGAAACTTACCTGAATACGAAGTTGCACCCCTTAGAAGCTATACACCTCGCGAGTTAGGTTTTATATTTCGAAAAGTTCAAGCAATATAGTGCCCCATAAAATAGAGCAATAATATTTTAAGTCCGCCAATGGGGCAATTGGTTCTATCTTATTTTAAGGCAGTACGTGGAAATTTTCGTGACTGGCTTGTAATTGAGAAGGAAACAGTGGTGAGAAGCATTCAAAATGAAAGGCCTACGATGCGCATCGCGGGCCTTTCATTTTGACTGCTATTTCCCTCTTATCTTAAGGCTGCATCGTATCAACCTCATCAACCCTCAATTGAACTCTGATAATTATCGAATAATGCTCTTGAAACACTTACAACGTGTACTTGTTTTTTTTCTATTACCAAGTATACTACAAGAAAAACATGATGGGGATATAAAATACTATACACATTGAGTTTCGGTAAGGTGGTAATCTGGGTGTAAATGACAAAAATTTTCCGACTTAGATTCTCATATTCTGAGAATCGCTGCTTGGTCTGAGACTGAGATTTTGAGAAAATAAGCGGAATAAATTGATAAACAGGGTGGTTTGGAACTGATTTAGTAAAAATTGACACGAGTAAAGTACCTTTGTTTTAAAAGATATCAGAAAACTGTATTGGGAAAAGTTGTTTAGCATTAGAAACTGAAGCAGATCTCAATACAAATTGGCCTACTTTGATTTTGTGTGTATGTCATAAACTTAATTATCACTTATAATCTCCCTAGAGCTCGAATTATTTCCGGAAATTTTGTCGAGTTGCGAATTTTCTTGAAACATTCGCAACGAGAACAAATTTCCGGATTTTTAATTCGAGCTCGCGGGAGATTCGGCAAGAACATTTCCTGCCAAAACTAAACTACTTAACAAAACGAACGGTACACCCGAAATTTTCGCCTATGTTTGGACATTCATACTTTTTTAACGAATCGATGAAAAAATATGCGGTTTGCACCACGATGTAGAGCATCTCTTTGCGATTTATGCGAATGGTTCAAAAAATTAATTTCCTCAAAAACATCTTTTATACAGGGTGGTAAAAGAAGTACTGTAAATTTTCATTTTCTTTACTGTCCCCCCATTTCCACAGAGTTTTTTTTGAGCTTTTTTTCGTTATGCCCAAGTGTTTGTTACGTCCATACCTCGGGATATTTTTGGAATTTTCTTGATATCTTCTTTCGTTTTTGAAATATCGACTTTTTTTCAAAATTATGACACGTAGGGCTTTGAATGACTTTTCTGCTAATTCTAAGTTTACAACTGACAATGTTATGGCATAGATCTATTGTTTAGCTGTCTTTCTGATGACTTATTGGATACTCAGCAATATTTTCAGTACACAGGGTGTACCAAAGAATTTTGATCATAAGTAAAGCACTTTTTAGTTATTTTGTCAGGTTTTCTTGTAAATTATTATGTCGGGGATGCTGAATTAAATTCTAATCGACTTTGGAGTGATGTTCAATGTGATTTATCGGAACGGTTTTGATAATTTTGCTGGACTTTCAGTTTTTGAAAAGTCAAGTTATCATTTATCTAACCTGTTCAAATATCTTTCCCATTCGAAATTTTGAGCACATTTTGTTAAAAAAATGTATTAATGACTTTTTTTTTTCAACATTCTATTTCTACTGCGCAAAAAAGAATTTTAAAAATGATGATCGGAAGTGGCTAGAAAAATTTAGCACAAAATGTCATAGCGAATTTTTTTATTGGTAGGTGCGATACATTTTTCGATCACCCTGTATACCCCGGCACCCGGTATACTTCCAAGTGTAAAAACTCTGAAAATTTTGATAAAAATACAGGAGAAAAATAAACCTTCAAAAATATCACATTTATTTATATCTTACTTTTTTTTTTCGAGCACCCTAGACAATCAAACAAACTTGCATTTTTGGAAAAACACCATGCATGAAGTCATTAATAAAATTTTGTAACAAAATGTGCTCAAAAGTTCGAATGGGAAAGATATTTGAACAGGTTAGATAAATGATAACTTGACTTTTCGAAAACTGAAAGTCCAGCAAAATTATCAAAACCGTTTCGATAAATCACATTGAACATCACTCCAAAGTCGATTAGAATTTGATTCAGCATCCCCGACATGATAATTTACAAGAAGACCTGACAAAATAACTAAAAAGTGCTTCACTCATGATCAAAATTCTTTGGCACACCCTGTACACTGAAAATATTGCTGAGTATCCAATAAATCATCAGAAAGACAGCTAAACAATAGATCCATGCCATAACATTGTCAGTTGTAAACTTAGAATTAGCAGAAAAGCCATTCAAAGCCCTACGTGTCATAATTTTGAAAAAAAGTCTATATTTCAAAAACGAAAGAAGATATCAAGAAAATTTCAAAAATGTCCCGAGGTATGGACGTAACAAACACTTGGGCATATCGAAAAAAAGCTCAAAAAAATATCTGTGGAAATGGGGGGACAGTAAAGAAAATGAAAATTTACAGTACTTCTTTTACCACCCTGTATAAAAGACGTTTTTGAGAAAATTGATTTTTTGAACCATCCGCATAAACCGCAAAGAATTGCTCTACATCGTGGTGCAAACCGCATATTTTTTCATCGATTCGTTAAAAAATTATATGTGTCCAAACATAGGCGAAAATTTCGGGTGTACCGTTCGTTTTGTTGGGTAGTTTATTTGAGAAGATTTATTAGTAGCGGCTGGATGTAGCTTCCATGCACCAACCACAGTGTGGGATTGTTAGGGAGAGTGGGGACGGCAACACTGTAATCATATGGGAGCTACATTCAGATGCAAATCCAGGGAGATTTCCACTTATTAATCTTTCAGTCTCGTGATTATGAGTAGGGTGATTTCCGATAAAATTAGGTCGTTGCCATAGCAACATGTTAAAATGCAAGCCTATGATTGGTTAGAATTGACTGGTAGGAAATTTTCAATTCAATTTTTTTTTCTTGTTCGTGATGATTTTTGTCAGCAGTGAACGTTTCATATAATTATTATGGTGAATCATTGCTTCATTCTGTTTTGTTAGTATTATAGTATTTCAGAAATCAGCAATTTTTTCGATAACGAAAATGTCTAGTGTTAAAATGAAAGGAGGCTGATTTGTCTGAAAATTGGGAGTATGCCCAAGCATAGTATAAATAAACAAGGAGACGCACTTGATCCTTTCTGCCACATTCCGTCAGCCTAGTTACCCTAGCTATACCAGAGATGTATTCTAATAATTTAGTGTTAGAACAATAGCCCAACTGTAGCAAATTTCGCTATAGAAAACACTGTTCAGCTTTAAATAATTTATTTTACAAGTCACAATGTACAGAACTCACTATTCACAAACAAAATCACAGCTTATTTATGTTTCACGATTCATATTTCACGACGTATTCAGAACTGAACTAACTTACTTGAAATGACGGATCTCATTATATACCCTCGCCAGGATTGAGAGAACATTCCAGATATTTTTAGAAAAGCGAAGAATGTTCGACGCCATCTAGCCTTGCTAGAATGTACCAGAAGAAGGCGATTCTACACACATGGTGAATGCGCCTAACATGTGCTGAACACATGTCTCGTCACATTTCCAAAATAGATGTTTAACCGTTGATTGAATAAGTTACAGGAAGATGCCTAACCATATGGGAAATAAAGAGACCGTTGAAAGTTTTCCCCGTTAGGAGCCGCTAGTCTCGGCCATCTGTATTCCAAAACATTAATTATCTTAACCCCAACGCGAATTTTGTTGAAATTTTCAGAAAGTTTTGCCCAGGTTTTCAAGTATCTTTTCGTTTGAGTCTAACTCTTCCAAAAGCAAACCTAAAGCAACACTAATTCTTAATTTTGAAGAAAAAAGTTTTACGCCACTGAGAATTCACAAAGTGAAAATATGTTTTTTTATTTTCCGTTCAATTTTCCAAAAAAGGTTCTTTTTTTCGGTGCATCGTTTTTGAAGTAAAAAATAAAAATCATTGTGATGTTACTAATTTCAGAAGAATTCACTATAGTATTAAACCGTTGATTGAATACTTATTCAATCAACGATTAAACACTAAAAATAATGAGAAGTCAATCTTTTTCATAGTTGTTATGAAACGAGTTCACTTTTTCAGTTCAAATGTTACAGGGGTGGACACCCTGTATAATCGATAAAAAACTTTCACCCGTTTCATCCGGGAAATCAAGCAATTCCGGAACCAAGTAAGTATTGAGCCTTTATTCTTCTCATCTATCTTTAAAAAAATTACACTCGTCTTGAGACCCTACAAAAATCATAAATAATTACCTCTTATAGTAGTCAGTGCATGTCCGCTCAGACTTAAGTACAAATTCATTTACTAGGTATACAGTGAGGACGTAAATAGTCCCCCCCTCTAACTTTTGAACGCATTAATATTTTTGGCTCAAATTTGGAGGTGTTGTTCAGGGTAGGCTTTACTAAGTTTTGACCTCCAAAAAAAAATTTCAACTGTCAAACTGACAGCTGGGCACCATTTTGAAACAAATTATTAAATAAAAAAGGGGGTCATGTGATACCTTATTTGAAAGGTCCTTCCATTCCCTTTTCACCCCCAAAGTTTGAAGTCCTTAGCATTTTTCTTAAGGAAATGGCGCCATATCGAAAATAAATTATTTGGGTCAAAATACTATCTCTAATTCTTAAAAGAACTTTATTAACAATGAAAAAACTAACCTATAACATAAGTGATTGTTTCTACAACAGTATTTAATAAAAAAATTCAAAAAAACCTAATACTAAAGATAATATTAAGAACGAAATCATGCAAAATTATCTCAATAAATTCTCAAAATGCTGTCCCTGAACCTCATGACAATAATAATTTGAGCCAATAATATTAATGCGTTCAAAAGTTAGAGGGGGGGGACTATTTACGTCCTCACTGTATGTACCTGATGGGAACACGGGTTATATATAGATAAATTAAATCTGAATTATCTTAGGTATTCAACCATCATACAGATGTTATTTATCAAATGATAGATCATCTCTATCTCTTCCCTATATCAATTGAAGATTTACTCAATTTGACAACACTGCTTGTCGCCCAAACCGAATTTCCCATTTCAGTATTTAATTCATGCTCCCCGCAAGCCCCCACTTCTACCCGACATGTGACGGCTTACTAAAAATGTCGTCAAATTCTTGATGGCAGCACTAATCAGTCCATATATTCGTGGGCATCAGCTGTTGTTGACAAAGACGGAGGATGGTATTCGCATTTATTAAAGAAAGATAGGAACAGTTTTTGTCGCGAGCCACGAAAATTTACACAGACATTAGGTATCTTCCTGTAGGTACTTATTCAATCAACGGTTTACCCAAATATTCATTATGATTATCATCAACTTACCTATACGAGGTAGATCTAAAAACACTCCAAATTCTATCTTTCGGCTTGTTGAGACACTCAACACAGCTCTGCAATCATTTTCTCCATTCCGATCCTGTTAACCGCAGCCATGGCAAATCAAAAAGAAATTTGCTCGACACCCCGCAAACACCCTGACAATTTGTCGGCAACGGAAAAATATTATATTCTTCTGAGAAACTTTTCTCAGTAAATTTTTCTTTCATAACAAGGGTACTTTCTTCGAACATTGAAACACTAGAACAAGCAAAGCACCCCGAACGTACGCGATTTGTTTGAGTCGATAACATTTTGTTTTTGTTTATTTCTATGTAATGTTATTTTATCTTTCTTATTCATTTTTTGGAATGGAACACCCTGTTTATCTATAGACTTAAAAAATGGTATTTTTTTAAACCTTTTCTTAAATATAAAACAGTATGCACTTTTTCTCATAAACATCTACATGAATGAATTTTCAGGAATTAAATGCATAATTTAAGAGTTGCTATGGTAACAAACAAAAATAAATGTCAAATATCATTCGACTCACTATTTTTCGATCGACTTTCAATAATGGTGTTTTCGCTTTTTTTTAAATGTAATTTTATTCGTTTTTTTTATGTTTTTACCAGGATTGTAACAAACTCTCTGTTATTAAAAAACTGTATGAGTATTTTCATTTAAGAAGATCAATTGTCTATCATCTCATGACCTACTATCAAATTATGTAAGTATTTGATTTTGGAAAATTGTCATTTATTTGGGTGTTTATGAGAGCAAGTGCATATTTTATATATGTATTTCTAAAAGGTAAAAAAAAAATATAGTCCATAATTATTATAATACAGCGTGTAAAAAATAAAGTAGGGTCCGATAACCTTTTGACCTGACCCTGTATACTGATTCCGAAGGCAGAATGGATTTCCAAGGAGAGTTTTCGATGAGTTATCTAATAGTTTAGTCAAAGTCAAAGTCAAAAGAAAGCTCTATTGTCCAAACTCATGATACTAAAACACACAAGATATGATCAATTGCTGGACGAGATTAGAACCAAGCCGCGCATGTCGTCACCGCGAGCCAAAAGTGAGGTTGGATTAAAAACATCCATAACGTTACCTAGTAGCCATTTGCTGGTCAAAATTTGAACTGGCTCACGCATGACGTCCCCGCGTGACATTGATTGTATAGGTTTGAGGTAGGTCACGTGATGACTTCTGAAGTGGGATGTGCGAGATTTTGTTTGTTTCAGAATCATGGTAACCGAGTTACCTAGGAAACCTATGAATTTTGAGGTTCGGACACGTAATGACGTCAGCAAAACCTGCGCGTGATCATATCTTGTTTGTAACAGTATCATGGTCCAAACTGTGACAGTTGTTGACAAAGCCTGTAATGTTTATACTACGCTTGAACATAGGGGCTGAAAATTAAAATAAGGTAGGTTATAGATAAGTACCTTAAAATGAAACATTTTCAATTTAGCCCTGTATCTTGAATACTGAAAGCGCTATGAACATTTTGTAAACGGCATCTTTAGTTTTACAAAAAAGTAGCAAACTGTCGCAAAAACCGCAACCTTCTATCTATAAAAATAACGGAGATACCTCGCAAAAGTACCCAAAATACAATCCCTAGTACATACCGCGAAAAATAGAGAAGCGATGGAGAATGTTATCGCAAACATCCATTGATGGATACGCATTGAAAGAAGAAGAACGGGGTGTCCACGGATTGGGTTTCGGTAAGGTATAAATGACAAACATTTTCCGAGTTAGATTCTGATATTCTGGGAATCGCACCTTCTTGATCTGAAACTAAGATGTTTAGAAAATGAGCGGGGGTTTTTGGAATGCAAAACCTAAATTTGGATAACTTTCCATTGTGGCCGTTGGAGGGCGCTGCACACTTCTTCTCTGATGGTTCAAATTGACCATAACTTGTTTTTCAGTATAGTTTTTTACTTTTTATAGAATATTTCAAGTACTCACACACCTTCACGATAAAACTTGGTGGGCGTATTAGTAGTATTTTGATCTTGTAGGTTGACATAGCTTTATGGGACAAAAAGTCCATATCAAAATTGAAATTAATATTAATCCATGAACGTGGACGTGAACCGATATTGATCTTAATTTTGATATGATTTTTTTACCCCATAACACTATGCCAACCTACCAAATCAAAATACTACTAATTCACTCACCAAATTTCAGCCTTGAAGGTAACAACAATTTTTTCAATTCAAAGTAATTTGAATATTCCGGTGCGGCGTCGAACAATAAAAATCAAAACGGCTCGAAAACGGCTCTTTTTAGCGGGTTTTAACAGGAGCACAATTTTTGCCAAAAATACCTGGAAAATCATTTTCCTGACAAAAAATTCAAAAGCTACACTAGTAAAAAGTTATGTTTATTTTAAACCATCAGAAGTGCAGTGTGCAGCACCCTCTAACGGCCACAATAAAAAGCTGTCCATATCAATGTTACGCATCTCAAAAAACCCCCGAGTACCAATTTTTGAAGTTAATCTTTGAATAATGTTAACACAATTTGGAAAATTCGATTTTTATCTTTCAACTTTACCACCCTCTATCGAGGAAACGGAGCAATTTCGGAATAAGCTGAGTTGCTTGAAATCGGTTTATTCTGATCTCAGGAATATGTGGTAGCACTTTGTGAAGACCTTCCACAGACACCCTGTGCATAGCTTGAGTCGGTTGCAAAATTGCACAAACGCGAGTATTTGCGAAAATCTTGCATGCCAAAAATATTTTTGTTTTTCTCAGTTCAAAACTTTTCCCGGAATTTGAATGAAAAGATAAATGATGATGATTAATTAAAAATGTATTCTTCGCTAAATAAGATTTGAACCCATATTATTACTCTATATCATTATGTATATGTTCCAAGTAGGTAATATATTTATTGTAATTAAATTTTGATGTTCGTTTATTTCTGTTCTACTTATATATATTTTTAATCACCAGCTACGTATAGGATGAAAAGTGCGTGGAACTCTATTAAATCAATGACTTGAGAAGTGTGGTAATGGTAACAAAATACATGGAATATAAATGCATCACTTTTGAGAAAACTCAAAAATGTGATAATATTTTCCTGAAAATGTACCATATCAAAACAACTTACTTCATATTTAAACATGATGTTATTCGACCAACAATCTCCATGTACCAATGCGGAATGATCACCTTCATATTTCAATGCTCGGGTGCAAGTTTTTTTGATATTCTCAAATAATGATACTATTTTATCCGCTTTCTCTTCATCAGATATCCTTATATGATCACTTGCAATTTGCATTATAGCCCTCATCATTGCCTGCACGGGCTCAGTACTCAAGAGCATACTCTGATACATATTCTTGAGAGGTTTTATGATTTCTTCATATTTTTCCTTATTTTGACTTTTAAATGAAAAGTTCAATGCGTGGTATTTTCCATATGTACGAAAGATTTGTTTGATCTGATCTTCATCTAAGAAGTCTCGTTTTTCAACAATACTATAATTTTGTTTGCCCAAGTTTTCCATGGCAATATATTCTTCTTCAACCTCAAAGCTTCCACAATAAAATCGAGGTATGTTGTTGAAAACACGAACGCCCTTGTACTTCTGGAATTTTTCTAGCTCAGGCCAAATAGTACTGTAGAACCAATATTCGTTAAAATACACGTCTGCTTTTGAGGTATCTGAAGCACTAGGTACAAGTTTTATAAATACCTCTGTCAATTCCCCTGTGTTCTTATTACATACTTGGCCTGTATAGCACTCACTGAGCATTCCATTGCCTGTTAGGGCTTTTTCATCATAAATCAACTCGAAGTTTGTGATATTCAGTACTTCTGCAAACTTTTCTAGAATGAAACGAACTTTTTGAAGTGTTGACATCTCAACTGATACTGTGCACTACGGCAATATAGTACTATCGTGAAAATATTTATGATGCGGCAAGCTTGATCCTGCGAGATATGGAATGCTATCACACTGACACATATCTCATCATATTTCATCTGCAACTTTTGTAATCAGTGTTCGAAATGATTCTATTTTGAACAAGTTTTAAAAGATTATATAAATAGAAAAATATTCATATCATTATGTATTGTAAAACAATCATTTCACGGAAACTTTTCGTGATTCTTATACGGTGGGTATCAGCTGAAAGGAATAAATGATGATAATGAATAAATCGAGACGTTTTCGAAAGAGAAAAATATATCGAGCGAATCTTTCTCTAGCTCCCAGAGTTTCAAAATACCTACTTGTATCTATTGCCGAATTGGCATCCATAATGCTTACACAACTCAGTGATACAGTTACAATTATTATTGGAATTCACAATGAAATTACCAGCTACTATGTAACCAAACTCTGATCTTCGCAAAATTGGCAAGCACCCAATCAAATTTGAGTTATTGGATATTAGACCAAAATATGTTGGAGCCCAAAAAAACATTAATCGTCGTTATGACGATCAAATGTACAAAAACATATTTCTAGAGCTTCTTGAAAAGGTTTAGGATGAAGTTATCTGGTATTTTCGCTACTACTACTTATATTTCGTCTCAGGTACTCAGTACTCAATTCTCCTGATGATCTGGTGCCAGTCATGTGTTCCGGATTCTGGCAGAGGTGCATAGTGCATCACTAAGTGTCGCCACAGTGCCCCCCCACCCGCGGTGAAAGGGTCCTCAGCCTGAAAGGTTGAGTTGGTCCCTTCTGGGCAGCTAGCTTTGCCGGACGTGAGATTCTTAATCGTCTTCCTTACTGTTTCTTTCGATATCTCAATTTCTTCTCCATGTACGACAATATGTCTTGGGGACTGTATCATATTATAAAGAGTGTTCAATAAAAAAAGGGATCAAGTCACCTGTGGATTGCAATTGTTTCGACCTACGTTCATGACAAAAAAAGAAATCTAGAGGGGACTTGATCCCTTTTTTCATTGAACACTCGATACTTCTGTCTAGTTTCTTGTAGTGGACGTTTGTAGTGCTCTAGCCACTGCTCCGGGTTGATTACCTGGATATTGGCTCTGTTCTTTGCTGGGTTTTTGACGTAGCATTTCCTTTCTCCGAAGTGGTTGCTAATTTCTTCACATTTCTTAACCCTTGACTCATTCTTAGCTATAGTGATGAACTTTCTTGATTTTTTTTTCACTTTTATTATCTTCAAGGTCTTGTTTCTTTTTTGTTGTAAGCCATTTCAGATATTTTTGCTTCTTCTCTTGAGCTAATAACCCTATTTCCTCGTTCATCGGTATTTCTTGTATTTATTGTATTTCTTTGTTCCTATTGTTTCTTTGGTAGCTTCTATTAGACTCCTTCTCATGTTCTCCTAGAGTTCGTTAGAAGTACACTATTCAGGGTTCAACAGTTTGTTGTCTAGTCGTCTCTGATATAGAAATACAGTGCTTCTATTGTTTACACTGTCATAGTAATAATTGTATTTGGTTGTATCTGCTGTGTCCATGAGTATTGCATTGCTCTTTTGTTCATCGTTGTTCTTGTTAATTCTCCTGGACTGCAACCTTCTTCTGGCTCTCACTAAAAAATGATCTGACCCGCAAGCTTTTTCTTTTAGGACTGTCACGCTATTTATTTCTATGTTTGTTCCTCATTTGCTTATTTAATAGTCAATAATGGTCTTTGAGATACGGATATTATGTATCCATGTGTGGCAGTGTATGTCTTTGTGCTTGAAGAATCCGTTGTTTATCTTAAGACTTGGAGTCCGTTGAGATATATGAACCTTTGGCCATTATCATTGGTTATTTCTTCTTCAAATAGTCTCACATCTGGGCTGTTGTTTGTCCTTCCCGTTCTTCCATTGAAGACGCATTATATAATTTCTCTATTCCTTTCAATATCTACTGAGATTTCATCCAATTTGTCAAAAATGCCTGCTTGATGCCAACATTCGCCTCCTCTGATGGTGCGTAGGCCGTAATGATGGTGATGTTATATTCATGTAGTTTCAACTTGACCGTCAGTTTTTAATTTTGCTTTTCCAGTTTTTTCTTATCAGTTTGGATATCCCTCTGAGTTTTTCCATTTCTTTTGACACCCCAGTGAAGAGGTGAATGTATTCTCCGACATCCTGTACATTCCACGTAGCTAAATTCATAGTCCATTTTCTTTGCCGTTTCTGTCGTCTCAGTGATCCATCCAATGCTTCGAGGCTTTGTTTAGGTTTTTTGGTGTTTTTTTTCAAGTATTAGAGAACATTGTCTAATGCTTCAACCCTTATCCTGGAGGACCGGGTCGGTTTCTGTTTTACGGTGAGTATTTTATTTTCCCACTACCCTCTGAATCTGCTAAATTTTAGACCCAGCGAGCTTCCCCTAATTCCCATAAGGACGCACCTGGTGAAGGTAACTGACAAATCTTCATCTCATTAATATCGATGATATGTTAAATTTTTGCCTAGATAATATTATATTTACAAACATGTATTAGTATATCACTGAGATCTCGTTTGAAAATGACACTATAACCTTTACAATGTTATTGTCATCTCTGGCCAAACCTTTTTTCTGCACTTCTGGAAAGTGAATGTAGTTCCTTCTAAGGAGGGAGTTCAATTAGCCATAGCATCAGACTCATCAGTTCCCACTTGTCAATTTGCTCGTATTCTCATCACATACTTGGCCTGTATAACCCTCACTGAGCATTCTCCTGTGAGTACCTTTTCATCATAAATCGACTCGAAGTTTGTGATATTTAGAGTGTCTGCAACATTCTTGAGAATCACGCGAACTTTTTGTAGAGCGGACATCTTGGCTGATACTATACACCAGGACAATCACATGATATTTATCAGGAAATTATCCATGAGACGTCACACATGGTTGTTCCTGAGATATATGAACAGTAATTATCACACTGAAAAATAATTGAATACTGCAACTGCATCTTAGCATAAGTTATCTTGGGAACTTATTCTATTCTTGGATTAAAAATAAAATAGACAGAGGCAGTCATTCATAAACACTTTGTGAATATGGTGCCGTGATTCCCTTACATCAGCAACAGTCTACGTTAAGAATGAGAAAATTGAAAATAAAAACTGTTTTACAATAAATGTTGATAGTCGTTTACTATAAGCGCTTCCGGTTTAGATAGATTTATTCGAGATAAACCAGTATCATCAGCTGCCGAGTTTTTCTCTATTGGCTTCACGTTGAAAAAAAAGACAAAAGATGATCGAGTTGAGCGGATTACTGTTTCCTCAAGCACCTTTTTTAAGGGAACTGGCATTTGTGATACACGAGTCCGTTTGAGCGACGTTGCCGCATGTATTTGATTGTGAATACTCATTTTGAGTTGTTGATGTAAAAATTGATCTATATTTTTAAGAACTTGGAATTATCAAAAGCGAATGACATGAATGCCTTTAACGGTTTTTGCCATAATCAGAATAGATCATGAACATTTGGAAACTGAATTAAGCGAATTTTTGAAGCATGCAGTTGCGGAGAGAATCCTTGTGTCTGCCATTACAGGGAAATTTGGCATTTACCGCGGGTTGCTCAAAATGTGATTTGACGTCTATGCTCCATCAAATAATGTGAACAAATCCACATAACCCCTACAATATAATTGAAACCGCAATGATAAAGGTTGTTGGAGTGTTTTGACGTTATAAAGTGGCGCCATACAATGGTTGTTTGGATCACCACATAGACCACATGACAGGATATGGTGAAACAGAAATCTACATTAGCATACAGCGCCATCTGCAGGTTTCTGTCGCAGTTATATTTCTGCGGCAATTTCAAATGCTTATAATTTGTTCAAGCTTTTGTTCCTGGTTTTAAAATATGTATGTACCTATACTTAACCGAAATAACGAAAAAGATACGTTTTTAATCAAATTTTTCTAAACACTATTTTAATGATGAATGGTTTTGAGAAAGTTGTTTTTATGGCGTATTTACATTTTCTAACTATTATATACAATGACATGGTGCGATAATGTACCCACAAGGGTGGAAGTATCTGGAATATTTATTTTTAAATGTATCCGCTATGGTTATTCTTATTCACTCGATGTTAGAATAGTACCTATTGGTGCCGACTGTTTCATTCGTTTTCAAATAATATAACAAACATTTTGAGATCAAAAGAATGTCCAACTATATTTTCGCTATATATACCTATTTCTTGTACGATGCCAAGTGTTCCATTCAAAATATACGTGATTTTTATCTTCTTGATTCATTATTTTCGAAGGCAACTAGGTTTAAAAAAAAAACAATTTCATTTACCTTCAAACGAATAAGCTGGTGGAGCGGCAAAGATAAAATTCCAACATCGTTTAAATAAGAATCACCTTTGTGATCATCACAAAATAACTTTCCCACAACTAAAAATATTCTAGAATCATGATTGAGTTGAAAAAAATATCGATTAAATTATTTTTTCGTAATAATTGGGTTGAAAACTACCATATTTTAGAACTACGAAGATCCTGGATATCACACACCAAATAACATCAATACATCTGTTCATAAGTATTCTGCAGTAATGGAATCCGCACTTCACAAATCCACTTTGCGAAAAGTTCCGCATTATCCTTAGGGAATCTATGTATCTTTCTTGCTAAATCTGGACAATTATTACACTCCATTTTTAAAAAGTTCACTTCAACAAAGATGAAATTAAATAAGCTTAGGAATTATAAGAACTTTTGACAATGACAACTAAGTTTGCTTATCAACCGATCAATCAATCAGGGACAAGACAGCAAACAAATTCTAGCGCCGCGGTGGATGTTCGACGAAATACATTTTCATGTATTACTAGTTGCTGGCTAAAAACATGTCACAAGTTGCCATTTGACTTTTCTTTATATTGTTGGTGTTATGTGAACAAATCTGTCTATTCTATTTATAGTCTTAGATTCCATTCATGAAAAGTTATCAGAGTCGAATTCATAAAATATAGTCAGTGGCAGAGAAACCCGTGATCACTCATAGAGTTCAACACATTAGAGAAGGCCACATCACGTGGCTCAGCATTTGGATCATAGAACAAAGTTTATATAGTCGAATAGAACGTACTCCCCCATAACACGGTGTTTAACCGCAAAAACGCTCTCTGGCCCTCTGGCGAGAACTAAGGAAGTAGAAGCCTTGTTTTGAATGGCGGGCTTTTTAAATTCACAATAGGTTCTTGTTTTATTAAACAGGATTGGACTCAAATTTTTCAGCTTAGATTCTCAATGGTCGATTTGGCCAGTTTTTAATGAATACATTTCTACTGATAAATTTGACAATTCAATATTTTGGGATGGAATTAAATCAAATAAAATGAAATAATTATATTGCATTGAAAATCAAAAATCAGTTTGTGAAGAAAATTATTGTGAAAGATTAACAAAAAAATATAACCGCCATTGTGTAATGAAGAGATATGTGATAATGTGGTTTCTAATTTTTTATTCAAAAACGGACTAAAATACGACAACAAATTGAAAAATAAAAAGTTATATATATTCTTAGAGGCTTTTATAATAAATTAATATAAAAATTGCGAAGTGTCCAACATCTCTTTATTAATAAAATTGATCAATGCTATAAGAGACGCATTACCAAAAGATGGCATTTTTAACAGGTGTTTGCCTCATTATGTATAAAATAACACATTGATATATTATGTAAGATACCTAGATTGACCCACATTTGAATAAAAAAAATCTTAATAATAGTAATCTAAGATTTAATTGACAACTGAACCATCACTTGAAAAAGGCTTGTTGACGAAACGTTTTAAGCAGAGGTCTTCTTATTCACTGATAATTTTTTTGCAGGTAAAGGAATAAGTAATATTCACAGGGGCTACTACTGATTTGGCTATTTTTTTTTTTGAGTAATTGATCACTTGTAATTTAATAAATCTTAGATTAAAAACATATTTAGTTGAAATAAGAAGTGGCGTATTATCAAACTAACAAATTATACATAGAACATATTTATAAATTAGCTGATTTCCACTTTTTTGATTTTTTTATATTTTTTTGATACATGATTTTAGCAGCTAAAAACATCTTGGGTGCATTCTTCGGGATTTTCCTCACATCATTACCCTTGATTATATTGTTCAATTGTTTTGCATGATTGAACACATTTACTCGAATGAGATATTTAAAAATTCTCTTCTTGATCAATCCATCATGCCAGCATAGAGTGAATGATATTCTATTTTCTAAAATATCCATCGTGTGCGGTATTATTTTCTTTTTGTGTAAATCCCTACAGAAAATATATTTTATATATGCTTGAGCCTTGTTCACTTTCTCGAAGAAACTTTGGTTTACATATTTCAACCTCTTATTCTTATCATATTCTTTAAACTTTAAGAATACATCTGATTCACTTTCGGAAGCTTCTAAAAAGCTATTTTTACAACTACAAGGTAGTTTTCCTATTTTGTTGATGATATATCCTGATATATATTTCAGTACATGGTCTTGTAGTTTATTTTTTTCTACATGTATATCTTCTGGAACAACAGAATATATTTCTTCCGTTTCTTCATCAGTTTCTGGCAAACCCTGTTGATTATATAACTATAATATAGTTGCTTATAATTTATTGACAAGAAACATACCTGCGAAACAAGTCGTTGGAGAGTGAAGAAAATTTCAGAGTTATCTTCCTCGCAATTTGCCCCTATGGAATGACTGGAAGTCAGACCATTCACTAATAAACTTTTGTATGCTGAACTAAATTCTGTACAGGAGGGGTTCACATTTCGATGACCCCTTTGTCTGACTTTACAAAAAAATTTTTCTATAGGGTCTTGATTAAAGACTTTTGGCATCATATATTCGAAACCAAGAGAGATCAGCTCTTTGAACAGACCTTCAAAATTCGTTATGGTCCGCATTAAATTTTTCAAACTTGGCGGAATAAAAAATTTTTCATTTTTCAAAAATTTGAATTTCTTTAGAGCCTCTTTGGCTTCCCTCCAGAATCTTAAATGAGATGATTGAGTAAAGAGACATTGTTTTACGGTTATCCGATGTTAAACGGAAAGGTTGGTACAGAACCGTAATAAATGTCTAGAGTTACATCCATGTGAGGATGGGACTACTCACATGGATGTAACTCTAGACATTTATTACGGTTCTGTACCAACCTTTCCGTTTAACGAGATGATTGAGGTTTCACCCCAGTTCTAAAAATTTTTCCAGGAGCACTTGCCGGGGTGAATGAACTTCCATTTAAGCTGTCGAACAGTTTGTCGAGAAATTCTAAGAGATTAGCTGTATCAGCAGCTGATGTGTCCATAGTGAACAGCTCCTCTCCCACGCAAACTGTTGTTCCTAAAATATAATGCTTTCTAAGTAGAGAAATCCAATGTAAGAGAAAAAAATCATATATTATATACCTGAGAATGCAAATGCATTCAAGGCTGCTGCAACGGAGTGGCTGAAGACTTGAGTGCAGCAGGACACCTTCATTTTATTGATTTTTACAGGATCAACATGACGATCTGTTATTTTGGGCATGAGGCGAAAGTCTCCCAAGTAAGGGTCAATTTTGTAAGCCGTATGTATGTGCTCCCATTTGGCAATTTTTGCTTGGCCCTTTTCCTCAAAATGTAAAGGATATTTCAATAAATTATTCCTTAGACCCTTGAATAGATGAGGTACATCAAACAAAGGGAATATTTTGTCTCCATCAATCTCAAAAAGATATTCATTGAAATCTTGACCCCTTCTAGAATACAACTCTTTGGTTTTTGCATTCAAATAATTGATGGCTGCCTGGTTGTTGGCACCTTGGTCAAATACAGTTGCTACGATTTTCAAGCCAATTCCATGACACTTTCTCACAATGTCCGTGATTATTCGTACAAGATCTAATTTCTTTGTGCCACCTTGTACAAAACCATAATAAACTGGCTGCTTCCATTTCCTATGGATGCCTCGTAGCATGAAAACCTGAAAAGGAAAGTGGAAATTTACACGTAAATATTCGCTCATATTAATGTTTTAGCAAATGCTTTTGCTTATGTCTTCTGAGATAGACATATTCAGCTTTAATGCAGTAAAAAGAGACGGAGATATAATAAAAGCATTTGCTACACACTATCAAAAAGACTGACCATCTCCAAGTTCTAGATCAGATAAAAAAATGTTTGCATGAGTAATGTGCTAGGCACTTGTCAGAAATTAGTTTAAAATAAACTACCTGTACATGATTGGCTATTTTTTCACTTGTTTTGAAGCCATGATCTTCAAAGCCCTCCATCCTGCCAGTGTTTAAATTGGGCCTTATATTTGGCTGAATGCTCATTTTATCGAACATGAGTAAACAATATTTGTCCAAGGGATTCTTGAACTTTTTGACTTCTGCTTTCAAAACAGAAAACACTTCCTCGTGCAACCCAGTCTTGACGGGAATTCTGTTTAGTAGTGCTGTTATGGTTTTACGGGCAGGTAGTGTAAATAATTTTGACAAACTGCGGTAAGCAGCTGGACTTTGTTTGTGTAAGGCTAAAGCTAATACTTTGTCCTCCAAAGTATATCTTCTGCCTTTGGGTTTTTTAGAGGCATTCTCAATTTGGCAGAGGAAGAATCTCCTACGTATTCTATCCATGCTTGACACTACTTTGTCAAACGCATTTGAAGCAGTAACATTTTCTGCAATGTGCAGTCTCCTTTTCAATTTCAGATTAGCTTTGTTGGTATAAGCAACTTTCCTTTTTAAGTAGCTCACTTTCTTGAACAAGCGCAATTCCTTTGGGCTCAGATCGGTAACTCTTGTAACATTAACGTCACGAAGTAAAGAGGAACGAGGCTCTGAAAAAATCAAAACATATACTCATGAAACGTACATAACATCTACTGTAAGTTGTCAAAAATATTGAGTATTTTTGTGAATTTGCGTGTAATATAATAATAATAATAACTAATACTGGTTAAATATAATATTATGTAGTACATACTTTTTCTTGGAGTTTCATCAACACTGAGACTGCTTGATGCAACAGGATTGTTATTCAACAGGTTGAGATCAAGGGGCTCCAATTGATTTGTCGACGAGGTGTGCTCTTCCAACAAACTTATTGACGGAGTAGGCTCCAACAAACTCGTTGAAGGGGTAGGCTGTAGGTGCTCCAAGTTATATTTCAGAGGAATGGCTGAAAATTCAAAAATGATCAGTAATTTGTGTTAAAATTAGTACAACGAAAAGAAATTATTTGTGATACAAACCTGGTAAATTGACGGAAGGTTTGACTTCACGCTTCAATCTGTGGTTTGGTCCAAAGTCAGCTGGTTTGAAGTGAAGCGCGCAAATTCTACAGTTAGTAAAAACTTTTTGGGGCGTCATTTCAATTGCCAAACGTTTATTTCCTGCCAATCGAACCCATTCGATGAACAATTCCTTGTTTTTCAACGGATTGGGAAATGAATGTTTTGAGGCCTTGCTACCCCAACAACTATCTACACAACAATAGATTGCTACCATCTTGTAAGCGCTAAAAAGTTGAAACCACTTGAAAAATGGATAAGATAAATAATTTGGTATGTAAAACTAGGTACTCTCTACAAAAAATGTGTAGAGTCTGTGATAATAAAAATAATACAATATGCAAAAAAACTGAATGAAAAGTAGTCCTCAATGTGTCTACGAATGCAGGTGATGTGAAAATTTCATGAAAAAATCGAGTTGAAATTTGAGCTTTTGTAAAACAGAACGAATGTTGCTATACCCGAATCTTTTCTTTGCTTGTATACCAGGATTACCAGGATATATTATGTTAGGTTAATTGATGAAATAAAATGAGGTTTTCTGCAAATTAGAAACCCTCGAACTTATTAGCGGTTGCTATGTGAATGAGCACTTATTATATGACTAATATGGCTGTTTTTATTTACTTACATCAAATAATCAGCACGACATCAACAATACAAAGTCTACAAAGGTCTATTCACAGAAATCACCAAGAACTCCACTACAAAACACTAAAAAACTCGTAAACGCAAACGTTCAAAATGTCGGTTGGTTTGAATTGAGCTGACATTAAAACGTCATGATGGCAGCTCATGTTACTACTATAACAAAATGGCAGCTATAACAGCGCCTCTTGCGGCATTGAAGACAGTTTAAGAGGTTCAAAAATGTATTGGGAGAGATCGGACCGTGATTTGGATGCGCAGTGGAAAGCGTCTGTCGTATCCTAGCAATCGGATGATCCAGCTGCGTCTCGTCATGGGAGCTATACTTCGACCATGAAATTGTATAATATGTTTATGGTCAAAGGGTTTATGAAAGTCGGCTCGATAAATTATAGTTTCTCCACGGAGAATTTCTCTATGGAATATGGTATGGGAAAACTGAAAAAATAGTGAATAAAATATCTTTAATCATATGTCCCCGCCTATGGTGACAACGACCTTGTTTTCTCGCCGCGCAGGCTACGTCACCTGATGTGAACTTCTCTAATGTGTTCAACTCTACGCTAATACATACAAAGTTACATGATAAAATTGATAATAATAATTAAATCTTTCATAATAACTCAAAAATTACAATGTTTAGAACGGATAAAGCTACAAAGATTGGGCATAATAAAAGTGAATTTCTTATTAGTATACCTACTCCACAGATTGCTTTGAATTTCAAAAACATTTCTCCCAATGCATACTTAATTACCAGTTTGGCATATACGAGAGCAGATTGATGAAGTCTTCAGAATCAAACAATGACCATTTCTTTTCAACATTATATACTATTTAATATATTTATAAATATGCCTTGTGCTGATCCAACGACTTAGGCTTTCTTTGTAGCACTTGAGTCAGCATCATTGCTTTGATGTAGTATGGGTTCTGATATCTGATGATGGATCGGATACAAATTTCATCTGCTATGGATCGACGCAACGCAAGAACTGAGTCGAAACATCTTCAGACATAGGTTGGACATCGTCATTCAATTCATGTCTTGTTCAGTCGTTTTCGTTTCATTTGACATGAGTTAGAAAAAAAACTAAATCTTGATTTTATTTTGGAAACATTGAGAATAGAGATTAAGTTATTGGACATGAGACATAAGATCAATCAAATCAGTTTAAAATTCAAAATATAGGTACATATGGCATATTGCGTCTGAACATCAAAATTGCCCCTTATATTTTTCAGGCGCATACGCATCCCAGATATTGCGTAGTACGCAATTAAGAATTATTATATTCTATTCTTAGATAAAAATCATGAGACTATAGGTTACAATTCAGTGAAATCTTATCAGCAAGATTGATGTAAATGCATTTTTGCTTGAATGTTCACTACTTGAATTCATCTTCTACCTTGAGTATTTTATCATTCCTAATTCCAATTCTAGCAATTTCACCGTATCGCCTCATTACAAAAATATCATCTTATCTTCAAAACTAGAGTTGACATACGGAAATGAGTATAAATTCATCTTTTCCCAAATGTCAATTCATACATTATATGTATGCTTCGAAAAGGATCGAACATACCTAGAAATATAAACTGCCCGCCAAATTGAAGAAGAACAACATTTAAAAATGTATACATCAATAAGGTAGCAACAGAGCATAAGCGAAGCCCTTGGTTAGCTGTCGAAGGCTCCCGTACCTATAAGAAATAAGTCTGGCAATATACCCAGTAATGGAAAAAGGGGGGTCTATATCAGGTGAGGGCAACTAAAAATAGCTGATTTTCTGTAGAAATGTCTTCAAAATCGTTCAGGAAATGTATTGTTCTTTAGAATAAGGTGATGATATCTAAACTTTTTGGTGCGTTTTTGATAATAAAGGTACCTTATAACTCATCATCGATCAAAGGCGCCGGCCATGTCTGTCTGTTGTCATATCGAAACTTCACACAAAGAATTTTGTTAAGGTGACATCTATTTCCTACCAAACCCACACTAATCCAATAGAGGACTTTTTCACCCGTTCTTATTTCTTATTTTTGCTAAAATTCTCTCAAGTAAAACCGCGCTATAATAAAGTGAGTAGCTGGGTGAGAAAACATGACTTTCCGAGTCATAAGATGCTGTTGTGTTTTCTTGGGACAGATCTTGTTATCTTCAGCATGATTATTTGGGAAAATCAGGTCTATTTGTGCTTTTCTGTTTAGGCGGCTCTCATACCAACCAGGTTGTCATGGTCAAGTAGGTTATGGATGTAGATAGCAATGAAAGCATGCTTGCAACCGGTCGCTCGTCGCGTGATACTTCGTTGTGAAAGTCACTTTGAAGGGCAAAGACTTGATTCACGGAATCCTTCCAGATTCTTTTCTGTTTCTGGAGTCTTGCTCTATTTTAATTTTCAGGGGAACGAATCCTTGCCGCGGATGAGAAATAACAGACAAATTTCAGAGCCGCGTTTTCCAACGAAATGGTTTTTTTATTCATTTTTCTTGCAGCCGGAAATAAAACAGCCAAGGTCTAACAAGTTTTTTTTTGAATTTTCCCGGACCTCTCTCTACCTACCTTGTCAAGACGCAAACTGACCCCATCGCGTCGGCGTTCCCGTTTCATTTCTCTCTACGCCGTCGGAAAAATTCCCTCTTCCCTCACGGCTGTTTGTTTTTCTGATGAATATTCTGCTGTTAAACCCGACATATAAAACTTTGTTCACACGCCGCCTCTTCACGTTCATTTCACTGATAATTCATTGCTGTTAAATTGCGTTTTTATGGGCTGATATCATTGAATCTCTGCCGGGAGAGCTTGACTGAGTTTTTTTTTTGTATTTGCTAGTTGGAGACCAGTCATCTGTGAATAACTACTTTGATACACTAGACCGATTAATTTATTTTCTATCAACACTCGTGATTTTATATAAAAGTTCAGAAGTCCATTTCATAGCGGAAATTGGCGGAATTACAAAAACCCGAACGTTTGGACTATCTCCATTGTTCCAAAGAGATGTGAAAATCACGATCTTCCTCATGCCCCCTCAAAAATCACAGGAAAATTTTCGGGGAGCATCACAATTTGGTGTTATCATCAAAAAACGCTTAGTTTTCGAGTCATACTCAACTTAAAAAACTAAGAACTGTTGAGATGGCAAACCTCAGATTAAAATTCAGCAGGCCAAAAAACCGCTAGAACCAAGGAGAAAAAATTCAACAATTTTTCTCTGAATACGCCGAGGTCGGTTCTGAACCTTGGATGACTGAACTAATAATTTATACGAAACGAACTCATTTTTACATCTTAGCTCTACGTCAAAAAGATTTCTAAATTTTCCGCCTATGAAGACTGTAGCCCCCTTCTTGACTCCAGCCTAGATCCGCCACTGATGTTGTGGTCACCTTGGGACTCCTTATCTATTGCCAGCTTTGTGTATGGGGCATATCATATCACTGTTTACAATTTTTGTCGCAAATTTTAGGAAAAAATCGTTACTGAGATCTGGCACCTTCCCATTCTCAACCAGCCTGTACCCACCATATAATAGTCCACTATTTTGTCACTACCCTACGTGACAATATAGTGGACTATTATAAGGTGGGTACAGGCTGGTTGACTGACTGGGCCTTCAGTTGGCTCCACACCTGTCGTGCTCTAGGGAAACGTAGCTGAATCGAACAGTGGAGAAACTCCGTATAGGCAACTTCCATTTATAATAATAATAATAATAATAATAATAACAATAATCAGAGACTACCAGTTACTGGGTTTGCTAATTTGTTGATACCTATCTATTTCATGGCAGTTTTAGCATTGCCTTATGGTAATGGTCAACAAACCATCCTGCTAACTGAAAACTAAGTAAGTGGTCACTGTTCACCAATGAGCTGCTAGAGTTCACTCCCATAGCTGAACCCTTTTTAATTGGTAAAAAGTACCCCCGAAGGTGATACCTTGGGTTAGTTAGGATTCGAACGGATGATTTCACTTATTGAAAAGAGGTTTACCGGAACATTCCGGTCAGGGTCCCAATTTTTGAAAACCGGAGAGAAGAACAACCGGGAGAGAGTGGGCATGGTTCTCTTAAGGATCGATAAAATGGTATTCTTGAACCTCCGTTCTATCGGTCGTTGATCCCTGACACTTCTACTAAAAATTTGAGGAAATCAGCCAGGAAGAGACATAATTTATCAGTTGTATGATAAATATAGCCTAACAAAGGTCTTGGTGGTCAATACTTCCACTTTTTTTTCGTCCTAAGTCCGAATAAGTCTGTTTCCGTCACAATACATAGATATTAGTCTTATTTTAATAGGGATGCACATAGGTAATATAAATTCCACTCACACTACTTTAAGTCTAGTAAATTATGCAATTCCCTAGGATTATAACTTTATTTCTGGTCCAAGGAGATTTCCTGTAAATGGTTACCAATACGGGAAAAAGTGAGGTAATTGTTTATAAAAGGGTCTTTTGCCATTTTAGCATTATTCGCGATATTTTCCGCATAGTTATCTGTTGCTTATAAAGAAGCATTATTGAATTAACTACAAAAAAAATTTGTTCCAAAACTTCAACTCCCTGTATCTCGAAAACGAAGCAAGAGGACATATTTTATTTCATATGAGAATATTATTTTGAATGAATCAACAAGTAGGTGGAGTGCACTTACTGATTATATCACTCATTTTCTCATTGCAGTTTTGATAAGCTTTAATTATTGATCATAATATGTTGCAGAACACAACTCACAACCACAGCACTCAAAATAATAAAATTATAAAAGGAAATTTGTCATCCCTGACTGGTTCCCTGAAATCACCCAGTAGAAGCATTTGAGGGTTATCCTTCTATATTGACGTCTGATAGAAGGACCTTCATGAATATATCTTATTGACTTTCAGTAGAGCGACGCTCCTTTTCTTTCCGCTGTTCTACTACCCAGTTTTTGAAAATCATGTCTAGTTTTTGTTCCTTTTTCCCGAGTCCGGAAATATATTCATATGAAAATGTCTCAAAATTAGCTATAATTTGATTTAAGGAATAAAGGACAATCACAAAATGACTTCAAATAATGATTGAAAAAAACGAAATCTGATTGGTCCAGAACCTTAGCAACGCTGCAGCTCTGTTCTCTTGTTTCATGCTTTTCCCTACTTGTTCAAGAATATGAAAATACGATATCCAAAAGAACAGCGGTAAAAGAGAAGCGATGAACGAACTCTGGTGAACGTTCTCTTCCATTGCCGTCAAAAATTGGGCCTCAGGTATGTTCAGAATGTTATAATTCTACCAAATTAAAAAGAAAAAATAAAAATATATTTCTTTGGTATTAAGATTAATTGATCTGTTTGTATCTTGTTAGATACCTGACTCAAACTTCTATACACTAGATCTCTGCCTGACGGGAAAACTTTTTTGACATTTTCGCGAATGCGATTTGTCTATATCGATTGTTCATAATATTCTACAATATTACTTATATAATATAGGTATATACGTACTTACAGAACATTATAAAATTATCGATATCAAAAAATGATGTGTATTGTTTCTTTGATATTATTTTATCACATGTTCCAAACATTCATGGTAAAAAAAATCAAACATACCGATGCTTCCTTCCAACATAAGACAGTTTTTGTTACTCAAAAAATGCAGCTCCGGTTAACGCTAATTGACAACTTTGACATTCGAATGTCATATCGTATATCGATACCGATAAATGCTGGTTGTTAACGGACGATAGTCATAGCGGTTAACGTAGCGAAACGCATGCGCAGTGGAAGAAAATATCTTATTTGCCATTTGATTGTCAATGTTTTGAGGTTTGATTTAATTGATTTTGTTTATACTTTCGCTAGATTCAAGACAATTTACGCAATGAATGCAAATCAAGAAACAGCAAGCTTTTAAAAAATAATCAGGCCAAACCGAGTTCGGTTCACCGATGAAGATAACCAGATCTTACTCACTGAAATACTGACAAATAATCCATATGGGGATGTATCTAAATAGAGTGTGGCCGTTTCCAATTTTTTGGAGGTCACTTGTGAAGAGGTGTCTGTGAGAGAAGTTAAGAACATTACATATGTACCTATTGAAAAAGTTTGAGGAACAGAAAAAGGTCAACGATTTCCGGAAAGTGTCAGATGATGTAAATGTCTGCTCTATATTGGATGGTGTTGTTGTTCAATACTTCTAATAAAATGGCATCTTCAAAATCAAAATCTGGAGTCCAATAATACCATATCATCAATCATTTTGAAAAAATAACACAAAAACATAAGCAAAACAAGACTGCGATGTCATTTGCCAATAACTTTGGTTAGGGTTGTGGTTAAACGTAACGTTAAGCGGATTTGTTTCTTGCTCCCACCGAAAACTATATTTTTATCTGTCAAGTAGCGACTATCGTTACTGCTTTCGTAACCGCTACCGGTGAAATTTTAAGGAGCAACGAAAACTGTCTATTGTTTTACGGTTATCCGATGTTAAACGGAAAGGTTGGTACAGAACCGTAATAAATGTCTGGTTACATCCATGTGAGTAGTGCCCTCCTTATGCCGGTTTCGTCCCGAAATAGGACTCATCAGTAAGGCAGCTGGCACCACTCACACCGATGCAACTCTAGGCACTATACCCTTATCTGGGTAAATGTGCAGCGGTTGTTTTTAGACAACCACTGCCATCTATTGGCTCGCAAGTCTGCGAACGCGAATATATGTGAGCTATGTTCGAGCTGTACCTCTCGATCATGGAATTAAGAGACATTTATCACGGTTCTGCACCAACCTTTCGGGAAGAAACCGGTATAAGGAGGGCACTACTCACATGGATGAACCTCTAGACATTTATCACGGTTCTGAACCAACCTTCCCGTTTAACATCGGATAACCGTAAAACAATAGACAGTTTTTGTTGCCCAAAAAATGCAGCTCCGACTAACGCTAATTGACAACTTTGACATTTGGATGTCATTTATCGTATATCGATACCGATAAATGCCGGTTGTTAACGGACGATAGTCATAGCGGTTAACGTAGCGAAACGCATGCGCAGTGGAAGAGAATATGTTATTTGACATTTGATTGTCATATTGTCAATGTTTTGAGGTTTTGATTTCATTGTTTTTGTTTATACTTTCGCTGGATTCAAGACCAAGACAATTTACGCAATGAATCCAAATCAAGAAGCAGCAAGTTTTTCAAAAACAATCAGGCGAAACCGAGTTTGGTTTACCGATGAAGATGAACAGATCTACTCACTGAAATACTGGCAAATAATCCATATGGGGATGTATCTATATAGAGTGTGATTGTTTCCAATATTTTTGAGGTCACTAGTAAAAAGGTTTTTTTGAGGGGAGTTAAAAACATATTACATATGTATTGAAAAAGTTTGAGGAAATGAAAAGGGCAACGATTTCCGGAAAGTGTCAGATGGTGTAAATGTCTTCTCTATATTGGATGACGTTGTTGTTCAATACTTCTAATAAAATGGCATCTTCATTCGTCACTGTAGTCCAATAATACCATATCATCAACCATGCATTTTGAAAGAATAACACATACACATAATCAAAACAAGACTGCGATGTCATTTGCCATTGACTTTGGTCAGGGTTGAGGTTAAACCAGGTTAAACGTAACATTGAGTGGATTTGTTTCTTGCCTTCACCGAAAACTATATTTTTATCCGTCAAATAGCGGCTATCGCTACGACTTTTGTAACCGCAATCGGTGAAATTTCCAGGAGCAACGAAAACTGTCTAATGTCTCTTCAAATAAAAGTTATTTGGTCCTGTGGAAAGTGGCCAAAGTAAAAGGATGACGCATGCTGTTCCTCCATACCATATATCTATCCATCTATCTGGGTCCTGTGGAAAAAGAAAATATATTTAAATTTATTTTTGACCTTGAAAATCTGAAGGGTTGTTCCAAGGTCAATTATGTTTTTAAAATAGAAATAGAGATATATTTCTATTTTAAAAACATAATTCTATTGCAGTTTTTCAAGATAAAAATTATTCATTTTTTTCTCGAAAAAGATTCTTTAATGAGAAAGATACATTCTCATTTTTAAATAGATAATAGTTTATATTGAAAAAAAAGGTCAAAAATTGATGTATTTATCATCATTGTATCTTCCACAGCACCAAATATTTTTTTTTTAATTTTATTTTCAAAAATACACCGTTTATCAGATATCAAGCTGTCTCCATATAAAGTAACCATCTTGTATATTGACATTCAAACATTATTATAAAAAAAGCAAAGTCTTCGAAATACATTCCTTCACTTTCAAGAGCTTGATTATTTTCTTTATAATCGGAATTTATTTTTTCTCCTCTTGTCTTGTTATTCACTATGATTGTTTTTTTCTGATAGCTGATAAACTCAAAACTTTCAGAACCTCTAACGTTCAAAAAGGTAGGTATAGGAAATAGTGTGTGGCTCGAAGGCCAGCGGTCTCCAAATCAACACGGGTTTGGATGTGAATTACTCGGCCTACTTTGATACAAATCCGCGCGTGTTTCAAAGTTTGACGCCTTGAAATCAACACGGGTTTGGAAATGAATATTGCGTGACAAATACGTGTCTATTTCAAGATCGCACAGATCCAAAATGAACACGGAAACGGAAATACGCTTCCTGGAGACATGTCATACCTTTTTAACAAAAGATCAGACCTTCATGCTTATAAAATGACAGCAGTGCAAGGGTTGAAACACTCAGATCTGCGCACTTTTGTTCATGAAAAAGTTGTATTATGATCCACATTTTAAATCTACGTTTTTAACTGATGAGTTATGATATTATATGGTTTTACAAAACTGGCAACATAAACTTTCAGAATATGCGGATATAAAGTTCTCAATCCTCATGCGATAATTGAAACGCCTATGCATCCTGAAAAAGTAGTTTATTGGGCAGCAATTAGTGCAAGAAGAGTCATGGACCCATATTTTTTTATGGTTACTAGGTATTATTTATTTTTAGTCATTATCACAAACCAAATGTGTGAATTTCAAGCACTCCGCCATCAAGAAGATATCTTGAATTCTTGAGGCCATTTTTTTAAGTATTGCATGATCATGAACTTCAGCAAGGCTACTTCCAGCAAGATGAAGCAATACCTCATTGCACAAAAGACACTTTGGATTTGCTACGAGAATATCATGATGACAGAGTTGTGAGCAGAAATACAGACATCCCTTATTTTTTCAGACCCTGCGATTTATCTCCATGCGACTTTTTCTTATGGCCATATCTTAAAAATTTAATATTTTCCTCTCTGGTCAACGACTCTGCTTAGCGAATAACAAACCAAACTCAAAAAATGAACAATAATATTCTCAAATGCTTTAGAATGTGTCCAACTGTGTAAGAGAAAGGATTTTGGAATATATCAAGGAAGAGGATGAGCATGCTAAGCGTCTTTTGTAATAAAATAATCATTTCACTTACCATTTCATTAATTTTTGTTTGGCATGGAGAGAGGTCGGGTGCAAGCGACATTCGAAAAACCAACAATAATTCACAGGTTCCATCAAGATAATGCTTGTAGAGTGGATTATTTTTTTGTGCTAAATGTGTGCGGCCGCAATAGCACGTTTCCTAATGTTTTTGTGGGTTTCACATCATTTTTATCAAGAATTAAATTCACGAAAAATATTGTCAAGAAGACATTTAGTGACAGTTATCACAGTTGCCAACAAACCATGCAAACTTACCCATAAACCTAAGCTCATGATAAAAAAAAAGAAAATCACAGCCACCAACGACCATACTATATATCAAACACCCCTTACCTCGGTAAAGCAGATCATGGAGAACATTGCACCATACTGCTGGATACAGGTGCGACGAAAACGATCATCAGGCCCGATATTGTCACAACACCGACATTGATCAAACCAATGATCTGATAACTATAGATGGAACATTTCTTTCATAAACTGTGAAAAATTGTGTGTCCAACATCAAACATAGAAGAGACGTGAGGAGGAGTTGAGCGGGGCACTGGGTGAGGATACGTTAGCACCTCACAGGAATGTGCTTTGGTTACTGCACGCGAAGGTGCCAGTGGCGTAACTATTTAACAGAATTTTTAAATTTTCATTTACTGCAAGCTTGATACATGCGAGTCATTTCAATATACCATATAAGTAAATAATGAAGCACTACAAACTAAACCAGAATAATTATACAATATACATTCACAGAATCAATAACAAACCCTACTTAAAAAACAAGAGACGTCAATGAGACGAAATATGAATGAAACGTTTAGACAAAATCCGATCGATAGGGGCGGACCCAATTTTGGTGCGTTGCTGTACTTCGGCTTTCTTAATTTCCAGAAGAAAATACTGGGTTTTCTAAATCCTAAATACCTAAACAATCTTGAAGAGATGTTTCAATTTGAGCAAGAAAGTTACCATCAACTTATTTGATCAAATTCATACATAAAATGGTTTGAAAAATGATTCCAAACAATGTTTTAATCTTTTTGCTGCGTAGTAATACTTTTAATAGAGTAGGTTCGGCCAACAACGTGGTGGGGGAAACTCTGCACTCGAATAAACAGTTCGATGTTGTCCTTATGTTTATTTCGCTATGATTCATCTATAGTTATTAGATCATTGGATCAAACCAACTAAGTGACGACTACGCACTGCAACAGGAGACCTGGCAAGGTGACTCTGGGAAGCACCAGCTTGAGACATCCAATGCTGGTTGCTGACATTGAAAAATAAATCATCATCGGAATGGACACCATGAATTCCCGAGGCTTCCAATCGGATTTCAAGAATCGAACATTGAGAGTGAACAACGAGGAGGTGATCTACATGAAAAGGAGGAGGAGATAGTGCGTGCATTGCTGATTGAAGATACTTCGCTTAGAAGGAGAAGTTAATGTCTCTTTATTCCATGATCGAGAGGTACAGCTCGAACATACCTCACATCTATTCGCGTTCGCAGATTTGCGAGCCAATAGATGGCAGTGGTTGTCTAAAAACAACCGCTGCACATTTATCCAGATTAGGGTATAGTGCCTAGAGTTGCATCGGTGTGAGTGGTGCCAGCTGCCTTACTGATGAGTCCAATTTCGGGACGAAACCGTCATAAGGAGGGCACTACTCACATGGATGTAACTCTAGACATCCATTACGGTTCTGTACCAACCTTTACGTTTAACTATTATTTACTTTTTTAAACACTTATCTTTTATTGGATATCGGCTGTGACACAATCCTTGAGCGGTTTTTTTTTTATCAGAAGATACTAAACAGTTATTTATATCGTATTTTGATTCAGGAATGAAATTTGCAGCAGTTAAATCATATCACGAATTCAGTATTATGGGAAATAGTGGAATGATTTTTTTTTAGGAAATCATCGACCCAATAATCATTTGGGTATGTGAACGCAAACATCAAGTTGAAGCAGCCCACATACATCGTTTTGATTTGTTGGCGTTCAAAATCAGCTCAAAAAAGATTGTTTATTTTGTACGCTGGTGAAAATGTCTATCAATAAAATGTTGGACATTTTGTGTGAGAATTGTATAACGTCTTTATGTTCAATTTGAAGCAGCTTTTCTTTGAAATGAGCACGGAAACCTAAATACATAACGCAGTCTTCTTCGTAACAGATGCGTGCGTGGTTTGAGGCTCAGAGTTCCGGTCTTTCGATTATAACAGGGGTCCGGCGGTAAGACGGGAGGTAGCCTAGCGGGCTTCAAAAGGAGTGTCTACCTTCGTCTCTCGCATCTCCTCCGCTGCACAAATCTGAATAAATTCAGAGTTCCGTGGTTTGAAGGTGGCGTGAACTCCAGGGCCAGTCTTGCGTTATTTTATTTACTGGGTTGGACGATGTTTTTCCCATAAGGGTTTCCGCGTGATTTCATCAGTAATTCTCAAATTAAAAACGCCAATTGAAATTAATAAATATATTCGCGAGTATATTAGTACCAACACAAAAAATACTCATTAACATTTTTTTTTTTGCTTTAACCCACTCACCACAGTATCAGATAATGTAAGTAATATTTTATTTTTTTATTTAAATAATTTGTTGGTTTGTTATAAACTGTGGAATACATAATCTTTTTAAACCAAATAAATATTATGTAAATTGAAAATTTATTATGTAGTTCTGATTTTTTTAATTATAAACTAAATTGAATGTTTCTTGTTCATCTGAATTTCAGGGGTTTGTTTTGTGAGAAAACGTTAGGACACATCGGTTTTTATTTTTGATTACGGTTTATTTAGTGATGATGGTTTTATGTGTACAAAGTGAACAAAAAATAAGTTACGACCATCAACTTCATTTCTTTCAAATGGAAACCCCCATTTTTTATTTTATTGTCGAATTCTACATCAAATTACAAGCAATATTATGATGATGATAATTTTATGTGTACAGGGTGGACCAAAAATAATTTACGACCATCTACTCAATTTTTTCAAATGGATACCCTTTCTTGATTTTATTTACGAATTCTGCATCAAATTCTAAGTAAGTTTCATGTACCATGTCCTTAACCTAACCCCAATAATAGTTTTCGAGAATTTTACGATTGTTCAGAAATTATTTATATTTGATCAATCGTGAATTTCTCGATGACTGTTGGTGCGTTAGCTTAAAAACATGGTACATGAAACTTACTTGGAATTTGATTGAGAAGAAATAAAAAAGGGGGTTTCCACTAGTTTCCAGTTGAAATCATGAAGTTGTTGGTCGTAGCTTATTTTTCGTCCATCCTGTAACACATGAAAATATCATCATCATATTATTGGGAATTTGATGTAGAATTCGAAAATGAAATAAAAATTGGGGATTCCATTTGAACAAATGAAGTTGATGGTAATACCATTGAAACGATATCAACAAACTCGAAAGTTTCCGTCATAGAAAAGTGGCTAAGATTATCATTATATTATATTCCGAGTTATATTCACTTTTCTATGGTGTCATTGTTTAACGCGTATTAAGTGTCAATGTATTTGTATCGAGATGGATGGAAATTTGAAATTTGAAATAAATAATTTAGTCGTAAATAAAGTAGAAGGGTATACCTACTACTCGCAGTTACAATCCTCTGGATTAATAGCTATCATTATAGACGAGATTATAGACTTGTGGTATATAATACTATTTTCATGATCTATTTATCCTTGTTAACACATCCTGTAGGTATAAGTACTTATAACACCCATTTTATTTTAAAATAGAGTATAAGACATGCATAGCTTTCTTAGCCATGTCTACGCCAAGATTTTTTTTTAAATGTTTAAAATTATTCGAAAAAAAAACAAAAGTAAGTCTTCCAATGATAAGAAATATTTCTGAGGTAGGCAAACAACATTATTAACATCAGTTAAGGAAAACAATGCTGATAATTATTGTATTACGTTATTATATGTATTTGTTATCTCTTACTTTAATCACAAAAGTTTTTCTTCATTGAACTAAGTACTTCCTGAAAATAAAGTACCCGAGTATTTTGAACCAAAACGGCTGAGTCATGTGAACGAAACTAAATATTATTCATAAAATCTCATATTGACCATCCCAAGAGCATCAATTCTCCGCTATATCCCCCATAGAACCTACATACCTAATTTACCTATATAGCGAATTTGAATCAAATTCATTGAGAAATAACAAAATTATGCGGACATAACTTCACTAAATTGAAAATACATCAACCATATTCCCCTCCTTCATAGAACCTACATAATAATACACTTGATCACAACAAATCCATTGAAACATAATGAAACTATGGAAACATAACTTCACCACATTAGTTTTTTTTTACTTTCCAAATTGAATTTCAAATAGAACCTATATACAAACATGATCTAAGCAAAAATAATAAAACAATGCGAAAGTGAACTCATTGAATCAATTTTTTCAAAATTTACTTACCCTAAGAATCACCGAAACATTTGTTAAAACATTCTTTGGACGTATAAGAAATGACATCCCATTTTAGAATGAAATATAAGACATGCATAGTTTTTTTAGCCACGCCTAGTATAGAAGTATTGTTCAAACTGTCTAAAATTCTTTGGCAAAAAAAAACAAAAGTACGTCTTCTAATAATAGAAAATATTTCTGAGGTAGGTGAACAACATTATCAACATCAGTTAGGGAAATCAATGCTGATACTCAATGCCTATCAACAAAAAATCCTTATTATATTCTATTATCTCGTACTTTGATCACAACATTTTTTCTCATTTTGAGTAGGTATACTTTCCGAAAATTAATTATCGGAGCATTTCCACCAAAAACTACTCCGGATTCAAAACGGCTCAGTTATGTGGACGAAACTGAATATTAATCATATTCTCTTATATTGGCCATCCTAAGAGCATCAATTTTCCAAGACCATTAAAAAACACAAACCGGTCCTGATATCATAAGACAAAATTCAAGCTAAACAGCTGATACTCAAACTACGCCCCAATGTCGAGTTCGAATAATAATCTGTGATGTCGCCACTGAATGGTGTCAACATGAGTGATAATTGGTAATGTGGAGGTTTTGAAATACGCACTTTATTTGTAAACGGCAAAACATTTCTCTATGATTTTTGTTTAAGCCTTTCACCAAATGTTCAATACACGTCCTATACTTTATTTCGACCAGATAAAATAAGTACAAAGTTAAGAGAATGGTGGTTAAAGTTGATCAACTTTGAGCAAAAAATCTTTTATATTTCTGATCAATTTTAAAACTTTATATTAAGTATAGGACATTAATCAAGGCTTCGTCTATAACTAGAAAAAAAACTTTTTGGAAATGTCAACAGATGTGTTAGAAAAACGTGTATTTCCTAACCACTTTTAGGCCGCTCAAAAGCTCTCGAGACTCTGAGCCTTAAAGTCTGGCGCCTTCAAATGAACACGGGTTTGTCAGTTGATATTGCCTTACTTTTCAGTGTTGATTTGACGAACGCACTGGTTTCAAATGAACACTGAAACTTAAATAGAATGGTCCAACTAGTTGGTAGAGATGGCCAACTAGTGTTTTTTCCATCATCTCTCAGCTCGTTCAATGTTTTCTGGGGTACGAGCTGGTGATGGCGATCACTGTCACTCCCAAGTGTTGAGCTTTCCGTTTCCCGAAACACTTGCACACATCTCTGCAGAGTCATGGTTCACAACTTCATGGGGGAAGACATCCAGACAGTCATTGCGAGCGTCCTCACTACATTAACTTTTGTTCCATCACGGCAAGAGGCTACCAACATAAAAAAAAGTTATAAACATTGCGGGGCTCAGGGCTCAAGTCCTGAAGAAATGAGCAAAAACGCGGGTCTGCCCAGAGACTTCAATCATTTTTGTTCTCCTGTCTATTGTTTGATGGATTTATGGAATGTCCTAACTATACCTTAACTTGGACATATTCTGACACAATTTTTCCTCTTGACTTCGTAAAGATCCTTGCTAAAAGAGAGTACGCACTTATTGCATTTTATGGATGCTGTCATATTATATCCTAGAAATACGAATTAAAAAGTATTTATTACTTAGAGGATGGTAAAATGGAAGTCTCTTGAAAAGTCGGAATCTTTCTTCAAAGTTATGCAGTATTGTTATGAACGATGCACGATTTATTTATTATAAGTAAAATCACGGTAATGCATATCAACCCAACCCTACACTTTTCCATCAAAAAAGTTCAAAGCTTACAAATGGGAATAATACCTACATAAATTATAAATTTCTATCGTAATATTTAATTAAGTGTCTCACCGACAAGTCTAAAGCAATATCCATTAAGCTATCAAGTAACTTTATGTTTCCTAATGAATTAGTAGTAAATAATTCCACTCTTATTCAAAACCTTTCCTAATTTCAAAGATTTATAGTCGGTTACTTATGGCAAATTGTTTATTTAAATAATCAGCTTTCAAGAAATAACAGACAATAATAATTGGTCCTAATGACTATACGATCGTTGTTAAAAATAATTGTTTCGTTTGTTTATGGGTTTATTGTTCAATTGGTTTCGAGAGCACAGCTTTCGATAACGAAAGATAGGACACATTTTTCTTCGTAAACGAGTGCACATGTGAATTAATTTTATTGATACCATGTTCAGTTTAAGCACCTTTGAAGCTTTCTATTTCCTAACAGTGAGCTGAACAAAGTGTCTTATTAGAAAGGATCAAGAAGGGTAAAAATGAGACATTATTTATTCGACGATAATTTGATTTCTATGTTTCCTTAGGGTGGAAGAAAAGTCTAGAATATTGCAAATATATCTTCCAAACCGCTAGCATCTTCTGATAAAAAATTGCCTTTCATAATTTTTAACGAGGAATAAGATGGAAATAATTTAGTTTTCAAAAAAATATATAGGGTGAGTGAAAAATGTGATCAAATTTTTTATTTTAAATGGATCACCCCGTATATTTTTACGAATATCGCTAGATATTCTTGAAATAAATTCAAAGTTCAATCATTTGGTACTTTCACCTGAAAAGTTTTCTGGGAGTTTTGGAAATTTGTGATTTTATAGATCTTGATGTGCACTTTCCAAATTTCAACTTTGCCCCCTCGTATCTTTGCCGCTCGCGCCGCGATATTCGAAGAATGGTACCCGGAAGCAGTTGTTTGACAATATCTCTTTTCCGACTCGTTTCACGATGAAAACATGAATATACAAAATGAAACTATAGAAAATTTCATACAATTTATGTCAACTTTTTTTTCCTAGAGTGGATAGTTTTGACGTACGACCGCCACAAAGTTTAGTTTAACATGCGACGTTTTGGCCGAAGAACAGATTCCGACATTACCTTGAAGTAGAGTGTGCAACGTTTTTATTTTCAATCGTGGTATCCCCAGTGGACCTCACAGTTCCAAAATGTATCGCATTCTCCTTCGTTTCGCTGTTCTTTATTGACCAAGTGTTGGAAGTTCTTTGTCTTTAGTACCGATCGAAACATCACTGACCGAAATATTTTCCACATCATGCGCTATGGGATGATAAGGTTAATCGCAATCCTCCTCGTTTTTGATTTCATCATGCGTTTGCTGGAAAATAGTCAACATTTCTTCCTCTTAATCCTTCATCGCTATCTTGCAATGGAAAAGGAAGAAACGGAGACTTTATTTTCGAGCAAGCGTATGATGAAATCAAAAACGAAGAGAATTGCAATGAAGCTCGTTGTCAGTCCCATAGCGGATGATGTGAAAAATATGTCGGTGAGTTGAGTTTCGATCGTTACCAAAGGCAAAGAACTCGTAACACTTGGTCAATGAAAAACAGCGAAACAAAGGAAAATACGATACATTTTGAAATTGTGAGGTTCACTGGGGATACCTCGATTAAAAAAAAACGCGTCGCACACTCTACCTCAAGGTAGTGTGGAGATCTGTTTTACGGCCAAAATGCATGTTGAATCAAACTTTGCGACGCTCGTACGTCAAGACCATTCATTCTACAAAAAAAAATATCACATAAATTGTAGGAAATTTTCTTTAGTTTCATTTTGTATATACATGTTTTGATCGTGAGATGAGTCGAGAAAAAAATATTTTAAAAAACTGTTTCTTGGTACCATTCTTCGGATATCGTGTCGCGAGCGTCAAAGATACAAGGGGGCAAAGTTGAAATTCGGAAGAAGCACATCGAAATCTATAAAATCACAAATTTTCAAAACTACCGAAAAACTTTCCAGGTAACCCCTTGTTTTCGCACAGAATGTCTGTACTATCAGCGATATAGAGCTTTTTTTCTCGGGCCGCATGCGCTCAGATCAGGGCAACTGGTGACTGAGTGATATCACATGAGACAATCTATAACCTTCAAATTGCTGTCAGTGTCGGTGCCAAGTTTGAATGAGTTATAATTGAGTTTCATGAAAAGTAACATACCTATTTGTTGATTCAACAATACATAAATAAAACGTGCGTGAGGAATTTCAACTATAGGTCAAGAAGCGCCATATCTGTTCAAGCAAATGTCATATTTTTGTTTTGACATCACTTTCGCGTTCACGTTGCAGAACAGACTTTATTATGCTCTATCCTTGTTCCACTTTCACCCAGACAAGGATAGAAGCACGGTCGTGAACGTGATACTGGTTGTCACTTGCTCTGGTTAGAACGCATGCGCCTTACGCTATCGGCGAGAAAAACAGCCCTATAAAGTTGTATCTCTTTATCTGTCAAAATGACAGAGTAATACCTATTTGTAGTTTTTTAGATCAAAAGGCAACTGGTTGTCATCGGATACGTAATACTTTGTTTAGTTGGTCAGTTACTAAAGTTTCACTGTCAGTAATATTATTTCAATTCTATTTTTGTAAGAACTAGACTTTGCAATTATTAGAATGTTGGCTCTTATCAAAAACAAAAAATTGATTTCCTAAATGATCATTGGATATGGTGACCGCAAGAGGAACCCAAGCTGATGTGTGTAACTAATAAATATTCTGATTGGCCCTGATGTGTAGGAATATCCAAATCAGTCGGCAGTTGGGCCGAGATCATACTGTATCTCACACGACAGTCAAAAATTCATTCTCAAAGAAAAAGATTCACTTATTTAAGGTTCACCTTGTCCAGGAACTTTCAGAAGATGATTTTCTTAGAAGAATGGAGTTCTGCGAGAGATGTGATACCATACCCAAGATAGATATTGGTCTGCAGTGAATCCCCGGTGTATCGTCGAAGCTCAGCCCATAAGACCACAACAAGTGAACCTTTGGGCAGGCATTGTAGGTCATAATATCGATAATATTATTGAAACCTCACTTTCGAATCATATTAAGGGTTGTTGCGTGATCATGTGATCCCACAATTGGAAGTATTTTAGTCAAACCGAAGAAAAGTGTGTTTCAAAAGAATGGTGCTCCTGCGAATTTTACGTTACAAACATCGCGTCGCCGTCTTTTGTCCTGTTTGTCAAAAGTTCAAACCACTGTTCAGATTCTAGAATCAAGAAGTATATTCGGTTGCCTACATCTGGAATATTTACAGTGTGTAAAGTTCATTTTTGATTTAAAGCCACAATGACAGATAAAAATTGTGGGTTAAAGGTTGGCAAACAAGTTTTATTACGATAGTCATGAATTGAACTGCGATTCGGTTTATTTTGCTATGTTCTGAATGTATCTGATTTGACAGAAAAAAAAAACATTCGAGAATAATGAGTGATGATAATTTTGGAATCGATGATGGAAATCATTTTTTAATCAAAAAAATTCAGTCTCATCAGTCATCAAATATTTTATCTTTTCATTTAATTAGCGAGCATGTCATTTTTATTTTTTTCGCCAACCTTCAATCTCCAAATTTGATCTTTCAGTGTAGCTTAAAATGAAAAAGGAACTGTATATACAAGACATTGACGACAATAGCTAATCATCCGCCACGTTTTTGCAGAGTTATGACGTGTATTACCGAACATATAAATAATAATATGTTCGTCGAGACAACAGGAAAACGTCTTTACAAAAACATCACCAAGCAGAATTGTTCATATTGATGAATAATGCACTCTATTGTCGCAAATTTGAACCCATCCGCCATGTTTCTGCTTAATTATCACGTGAGTGTTATGGTTTTCGATAAAACTCTAGGGGTATTTACATCATAGATTGGAAAATGTGAACATTAAAATTACTTTGCACATTGTCGGCCATGTTTTTGCAAAACACGATTGACCAATCAAAAATGATGCTCTCTATTATTGTCCTCACTGTCTTGTATAAAGTCATTGTTGAATATTGAAGAACTTTTGCCATCCATCGAGAGATCGTAGGAGATAATTTGAAAATCGAAAAAAAAAACAAAAATTTCCAGCTAGTAGCTGTTATCTTATTCCATGACTTTATTGGCCTTCATTATAAATTGTGCTCAGCATAAGCATAACAACGGGGTTTATACCAAATCATATCATAAGCATAATTAGGCATAAAATATACAGTTCAAAAACAGAAACCAAAACAGAGGATATACCTACATAACAACGATGGAGATGCCATGCAGGTGCCAAAATTTTTGTTCTGTTCTGCTCACCGATAAAATTATCAATATTTTTCATGGTAATGAAGCATATTTTGATCATAATAATTAATCTTAATATGTAAAAATGAGTATCGATTTCTTCTGGAAGATCAATAACTTGAGAACGGCTGGGACAATATAGGTAATTTTTTTTTAATTGTCCCCTTAAGTCTTGGGATTGTTTTAATGGCGAGAAAAGCTGGAAAATCCTTCGAAAAAACCTGAAAACACAACTTTTCATTCGGGATGTCACGTCACATGTCACCTCGCCGTGACAAAACAAACTAATGTCAATGTCAATAAGTAAATTCAATAGGCGCGTTCGAGTTTCCGCTCTAAACACTCTGAGCATAGTATAATAAACAACAAGTAGCGACATCTCCAAATATCTGTGGTCAATGAGGCGAATTTCTGTCACTGAGACAGACGAAATTTGACCACCTTTAGGTATATGGAGCTGTGGCTACTTGTTGTTTATTATACTATGCTCTGAACTCGAAGAGCGGAAACTGGAACTCACCTAATGTTATTGATGTCAATTCAAATCATAGACCTGAGAAATGAAAAGGACCAAACTCTACAGCATAGCAGTGGCGGCCATTTTCGATATCAAGACAAAAATGACATGATGTGAGAAGAGTTTTTTTTTCCATACAGGGATGTTCTTTGCGTCTGTTAGAATATCTACCCACAGACAAGGTCCAGATTCATTTTCAGAGTTGATACTACGTCCATGCAAAAACTAAAACTTAAACAGAATCATAGGTCAGGACTGATAAAGCAACGTTGCCATAATGTTAAAATAGGTGCATTTAGTGAACGTAAACATAAAACTAAAACAGTGCTGATTCTATCCAGGCTTTTATCTTATCTAATATGTAAATTTGAATCCCGTTTTTCTTGGTCACTCCATGTTATTTTCCAAAGGATTTTGTTCAAATTATATAATATATCGTAGGTTCTATTTGAGATTTGATGGAAACATATTTTTTTAAATGACATAGTGAAGTTATGTTCGAAAAGTTTTGTTATTTTCTCAAGGATTTTGTTCAAATCAGATATGAAGGTTTTAATTTGAGGTTTGATTTTAGAGAAATTTACCATAAATCGTCCAAGTGAGGTTCTGTTTGCATAATTATGTAATTTTCCAAAGGATTTTGTTCAAATTAGATAATAGAGGTTCTATTTGGGATTTGATCAATTTTTTTCTCAAAAATGTGAGGTTATGTTTGCTTAATTTTGTTATTTTTCAAAGGATTTTGTCCAAATTAGATATGTTAGTTCTATTTGGGATTGAAAGTGTTGTAACAATAGATACGCTTTCAGTTTAAACATTCCAAAAAAAAGTACGCTAGAAATGTTGTCAGATATTTAACATATCATCCCAACTGGCAAATCGCTGCTGGGAGGATTCTTATTATTTTTTATATGTTTGTTATGTCTGCGCCCCGAATAACAGAACAATTATTGAAACATCGGAAAAACTAAAAAAGAGAAAATTGTGAAAGAAATTCATGTAGCACAACCTCGAGCACAACATTAAGTATTGATTGTGAGGCAGTATGGAATTTGCCGGGTCAGCTAGTAGGTGATATAAACACAGAACCTGATTGAGCGGCGATCAACCGATTGCGACAAATTCTCACCAGTTCAAACTTGTTCCAGTACCCGAGAATAATGTGCTCGAATATGCGATGCGGGTATCGGGTACTATTATAAAGTATTTTGATAAACCGTGTACGGAGTACAATTGATACCAATGTACTGGGTACCGGGTATCGGGATCGGGAAGTCCAAGATGTATTCGGAGTACATTTTTGAGTATTTTTACCCAGATACTGTCCAGCACTGGGCCAAGTAGCTTTTCTTCTGAAGTCTCATATAAAGAGCAACGATATTCCGGCCCACAAATTGTGGCAGATGACTAGAAAAACTTATCAATCAATATTTATTGCCATCAATCATTCAAAACCAAAAAAAGCAACAGGTTGCGACAGCATTTCTGCTTACATCTATAAGGGTTGTGCCTAGAGCCTATGTGAACCGCTAGAGTTTATATCCAACCTTTCTCTTGAAAAATGTGTTTTTCTCAAGAAAATCAAAGAAGGTATCATAACTCCAGTCTTTAAGGCAGGACCAGTAGATTCTGTGGAAAACTATAGATCTATAACTATATTGAATTCAGTCAAAAAGATATTTGAAAACGTTATTAACACTGACATCCTTTTAGTTCTTTTCAATATCAATTCAACAAAAACCAACCTGGCTTCTCAGCCGATAGATCAACTATAACTAATTAAGCAGTTCTGGCAGAGAATGCAATAAATAGGGGATATCAACATGATGTTATAATGACTGACTGTGCCAAGGCATTTGATATGGTTGACCATGCTATTCTTGTTAACAAACTTTTGAACTTCAACTTCTCAAATAATGCATGTATGTTTATAAAATTAATCTGTCAAATAGAAAACAAAGGGTGAAAATAGAAAATCATTACTCCCAAAGTTTCTGCACTCTATCTGGAGTGCTTCGGGAAAGTAGCGTTGGGCCCATGTTATTCTTGATCTTCATAGATAGCCTTCCCAGTTATCTCAAGTCATGTGAAAGCTTGTTGTTTGTGGATGATTTCAAGTTTTTCAGAACTGTAACTTGTAAATATGACTGTCGGCAGCAACAAAACGACATAGATGAAGTCACTAAATTGGTCAGTGATAACAAAATGACTCTAAACATAGACAGTTTTCGTTGCTCAAAAAGTGCAGCTCCGGTTAACGCTAATTGATAACTTTGACATTTGGATGTCATTTATCGTATATCGATACCGATAAATGCCGGTTGTTAACGAACGATAGTCATAGCGGTTAACGTAGCGAAACGCATGCGCAGTAGAACAAAATATCTCATTTGACATTTTTGATTGTCAATGTTTTGATGTTTGATTTCATTGTTTTTGTTTATACTTTTGCTAGATTCAAGACAAAGACAATTTACGCAATGAATCGAAATCAAGAAACAGCAAGTTTTTTCAAAAACAATCAGGCGAAACCGAGTTCGGTTAACCGATGAAGATGATCTTACCCACTGAAATACTGACAAATAAGCCATATGGGGATGTATCTGAATAGTGTGTGGTTGTTTCCAATTTTTTGGAGTTCATTAGTAAAGAGGTGTCTGTGAGGGGAGTTAAGAACATTACATATGTATATGTATTGAAAAAGTTTGAGAAAAAAAAAGGTCCACCATTTCCGGAAAGTGTCAGACCATGTAAATATCTGCTCTATTTTGGATGGCGTTGTTGGTCAATACTTCTAATAAAATGGTTTCTTCAAAATCAGAATCTGGAGTCCAATAATACCATCTCATCAATCATCTTCAAAAAATAAGACATAAACATAATCAAAACAAGACTGCGATGTAATTTGCCAATAACTTTGGTTAGGGTTGGGGTTGAACGTAACGTTAAGCGGATTTGTTTCTTGCTTCCACCGAAACCTATTTTTTTTTTTTGTCAAATAGCGACTATCGCTACTGCTTTCGTAACCGCTACCGGTGAAATTTTTAGAAGCAACAAAAACTGTCTATTATGTCATGTGATCACCAATACACGTAAAGTAAATTCTATAAACAATAAGTATCATGTAGATGGAACTGTATTAAACAGAGAAAAAACTTGTAGAGACCTTGAAGTTTGGTTTCAAAGGGGCTTGAGATTTAATACACATTGTCAACAAAATTCTTATATAAGCCCTAGTCTCCAAAATGACTAATAGAGTACTAGGGCTTACATAAGAAATTCTAGAGATTTTAGTACAAACTGTGTTATGAAACTGTATAATGCCATAGTAGGACCTCATTTAGAGTATGTATCTTTGATTTGGACACCCAAAGCTAAGGCAATTAGTAACATGCTTGAAAAAGTTCAGAAGAGGTTTTTGCGATATCTTTACCTTAAGAAGAACAATATTTACCCTCATATAATAGCATGTTTGAAACACTCAATATTGAACGGTTGAAAGATAGAAGTAAGGCAGCTGATATTATCTTTGTCAATCATGTGGTTAATAGACTTAAGTACAAAGAATGTTCCTTTATAAATAAAATCAAATTCGCTCTTCCTAAGATTATCTAAAGAAATAATAATGCAGTGGTGTTCTATAGTAGTCCGTTTTGTATTTCTCCCTTATATAGAATGTTACAGCAGTGCAATGTGACTATTCGAGAGTTTTTTCAGAAACCAATGCCTACTAGGGCTTATTCAGAGGCTTTTCAGCCTTCAAACATGCTCTAGTGGGCCTTGGTTTTTGGAAAAAACTGGGCGACGTATGGCCTAAAAATACACCTTACCCCTCTCTACATTTGAAAAAAAAACGTCAAAATCGATGAATAAATTGTAAAGTTATGAGAGTGGCTCACTCTGTAGATAAATAGAAATAAATAAATAATTCAGGACTTTCAGCGTTGGAACTGGGCAGTGGCAAATCACTGTTATGCCATTTGAGTTATGCAACGCACCTGCCAGTCCTGCCACGTTCGAAAGGCTAAGGAGACTGTGCTCGAGGGATTATCCTGGTCAACATGCCTGGTATACCCCGATGACATAATCGTGATTGGCAAATCATTCGGAGATCACCTGACGAATTTGGAGGAGGTATAACGAAGACTAAAAGGTTCTGGTTCGAAGCTCAGCCCGAAGAAATGCCAACTGTTCTGGAGTCAAGTTCAATACCTCGGCCATATCGTATTGGCGGAGGAAGTAGCTGTCGACCAGCAAAATGTGAAGGCAGTTGAGGAGTGGCCAGTACCAAAGAATATTCACGAGCTACGAAGTTTCCTGGGTCTGTGTACCTACTACCGGCGGTATGTCCAAAGATTTGCCAACAACGTCATAAGCTCACGGTGGCACAGAGACGTTTTCACTGGGATAAAGTTTGCCAGCAAGCCTTTGACACGGTATAAAGGGCTCTTGCCAGCGCACCCATCCTAGGCTACCAACTGCCGAAGGAGACTTTGTCCTGGACATGGATGCAAGTATTGTAGGACTCAGTGCAGTGCTGTCCTAGATCCAGCAAGGACATGAAAGTGTCGTTGGATACCTCAGCAAGACTTTGTCAAAGCCTGAAAGGAACTACTGCGTCACAAGCTGGCCGTAGTAAAATGGGAAGAGCACTTCTAAAAGTTTTTTTACGGGAGGAAGTTTCTGTTAAGAACCGACCATGCTGCACTCAAGTGGCTTCAACACTTCAAGAATCCGGAAGGTCAAGTAGCTCGCTCGATTGAGAGGCTCCAGGAGCTCGATTCCGATACAGAACATCGTGCTGGATCAAGTCACAAAAATGCCGATGCTCTGTCCAGAAGACCTTGTCCAGAACTCTGCAAGCACTGTCATCCAGCCGAAAAATGGGAAGCAGCCTTTTGTAGGACAGCTGTGATAGTTGATTCTTGGCAGTCCAAGGCACTATCTGAGGACCAGGAAAAAGATCCAGATCTGAAATTGATCATCGAATGGAGGCAAACTGGCCAACGACCAACTTGGCAAGAGTCGCGCAATTTTCAACCATCCTGAAACGGCTAATGAATGATCTGAAGAATCTCACGGAAGATCGGAGGCAGGAAGTGGTTCCTCGGAGCAGAAAGACAGAGGTCATGAAGAGTGGCCATGATGGCATCACGGGTGGACATCTGTGGGTAACCAAGACACTGGAAAAGCTGCGAGAATGGTTCTACTGAGCCAACTGTCAGACCAATGTTAAGGAGTAGTGCAGAACATGCAACGTCTGCGCTGCGAGTAACAGACCCCAAAAACGCCAAAAAGCACCTATGCGCCAGTACAATGTTGGAAGCCTGTTTGAGAGAATCGCCATGGATGTTCCAGGTAATCAATTCTCCAATCAACCCGTATGCGAATATGCATTCGATTTTTTACACTTTCCGTGTACGGATTTGATTGGAGAATTGAGCACCCAGGATCATTTTCTGAGTCGAACGAAGGAAATAAATACATCCTGGTCGTAATTGACTACTAAAGCAAGTGTGCCGAAGCGTCTACCTTGCCGAACCAAGAGGCAGCAACTGTAGCTGATGTACTAGTTAAGGAATGGATCTGCCATTTTGGTGTTCCATTGGAACTGCATTTGGACCAATGCATATCCTTAGAATCAGCGCTGTTCCAGAACACGTGCGATGTTTTGAAAATCAGGAAGACGAGGACGACTGCGCTGCACCCACAATCGGATGAGATGGTGGAGCGGATGAACCGAACCATCAATCGACACTTGGTCAAAGTTTTCTCTGACCATCAAAGAGGCTGGGACGAACATCTTCTGTTTCTTCTGGCATACCAGTCTGCATTTCAAAAATCAAAGGGCGAGACTCCGGACAAAATCATCATGGGTCGTGAACTCCGGCTGCCTTGTGATCTGATGTTTGGTTGTCGTCCTGGTGAAGATGTCGCGAGCGATCTTCGAAGAAAGGTGAACGCAATCCATCAACAAGTCCGTTTGAACATCCAAAGTTCCAGCGACAGGATGAAGGAGGCCTACGACGTGAATGCTGTGGAAGGCGGGTTCCAGGATGGGGATCTGGTTTGGTAAGACAACCCACAGAGGCGACGTGGCTTTTTCTCAAAACTGCAAAGTTCTTGGTATGAGATCCTGGAGCGAATCAATGACGTCGTCTACAGGATCAAGAAGCCACCACGGGGAAAACCGAGAGTTATTCACTTCAATCGTTTGGCCTGGTATGCTGGAAACCATGATCATCAAGCTACTGAAGTGATGCAGATCAGGTCACCTGAGAAGAACATGTCACTGGAAACCCTCATGTCTCTTTACCCCAATGGCCAGAAAGTCAAGAATGCCATTATTCAGGAGAGGCAGCTGAATTTGTTCGGAGCACCGGCAGAATACTCGTTAGCTCACTGGGTCACTGAAGACCTCAGTATGAGTAGCGGACTTGCTGCTGCTTAAAAAAAAATCGGACGACTGTACCATCTGCGACGACAAAGGCCAGAGGTGGGGAAGGCGCTCCAGATCATGGAAGAAAAAAAAAGTTTCCACAACATCTGACCACCTACAGTCATATCTGGAGAAGAGCCCTCAAACATCTTCGAGACTTGACTCATTTGGCTATTCCTAAGATGACCAATGACCAAGTGGACTGGCGTGTGGCAAGAAGCATGCTGGAAGTGATCTTCAAGAAAAGTGGCATTGACATCCTGGTATGCTGCTATCCTTCCCGGAGGACGAATCAGAGGACAGTGGACTGCTATTTCCACCGAACATCACACTGCAGGTTTGGGGACAGTTGCCTATATCAAAATGAGGACATTTTGGGACGAAATGCTCTGAGGAGGGAGCGATGTGACGAAACATGCCCAGTGGTACGAACTTTCAAGGCAGCCAACTGCGGATATGACATCCCGTCTTTTGTCCCGTTTGTCACAATTCCAAACCACTGATCAGATTCTAGAATCAAGAAGTTTATTTGGTTGCCTTTATCTGGAATATCGGAGAACTTTCGCGATCTATCGAGGGAGCAAATATGATATAAAAGTCCGCCATTCAGACAAGAGTTCCGTTGTGTTACATTGATCGTTACAATAATTGTGAACGGACAGTGCAGTGTTAAAGAAAACATTAATAATTGACTGTACGTGAATAATTGTCAGTGAATAAATCAGTTGAAGTTGAACAAGTTTTTTCTATAGCAAAAAATATCACAGTATCAATCCATTTCAATGAAACAAATTTGGTTGGCTTTGCATTCTTTGTTTTAAACACAGTAAAACTGGTTCATTTCATTATAGAACAAGAAAAACTTATTTGGTTTTGATAGATATCCGGGTAAATAATTCACAAATTGCGAATCCTATAAGAAGCCTTGAACAGGAGTTTTCTTTCGACAAGAAGACTCAAAGTCATGTTAGCCAAGAAATGGGGATAGCATAATATAAATATAAATTTTCCAACATAAGGATTATTTAGTATCTCACTGACAACTCTCAAGCAATATCCATTAAACTATCAAGTTGCCTTATGTTTTCCAATGAATTAGCAATAAATAATTTCACGGTTGTTAAAAACCTTTCTTAATTTTCAAGATTTATGGTCAGTTAGTCAGACAAATTATTTATTTGACTAATAAACTTTGTTGAAATAACAGACAAAGATAATTGGTCTTAATCACCACGTTCGTTGTTAGAAATAATTGATTCGTATGTTTATGATTCAATGGAAGGCTTTGAAATGCCGAATTGCTTATAAGGTGCTGATATATTATTATTCGATTTTTCACAAAATACCTTATGTGAAGGTTCAATGCAAATGTATTTGCCCTTTCTTCAGATTCATTAAAGACAGTTTCTGGAGTAGCCAATGAGCAAAATAATCTTGATTGGTCAATCAGAACAGATTTGAATACATATTTTCCAAGATATTTCTAGAGAACTCGCAGTTCTGTGTAAGAGTTTCTTGGCCCCCCACTCGACCTCCTTTTCCATGCATATAAAATTCTTGGGGTACCTGTTATCGTCACTTAGCGGTACAAAGGTAGGGGGCCAAAATACCAGAAAAATTTGACTCACAAAAAACAAAAATTGATGAGTCCAAGCATATCAGTAGGCTACTGCCTGTTCATTGCCAACACGTCGTTCCCGGAGGATCAGGTTCAGAATTCTCTCCAGCGCTTTCGTGGTCTTCCCTGTAGTCTCTTTGCTACTGGAATACTAATTTTGGAATTTTTGACGAGTCTGTTGTCCTCCATTCTTCCTATGTGCTTATTCCAGAATCGTCTTGTCTGTCTCACCCATCTTCCTATGTCCTGTATCCAACCTTGTATTCTGATATCCTAATTTCGTTCTCTATCGTATATGGTTTTGCCTTGTATACTTCTTGGGGCCTCCATTTCAGCTGTTTCAATCATTTGCAGAGTTCTGTTTGTATCTGGTCTTGTTTCTGCTGCATATGTTATGATAGGTCATACTGCCGTTTTATATATTTTGACTTTGCTTTCCGTATTTGGGTATTTGTTCTTCCAGACAATTCCTCTCAAATATCACAAAATTCGAACAGCTTTCATTATTTGCTCTCTTACTTCGAGAATAAATGAAGCTTTTTTGATTTTCTCTCGAATGAGCAGAACCATCAGGGGATGGGGTCAGTGTGGGCTTTCCAAGTTGATGTGTTCTGCGCTGCGGGGGGCTGACCCTGTGTGATGGTGAATATGAAAAAATGCTACTCACTTCATAGATATGAGGAAGCGGTACACGGCTCCATGTGGCGTAGGACGGCAGGCCTGTTACGAACCTCCTCAAGGAACACTTTTTTTGTTTCTTTCTCTTTGTTCGACCCTTCCAGAATGGCTTCACAGCCTCACTGTTTGATTTGTTGTGGAATACTCTGGGTGAAATTCCATTTGTTAATCTGGCAGATTTTTTTTTGCTTTTGTGACTTCCCTCATTTTATAGGGGATGCATTTCTTGCAAAATTTTCCGAAGGCGGCTGGAATATTGATGAGCCTTGGTATTCAGGGTTGTATCGTGCGTTTTTAGAGGTTTTTTGATAAGGATCACTAGGACATTTTTCCACTTAGAGAGAAATCAAAGCATGAAAGACAACATGAAGATGAAAGGTGACGTTCAAATGACTTCATCTATCATCATGTGGCATTCTCGTTTTCGTATTTTGTCCACTACTGTTCGCAGTTCTTTATAGAATCTCTCTATCCTCTCTCTCCTTGCTTGTGTCTGGTGCATAAACGCACACGAAGTGAATTTTCCCGTGATTACTACTTATCAATACCTGTGGAATTCTGTCGTTAACTAGACTTCAATCTCTATCTGTTGTTTGTACTCTCGGTCTTTCAGTATCCCCACTCCCGAGCTTGCTATCTGTTCATGTGGGACTCCACTGTATATCAGATTATATTTGTCAATTTCGCATTTTCCCTTTCCTTGCTTCTTAGTTTCGCTAACAGCGCATATCTCTGTGATATTGTGTTTTAGTTCTTCTATGATCTTCTGATCCTTTCCATTCCAGGACATGATGTTCCAGGTGTCTATTCTTTGAGTTTATTCTGTTTTCAAATCCTTGTCCGGTTTCTTACCTTTGTCGTCATTTTTTCATCAATCGAATTCCGAGGCTGGCTTGTGGTTCTGTGAGCTGTATTGTTTTTTTCACCGCAGGTAGGGTGTTAACCTGACCTGTGAACACTCCTTCTGCGCCCGGGCTTGGGACCGGCGCCTCGCTCATTGAGCTACTCATTTCACACACCAGCGAAGTTGCGGAGTTGGTTGATTTGACTTTTTTATGAATATCAAATTGCGCTCAAGCAAAATCAACCAAAGTTTCGTTCGGTTCAAGACTCAATTGCTCCGAGTTAGAATCCATTTCTATGCAATAGACCTGAGATACATCCATAATAACACAAACAAACGAGGTTATATGTTATCTTGTACGTCAACATTCTCTGGAGCACATTGGTTAAGCCAACCGACATCGCTGTTACCTAATTCCGCTTCCCCATCGCAACCCCGCGGCGAATTTGCTTTTTCAACAAAAAAATTTTTTTTTTCTATTGGGGTGTCCGAGTGGGGAAGATCCCTTTGGGAGCACTGCCCTAAAATTCAAAAATACGCGTCCAGGTGTAGATTACTTATGAGCAAGGCAATATGAGTATGCAAATGAAAGATGAGTTGGACGCTGTGTACGAAGATCCTACATGACCATCAACCACTTAACGACGAAGAACGTTCGGGACGACCAAAAACTGCTATAGTTGCAGATCAGTCTGAATGATCTTGAGCAAAGACATCGTCGGAGATTTCCAAATGGTGCCGATCGACCTTCGAATTGAGGTCATATATACAGATGGCAAAGGCTATGAATATTAGGTCCTAAAGAACGCAATGATTTAGACATGGAAAAGTGGTCCAAGCGTTGAGTGCATTATTTGCACAAACGTGATTGTATGAACTTTTGATACCCTATTTTGGCGTAGTTTTAATGCAATATATCAGAGTTTTGGCACCGTCTGAATAGGTATAACATTATATGCGTCAAATAAAAATAAAGTGTTAACAGTAGCGACTGAAGGGAAATCGGCTCCAAAAAATAAAGAAACTGTTTTTTTCTGATGGAAAAGGTATGACAACTGTTCAATGAGATAGTCATGAGGATATCTCAATCGATTATCTTCAACCAAGAAAAGCCATTATAGAAGTATCCTTCTCATCATTACTCAACAAGCTGACAGGACGTTGCGAACAAAAATCTGTTTCACCCACCAGATCAAGCTCCTCAAGTATTGTCAAATGAAAATGTCACCGATTAGTATTTTGGCGGATTGAGTAGATGAAAGCAACTGGGGCTTCGCAGGACCAAGACGAAATATAAATGTTGTCTTGGTCTCGATATCTCAAGACCAAGACAAGACTCGCTCAGTCTTGGTCTTGGTCTTGATGGTCTTTTATTATTTATACCGAGTTTGCAACATACTCATAACATACCGCATAACAATTCTTCAATATATGTTTTTCATAAAACGTCAATCACTGAATGTTTAATTGAAATCGTAGTTCTAAACCGCAAAAAAATAATTCCCATTGTATGTTATGTTATGTTAACCATGTTATAGTTTAAAAAAAAACGTTTTAAATATGCGAAAGGCATAAGATCTTTTTGTCACAAAAAGAGACAAGTACTCTTTCTTATTATTTATTATTATCTGGAATGAAGGTACGATTTTAGCAAGCTGCACGAAATAGCAGTTGTCTCTTTTCATTGAAATTTAAAGCATGTGACATCAAAAACGTACGTCTTTCATATTTTTAGAGCGTTTTTCTTCATTGTGAATGGCTTGCATATTTTATTGCCTATTGGGCCAAATTATACGGGATTTATTTTTTTACTTACGTTTATAACCATAAGAACTTATCTAGGCACCCATGCCAAACAAAGGTTTCCGATAAGCGTCACATAGCTCATTTTGCATTTCATTCGCCTATTGTGTGAGATGCGGGGTTTGTATAACTGACAACGCTGCATGGTCTCCCAAAAAACCGATTTAAGCACGGTTTGTCAATACAATACAACCTCGATAATCCGAACTAGTTATTGCAAAGTACCGTTCGGAGTAACGATTTGTTCGGATTATCGGCTTAATTTTTTTAACAAAACAACTTTTTAGAACAATCCAAATGACGAAAAAAACAAAATAAAGTGACGACAAAAAAAAAATTACAGTATGAAAAACACTTTAGTTGTTTAGTGTTTTTTTTATGTTTCTGCCACTTCGCCTTCTCTCTTTGTCAATTCCTTGAGGAGAAAATGGTTTCAAACTAATGACAAAACAATTTATCTGTTTCTCACCAAAATATATTCACTTTTTTGGACTTTCTACTCCCGAAACTCAAGAATACGGTAGCAGGTGATCGGATTATCGAGATTTGTTCGGATTATGACTTTGGTCCGAGCGGTTTGGATTAGTAAATGTTCTGATTAGCGCATGTTTGGATTATGGAGATTGTACTGTATAGAGAATAGGTGAAAATTATTCCTTCTGAAAATTTACTCTATACCCACTTGTATATACATCAAAACTATGATGAATATACAAGAATAAAGAATATTTTCAATATTCAGTACCTAACACATAATTTACACTCACGTAGGAATGTGGGTACATTACTTGATGGTTTAAACCTTTTGTCACATTTATTTATTATCTACTTGTCACAGAGTTCAATACATTTTTTCGAACATCGTGATTGTTTGATTATATAGATGAATTATCATGATCATTTTTTGTGATGTAGAAAGATACACATTCAGATGGTGAATTTGGAGCTTCTAATTTTTCACGGAAACTACTAAAAATTTCGATCAAAATTACGGATATTCGTTTTAGCGATCTGGTAGCATGCACTGGTCTATACCTACTACTGTGAATTGAAAAATTCCAAAAATATATTTTTGAAGAATTGATTCACATAAAAGACTTATTGAAAGTAGATAGAGACATTTGCAGATTTTAATAAGTATTGTCTAGATTTTTCTTTTCAAGACCAAGACCAAGACGAGACTCTCGAGGTAGAGTCTTGGTCTTTGTCCGGGTCTTGAACGTCAAGTCTTGGTCTTGGTCTTGAGAAGATTTTCAGGTCTTTGTTTTGGTCTTGGTCCCGGTCTTGTCACCAAGACCAAGACAAGACCAAGAAAAGTCTTGTGGTCTCGCGAAGCCCTAAAAGCAACATAGCTATGAAAACTTTGTAGACTTACAAGTTGTGGTTTGTGTAGAAATATAAAAATAAGTTTAGAGGAAAAATGTCTTGTACCTTTGTAGGTTCAGATATTTACCAGAACATCGGATGCATCTAGTTCCAATTCCCATAGTATAGCGTAGGAGAAGTGGTTCAAATGAAGCAGAAAATTTCTTCATTATCATAACATTCACAATATAAAAAAAGTTATTCTTGCATGTGATAAATTGAAATTATAGTGAAGGACTCCAGTGACAATAGTTGGTGGAGAAACGTATGATGAAATATTTTTCAAACGGAGAAAGAATAAAAAGAGTTGACAATTTGTGTGGGCATGCAGAGATCATGAATGAATGGTTGATAATAGTTGGAAAATCACTTGTGAAAAATAAACAAACTTTTGGGAAATTATTTTTATTGATTCTTCGTTCATAGTGAATATATCTATCACAATGGTTAACAATCTTCCCATCCCTCTATGTAGGTACCCATACCTACCAATGATCTGATAACTATAGATAAAACATTCTATTCATAAACTGTGAAAAATTGTGCGGCCAACATCGAACATAGAAGAGACGTGAGGAGGAGTTGAGCGGGACACTGAGTGGGAAAACGTTTGCATCTCACTGGAATGTGCTTCGGTTACTACACGCGAAGCTGCCAGTGGCGTAACTATTTTACAGAATTCTTGAGTTCTTATTTACAGCAAGCTTGACAGTTGCGAGTCATTTCAATATACCGTATAAGTGAATAATGAAGCACTACAAACTAAACCAGAATTAAAAACAATCAACACCAAACCTCACTCAAAAAACAAAGAGACGCCAATGAGACGAGATATGAATGAAAACGTGTAGACAAAATCCGATTGATAGGGGCGGACTTACTGAAGACGCCAAGAAAACCTCCTTTTCTCAAATTGTCATGGAACCTATACAGGCAAAGACATGCACCAGAGAAAAGGCCAAACGTAATCTAGACCCGAGGCTAGAACGAAAACACGATACACCTACTCCAAAATTTGATTTGAATAACCCAATAACAAGATTTTTCCAAAATGATCAAGATCAGCTTGGTATAATAGTCCTGACGACTTTTGTCACGAGTGTCCACAGCTTCGACTATGGAGGAGATTAGCAGATCTCCAATCGGATATAGGGTGCGGCATAATGGACTCCTGTATTTCAAACAGTCACTGAATACTGCCCTGACGTATTAGAACTGCGCAGATGGTCCACTTAAGTGTAGTTAGTGATGTAGTTTTCAGTTGTCAACATTCCGGAGTGGTCGAGGGGCGACCTTTTACACACACACTTGGTCTGGCATTACACACATGCAAGACTTTGGCTCATATGCCATCGCAAATGTTTCATTTCCGAAAAACTGTATTGAAATTGAAATGAATCGACAATTGAAGGAGAACAAGATTTGCAAACCCTTATAAACCAGCTGGACGTCCTAGATCCGTAGGAACACCTGGAGGAGTGGGACTGGAAGCAAACTTCAGGGAACGGCTCCAGGTGTGAATTGCCCGTCAAGTGCAACCTTTACCAGATATTGTTTTTGAAAATTAACAAGAATATCATCATATTATGTGCTTCGAATGAATGACTTTTTTTCTCTAAGTTGAACTGTTTTTCACAATTTACTTTGGAAATGTGGGAGTCCATTATGCCGCCTGCGGTAGTTCAAAATAAAGAAACAATGATTCAAGAAGACATGAGATGCATAAGAGCCATTACTTCCATCTTCTATTTTCTTTTCAGATTAAGAATACTAGAAAACTGTTCAATTATATGGTTTTCTCTGTATAAATCGCATATGGACAGAATTGGAAAATTATAAAAGAAATTCATCACATATCTATCGGACAAACACCACTGGACATGCTTCAGTTTATCCTTAGAGGCCAGACTGCTGCTATGTGGTATGAAGACCTCAGAGCATAGACGAAAAGAGGCTATTTTATTCTTTCTTCATAAGATTTTTCACGGTGAAATCGACTGCAGCGAGGTGCTTGAATCAATTCAAGGGTTTGTTCCATCTAGACGCACTGGACCAACTATGGGTCTTTAGTGCTTCCTCTGATAGGGTGGTCTCCAACTGTGGTTTATTCCAATCGAGAAATAGATCAAACTCCATATGAATAGACTGTGATCACACCGCATGTTTTACTTTGTTTTTTGTCATGTCATTTTTGTAACATTATTTGTTTGAATTGAAGTCAAAAACTAGTCACTGAAGCTATGGCGTAACGAACCTCCGAGGTACTGTCCCTGATTCGGTTTTCTCTGTGCCTGTCTTTCAGTCGAAGAGCTGACTTGCCTGAATAAGATTTGTATATCTTCCTTCTATTCATCTGTCTGACATTTGAGAAATGAGTGTGAATTCACCATTTCTCCTTCTCCAGAAGGTCAGTGCTTCACGTTCAAAGACGATGCGTGGAACTGTTTCCTCCTTTTCATTGCATAGTGTACAGGGTGATTCATTTTCAGAGTCAGGGTGCCAGTTCTCGTAAACTATTCATCGTAGAGGCTTGCGGCAAAAATTTTTATCACTAAAACGGCCAAGAGAAAAACCTGGAAAATATTTTCAAGTTTCTGAAATGGTCGCTAGGGGGCGTAACAACCAACACCAAGAAGAAAAATATGATTTTTATGGAATTTTGTCCAATGAAAATATATCGATGAGCTCATTTTCGGATTAACTGACTATTTATCTACACTTTTTGTCCAAAACGTTTTTTTCTATCTATCATAATAAAGTGGTGGGGAAAGTTCAATTGTTTTATTAAACAAACGGATATTTCTCCCGTTTCGCTTGACCGATTTAAACGACCTTGGGCTCATATGAAAGAGCATGATCTGCACTTCAAAAAACTTTTTTGGTTCTGAATTTTTGACCTTCGCCGTTGCCGCTAGATGGCGTTAACTGAAATGGTAGCATGTTTTTGAGTTTTTTCCAAAAAAATCAAATGTAATGATATATTTATTTTTATATATTGTAAAAAGGGATACATTTTCCTATAAAAAAAAACAAAAAAATTGATGTTTTTTATTGTTTTTTTTTTATTTTTTTTTTTAAATTTTTTTAATAGGAAAATGTATCCCCTTTTGATATATATAAAAATGAATACACCATTACATTTGATTTTTTTTAAAAAAACCCAGAAACATGCTACCATTTTAGTTAACGCCATCTAGCGGCGACGGCGAAGGTCAAAAATTCGAAACCAAAATTTTTTTTGAAGTGCAGATCATGCTCTTTCATATGAGCCCAAGCTTGTTGAAATCGGTCAAGCGTAACGGGAGAAATCTCCGTTTGTTTAATAAAATAATTGAACTTTCCCCACCACTTTATTATGATAGGTAGAAATGAACGTTTTGGACAAAAAATGTAGGTAAATAGTCAGTTAATCCGAAAATGAGCTCATCGATATATTTTCATTGGACAAAATTCCATAAAAATCATATTTTTCTACTTGGTATTGGTTGTTACGCCCCCCAGCGACCATTTCAGAAACTTGAAAATATTTTCCAGGTTTTTCTCTTGGCCGTTTTAGTAATAAATGTTTTTGCCGCAAGCCTCTACGATGAATAGTTTACGAGAACTGGCACCCTGACTCTGAAAATGAATCACCCTGTACATATGGGAACATCATCAAGAAGGCTCATGTTATGCATATGTTTGCTTGAGGTGCAGAGTCCAGTAATATCTCTGTTACTTCCTCGAGCGGATTTCTGCTGAGTTCCAGTAGACTTCTAGTAAATGATGGTTGGATTTCCTGGTAGTTGGCACCATTTTATTTGTGGGAGTAACAGTTGTTTTTTGGACCAACAATTCAGCCAGCATCTTACAGAGTATTTAGTGATTCCGAAGGCAGGTTCTGGTATATTTGCAGCTTTGCGTGCCAGTTGGTCCGCTCACTCATTACCAGCTATCCGCTTGTGTCCCGGTTTTCATCCTTGAGTAACAACGTTGGTTGCTCTCAGAGTGTCAAGGTATTGTTGACAATTCCCGACTTGCTTGGATTTAGTTTCCCGACAGGGGAGGGTTTTGATTGTCGCTTGGCTATCACTCAGGATAAGGATTTTCCCCACCTTGTAGCCTCTCCTGAGATTCTCTTGAACGCACACGTTTATTGCATGTATTTCCATGTTCAGGCAAAGATTAGTGTACTCAAGCTTGGTTGAAGGAAACAAAGATAATTAAGCCAGTTTTCAACAATTCGTTTCCAATATACAAGGCTCTAATGTACATTATTGTCATCAAGTTTTATTGTGAGAACCCATGGACTCTGTCATAAATGTTGAATTTGAAACGAACTTTTGTTGTGGAAGACGTCGAGAATAAAATATCCAAGGAGTGCTAATCTATGATTCGGAGTGAAGTGATCCGTTGATAGCTAAGAAAAAATCAGATTTAGTTCAAGATCAGTTCTTTTAAGCTGATGAACTTCAACCAATCAATAATTACAAATTTATGTATCAAGAAGATCGCCTTTCTAGTTGTTCCAGAGAAATAAGTTGAAAATGTTCAAAATATTGTTTGCAAGTTGGCTCTCTCAGCAAATATTTGATACTTTTTCTCCAGAAAGAAATCTTTATCAGGAATTTGTTTAATCAATTCTGCACATCCAGTAAAAATCTTCAGATCATTAGCGATATTTTTCTACCTCTCCCAAGCATGCTACTGAGATCTTTGTACAATATAAATGGTGATCATTTAATTATCAACATTTTATTACACTTCATGAGCGGTTTCTATGAATAATAATCGAGTAATTATAGTAAAATATCACGGCGTTTGTTCTTGAATATGCGCTGCACAACAATTATCACCCCATGAGTTCCAATGCAAAATTGCTGCCATTCTGGATAATAAATTTATTTGTTTTGATTTATTGTGCAACTCAGACATCGTGACTATTTAATTTACTATTCAAGGCGGTGCTTTAATTGAGTCGTTAATTTGAAATTTGAAAAATCGCTTCACTTATCCAGTAGTAAATTACATGCAACTGAGAAAGGTGTGCTATGGCATTTCACTTTCTTTGTGGAGATAACCATTGTCGCACGCGCAAAAAAAAATTTTTTCTGAAGACTTGGAAATTAGATATCTGTATTTCAAAGTCTTTGAGACGATGTAGTCCAAAAAGAGAAAAAATAGGTACCATATAACGAGGAGGCTATTCGGCACAAAACTTCAACATTTTCATGAATAATTTTTTTGTAATATGAATAATCTGCCATACACCTTTGGACAAATAGGAGTAAGCACCCCATTTGCCTAGAGTATAGAGGAAAACTCCATTACAGTAATCAAACTTAATCAAAGTGAAATTCGAGATTATGAATATTTCACAGATAATTTGTTTATCGAAATAGGTATTTAATAATCTTGTTGTTTAAATGAAGACAAAGTTTTCTAGCTTTACAAATAAAATATAAAGTTTTGTCATTTTGTGCTTCATTCGAATAATAGACTCATGGAGAACGTCCGAACATTCTCTATAACGAAACAATCAGATATTATCACAAAATGGTGTATGCGCCACAATAAATTTCGTAGTCTATAGTTTGCTTCGGTGTCAATTTGATTATAGGCTTATATTCGGCATTCACATCCGAGACATACCCGATCAGTGAGAACCAAGCAAGAAAAAGTTTAGGGCGCGATGTTGATTGAAAGAGACATAGCGATCAACAATTGAATACACTACATACTGATTGATGCAAATATCTTCTCGTCCACTTTATTATTTTTTTCAGCTAGTCAACAATTATTCTAATTTGTTCTAAGATGATCCAATTTGAAATTGTTACTATTACCGGAATATACTTAGGTAGAGATATCGTTATATTCATTGATAAGAACTGAGATGCGTATTCTTCACATGAAAAAAGGTCGAAAAGTTCTCATGAACGTGTACCCGGAAATGCTTGTCACGAAGCTACAGGGTACTGAAGTTTTCAAAAATTTCTGGTTGTTTATCTCAAGTTTGAGAACGCTTCAGCTGATTTCGACGGACGACAATACGTTGAAGTTATTCAAGGCAATAACGGAAATATACACGAACATGAACGTGCCCTCCTTCCCTGGTCTTACAGTGGTCGGACATCAAAACATTCCGAACTAGAAATTCAAAAAAAGTTTTTATTTTGTGAAAACTGGTGACGTATGTGCGCGAAAAAAAACAGGGACAGCAAAATAGTTATTTTCCTAACAAGTTCGCAAAGTGGTGCTTTCCCGCACGCAAAAGCAGTTAGACGAACGACGCGAAGCGGAGTTCGGATATGCTTTAAGGGCGGGAAAGACACTTTGCGAACGTTTTAGGAACAATAATTTTTATGAAGGAATGGCTGTGTTGCTCATCTCAGAATAGCAGGAAGGAAAGAAGTCATCTCAGAATAGCAGGAAGGAAAGAAGTTGAAGTACTCTGAGCAAGTTTATTTAGTAATAACTGGCAAAGCGCTTTCGGCTAATACGCCATCTTCAGTGCCCCAACTGAAAGTGAGACTTTCAGTTGGGGCACTGAAGATGGCGTATTAGCCGAAAGCGCTTTGCCAGTTATTACTAAATAAACTTGCTCAGAGTACTTCAACTTCTTCCCTTCCTGCTACAATAATTTTTCTACGAGCGTTCACAGATTAGACACGAAAAACTTTAGATAATATAATATTTGAACGCACTTAAAAACATAGAACTTGAGAATAATGATTATTTATGCTTAACAATATATTTATATTGAAAGAACAGTTTGTGGCGGCAGCTGGAAATTGGATGATATGGGTATAATCAAAATCATAATTAATTTATTTTATATTTGAAATGCAAGGGCATGTCCGATCACTGTTCATAAAATTTCCTCTTTTTTCGCCTTATTCCCTGCTATTATTGGCATTACTGTTTTGATTTGACATGACACTCTAGACAGCTGCGTTAGTCAGTCTTCGTTTAATCGTTTATACTTTTATAAATTTGATTGTCCGTTTGTTTGTATACATGATCAGGTTTTTTTGATGCCAGTATTCAGCTCAAATCTTGCGAAGATTTCCGATAAACACAGTAGTTTGCACCGAAATCAAGCAAGAACAACTCACAAATGCCGATTGAAAGTCGTCATTATCAATGTCTGTTTACGTTACTGGCGAATGCGTCTTTAAAGCAAAGAAAGAAATGTGTTTTTCATTTTGATTTTGACTGAAAAGGGAAAAGTAACAAGAACAATATTTTGTGCATTACAAAGTGCATTATCTACAGTTAGGTTGGTATGGAAACGAAGTTCAAAACAACAAATTGGTAAGTAGTTATTTGAGTTGACATTTGAGAGCGGGAAAAGGTTACTTTGCACACGCAAATGAGTGTGCGAAGTGGTTACTTTGCGCACGCTCGTAGAAAAACCTTTTTTTCCACAAGCGTGCGGAAAATACCACTGTTCCGCACGCATTTTAGTTTTGAAAAAATTTTGTTCCTAACACTTGCGTAAAATGCTTTTTCCACACTTGATTTCTGGCCGAACTCCGTCGCGTCGAGGCTCTTCCCGCACTTGTAAGGTGAACTACTATTTATCCCCAAGGCTATTGGAAATAAAATATACTTGATACCAGGTGAACAAGTGGTCTGACCAATGATAGTTATTCACGTTACTAGTCCAGGAAATGACGTATTTAAGTACGAGTGAGGAATTTTTAGACGAGTTGTTTGGGCTAGTTTGGGATAGTATCGTACAATGTTTCATTGCATACTGTGACAATTTTTTTCAATCGTTTCAAAAGAGAAAGTGCTTTCATGTCAAACTACAAATTGAGAGAGCAGTCGTTGCAGCCAAACCATGTCATAACTTAGATAATATAGCTTTTCATGTTATCAACATTTTATGTCAAGTTATTGATCATAACCATAAGATGGCACCAGCCAAACCTACCAAACCATAACCCAAATTCCAAAATTAGTTGAATTATGTATTTTCTAATCCAATTTTACAGTCTCTGATGTTGTAAAGTGTCATTTACTGGACTGGTTTTGGGTCCGGTAAATTTTGATACATTATAGTACAGAATGAAATAATAGGTATTACATTTACCGGACTCAAAACCAGTCCAAATGACACTTCACAGTACAGCATGAAATAAAATAGTTTACAAATATATTCTCTTCAATCCAGGATCAGGCGGCAGTAAAAAAGCAGGCATCGAGTTAGAATTTTCAGAACCAGGGAAGCAGAAATAGACCATAGAAAACCTGGAATCATATTGTCATTTGTAAGATCGTGAAATATAGAATGTATAATCAATGAGTAAAATAGGATACCTACCCCACACTACGTACCTTGATGGTGTTTCCACATTATGTCGAAAGGGGTCAAGGAAGAGACTTTTGAAACCAGAGGAGTTCCAAATGTTCCCATCTATGTAATACAGGGTGTCCCGAAATAAGACGTCAATAATTCATCTATAGTATTTTACGCTTCCAAATAGAAATAAAACTTTGTATTATAAACTAGTTTCCACAAACTCTTCGTTTTCAAGATACAGGGGGTGAAGCCCTGATGACGGGTTTTCTTAGGTATTTTCGAAACCGGTCGAGCTAATTGAATAAAATTTGGTACAGTTACCTAACTTTTCACATTCTATCTAATGAATTAAGACTAAGTATTGTATACTCTTCACGAGTGAAATATACAGGGGCGGATTTGAGGCAAATAGGTCCCAAATTTTCTGGTTGTTGATTTTAAGAAACTTTGCCTACAAATTTTGTGAATCTGGAGTTTTCTACACAAATGAGATACTCTTGTAACTATTTGAGACGCACGATTTTCGAGAAAAACGCATTTGAAAATCTATTCACACACTGTTTTTAGTGAAAAATGTCGTGTGCATCTGGTCATATGCTATCACAGGTACAGCTTGTTCAATGCTTGTATGCGGTCACGTTACAGTATTTGACGTTTGGCAGTATGTCGTAGATTGATCGCTCCACATGTGACATTTGTCAAATTGATCCGAAAGACCCTCGTCCAGACGTACATGATTTTATTTCCAATGTGTTAGAAAAGTATGACGTAACCGCAGGAAAGCCATGAACAGACAATGAACCCGTGCTTTTGCTAAGAGTTTCGGTATATGCAATTTTGTTTGTAATAATATTTTCGAATGCATTTTCTCGAAAATGGTGCATCACAGCGAGCTAGGGAAAAAGTACCTTGTCCATGTAAAAATATCCAGATTTTGAAATCGTGCAGGCAAAACTACTATAAATCAACAGACAAGATTTTTGTCGTTTTTTGTTGTTTTTTTTTTCTTTCATTGAGTTCTTAGATACGAAAGAACATCCTTAACCTGAAAATAGATGTTTTGCTCTCTCGAGACATTGTATCAACTGACTCCTTTCCAAAAGAGTTTCAATGAAATTAGGGCTATCGTCACCATTTATTCCAATAAATATTCTGTTGTGTTCCTCAATCTAGTTCATGAATTTTAGAGGTTGCTCCTACTTAGGGCTTCGCAAGCCCAAGACCAAGACCTTGGTCTCGAAAAATATATGTGGTCTTAGTCTTAATATTCTGGTCCCGATATCTCAAGACCAAGTCAAGACTAGTCTTGTAATCTCGCGAAGCCTTACTGTCACTTGTTGATGATGACGACAGAGAAGAAACTCGAGATTGTGACAAATTTTGAGAGTACAGCATCATCTTTTAGTCCCAAATTATATTTTAGGCTTTAGTTGAATGCAATGAATTTCTATTTCTATTTTAGAGCGTGGAAAACGTGTTTAAAATGTTGACATCTAATATCGGGGACCTTGTATAGCCGCCGAGTTCGATGAGATCATGAATATCGAAGTACAGAGGTTACCCTAGATGCGCGTTACGAAAGAGTTTTTTAAATTTCTAATGCTTACTCTGTGTATATTTCCTGTTCTGCTCCTGGGGGAAGCACAAGTATAAAAGCCACAACATCAGTAGAACAATCAACAGTGTTTTTTTTTATTAAATTTTTGTCTATGCTGACTAGGTCGCTTCTCTCACGGTTCAGAGAATCTGCGTTTTTCGCACGAAACAAGATAAGCAAACAAAAATGATAATTCTCAAGTTAACGGCTATTTGACAGATGTATTTTGTGACTATCAGTCTGGTGATTAAATTTTTTAGGTCTATGACGTGTTTTTAATAATATTCACCTCAGATTCTCCACATTTTTAAATTAAAATGGATTAATAACTAGCAACTGCTCCTCAATCTATTTCAAATATGATGGTTAGTTAATTGTACTTGTCTGTCTTTATATTAACATTTTACGGATCATTAAATTATTAGCTAGTCAACGAAATCTTCAACATAATTGAAATCAAATCACCATAAAACCAATATATCGCGCCAATTCCGGCAGGTCAGATTGAAATAGTGATTACCATTTCATAATACTGTCTGGAAAAACCGTACCCAGTTTCATTCGACAGACATCAGTCAATGAATGAAGGTATTACCGATAATTAAAGGGAACAAAACAATGCACAAACCAAAATGGGAACAAAATGATTTGTCGAAACGAATAAATCTCTTTTTTTTGCTTCCGATTTTAACAAAACACAGGAACTACAGCCACCGCTTTGACTACCTTCAGAATGAATATGTATTTTGAACATTTAATATTGGATCGCATAACTAGGTGATCCGCTTTTATTCATTGGTAAAACTGAAATGATTGACAAGGAGAAAAGGCAACAATCGTATTCCGGTATCTAACCTATGTTCTGATCTTTTTGATTACTTAGTATAAGGTATCTTTGAACACGATTTTTCGTAAACACCACTTGATAAAAATACAGGATCTGCATGGATAGTATTGATAGAAACTATTGGAAACTTTCGATAACATAAAAAAAAACTGAAACGTTATGACTCAAATTCTCATATTTTCAAATGAGTTTTAATAAGCAATATCACAAGCCCATACAGGGTGTCCTAGAAAGAATGGGACATACGGTAACAGCAGATTCTCCACCCAGAAATATTGCGATCGCCCCGAACCTGACTAAGTTTAATTTTTGATTTGAATAACCTACGAAAAAATCAAGTTATATCGATTTCTTGATATATGGGGGTTGTTTGACATGAAAAATTCAAATCTGAGCATGGAATTGCTTTCAATTGTAGGGGGCGCCACTTACAAACCTTTTCACAGATTCAAATATTCATAATTTTTTTGTACGCACTCGTACATTCTTTTCAAATCGAAAAATTGAATTTTCCATCGGAAACAGTTTAAATATGTCAATGTTTTTTATTCGGTCCTCTTATTACCTACTTACTTTTGATTGAAAATGTTATCATCTCCTGAAACTCTTGAACGCGTTAATTCATCAAGTTGCGACTAAGAGGTTTCTTCTTGCAAATTTTATGACTCTGAACTTCTGAATTGGCGGAAGCAGCGATATCCGACTCCTCTTGCCTCGATTTGCTTTCAATAAACAAAGTGTTCTCTCCCAAAAGAGGCCTTTATCGGTGGAATATGTTCTCAACTGAGGTTATAGGCATTTTCATCAGGCAGACTTCACCTTCCTTGTCTTCAATTCAGGAACAACAATCAAATATTTTAAACTGAAGAGACGCAGAATGTCACGAGGATAACACAGTGGTTGTATTCTTTTAGCAACTTTCAACAATAAAACACGTTTATGGTGGAGGTATGAGTTTGAAAATTACTTTCAGTGTTTTCTTTTGGTCACTTTGATTATGATTTTTCACCGCAAGTCCCTACAATGAGAGGTTTTTCAGAAAAAGCCGCTTATATGGAAACCCTGCATGTTACAACGAACATTTCAATGGCTATTATGGTGACTATATTCTCCAATATTTCGAAGTCTCCACTTGTCTTATGATAATTTTATTTTATTGTTTCAAAATGTGAATAAAACGTTACACTGTGTATCAACATAATTATTGTGATTGATGAAACATTGGAATATTGTCTTCTCAAAGCTTCGGGGATCAAGAATAATTGATTCGTGCATTATGCAAACATAAATTGCTAGCAAGCGTAGCCTCATATCAATACATCACAGTGAGATGTGTATTGACTAGGATTATTTATGTACTGACTCCAATATGATCTCTTCAGAATCCCAAACGATGCAGTTGTCGTGACTTTTTCAACATATGACATAGATGCCTGAAAATAAAATAAGCTTTCAATATGAAGTATCGGTCAGACTCTTTGGTTATGTTTTTTATGTTTGGTTAAGAACACACAGACAAAATGTTTTGAGCGAGTGCTAGTTTTTTTTTGTGATGTTACTTAGAATGAAGAAAAATCATGAAACTATTTGACGAAGTGGTATAAAATAGATTCGCAATCCTTGATCATACATTCCGCTAAGTCAAAATCCTGAAAACAGAGCATTTCTCCATCAGTATTACAGATTACAGGTTATCTCCAATATGAGAGAAATACTTCATTGATGACTACAGATTTGCCCTCTGTGTTTCTATAGAGGTTGAACAATTTCCCTGTCAGGTGGAAAAGATCATGGAAGAGTAGCTTAATGATGCTTATCTTGTTCCTGAAAAATTTTATACGAAAGTTCCTTGATTTTTACTTTTTTTGTTGCTCTATTTCTCTGGAATTCTCTCTATAATGTGAGTTGTGACCCTGAAAAGGGACGTTGGAGTTTATATATGTGGTTTGGTATACTGGAAGGCAAAATTATTGGGTCATATTATTATTTTTTTGAGCAATCCTCAAATGGCAATTAGTACAGTTAATCAGGCACTTTGGGTCCCATCAAATGACCTCCGCTCTGATTCCTTGTCAGTTGCTTTTGATCCATCAGAAAAGCTTAAATTCTAAAAGTTGTATCCCGCCGCCCCCCGGTTTTTGAGGAACTTAAAACATTTTTGGATTTTATATTCTTTGTAAATCGTAGGTCGCACAGTTGAACAAAAAATAAAGACAATCAAATTCTCTACAATTTTTGTCTCTTTTAAAATAGCTCATAAATTTACCGTGACAAAGTTAGAGCGCGTCAAAGTCGATTTTTTTGCTTTTTTGAGGGTCAAATAGTTTTTTTTTCAACATCGCAAAGCTTTGAATTGGAGATCATGAAAATACCTACAGAATTCATTTGCCTTTTTTTTTCTACGACGCATCGTTCGCGAGATATATTGCATTCAATGTCAAAATGTGCATTCTATTATGTAATGGAAGAAACATGAAATGGGAAATTTTTAACAGGAAAAAACCAGCTGCTCGATACGTGCAAATGGAGAATTTAAACTTCTTTCATAATAATGTGAATAATCACCTATCTGCATTGAAGTCTGGCTTGAACATGCGTAGGAATCCAATACCCATGCATTCAAAGGACAATTAATATTAGAAAAATATGAATGGTAATGAATGCACGATGGAAATCAATTGCATTATAAATAAGCAAACATTATTTTCAATCAAATCAAGCAATAACTTTTCTTCTTTCCGTTAACATAATTTGTGCGTCGAAAATGTTATGAACGTTTGTTTGCAAGATTATCACGGGCCAAAAGCGTTATCACTGCTTGTCCCATTACTATTAATCAACATTAACGTGGTATGTTACTTTTTCGATCTCCCCTGTAGTCGTTTGATTTACTGGCAACAGCGCACTGGTTAAAAGTCTTGTACGTCGCTGATGTCTGATGTCAGTTTTCATTAAACGTCCTTCCTTTTCGAACTCGACTTTGGTAGCGAACGGCTGGAAGTTGGGAGACATTCGCATCTCCATGTGTTAGCTCCAGGGGTAGAAAAATAAGTAACCTCAAGATAGTCTATTCAGGTAACTCATTTTTCTTTCATTGAGTTGAGCATTTTTTTCTTCAACGTTTGTACGCATTCAGGCCTAAGACGATGACCACCTCCCACTGATGTAGGTACCACGTTAAGGGTGTCTTCTTCCCTACCACGACCGTGATTGATCCACTCCACCCTGATTGCTTAATTGCCGAACCTGAGCATGGGATTAATTACCAATCCTTGAGGAGTTGTTGAGTGAAGCTTGAATAGAAGAACCGGTCAAGGTATGTCGTTTTTGTTGAATCGACCTTCGTTTTTATATTAAGGTTGCACGTTTAATGAACGTTTTGAGTGAACTATGGGGTTGATTGTCGATTATTTTTTAAGTCTTAATTGGGGTAAATATCAATCATGATCAAACTAATTACTTTTCGTGACTCGAGCAAAATATGGTTATTTATTTAATTTATTTGTTCTGAATTCGACTCAAGTCGGGTCGGTCTGGGTTCAGGTTGGGCTGAAATTTAACTGATAAATAAGTCAGTTAATCGTCAATTGTGGAAAATAGACATATTATGGGTTATTGATAATAAGCTGTGAATGTATTCAACTCTGGGGATTATTTTATTGGGTTTTATTGTATTTGGGTGAAAAGTGCAGTTCAATTATGATGACTATGCAATGCTAAAACAGGTTTTCCATATAGATCGTTCATCTGCTTGGGGAACTGGTACAGTACAGCCTACACGGACTGTTTTGGGGTTTTTCTCTTCTTGGTTTTTGGTGGAGTAAAGAACCTAGCAAGCTGTTGCGGTGAGCCGTATCTATATATTGTTTTATTTACGTCAGTGTTACGGTCAGTCGGGATTTATCTATTTTTTTTTATGAATACTTTTGTGAAGCGTTGTGACGTCACATAGCGGCAACTCAGTTTGTGAGTGATCTTTTTATAAGTTAATCGGTTCAACTGCTCGCTTGTTGGATTATAAAATTTGACAGAATAACGTTATTAAGGTTATAGCGTTTTTTTTTTTAATTATTAATGATCGGATTTGTACTGAACCTTTTTCTTGATGCCGATTCATTACACAAATTGCACATATAGTTGAACTGAGTTTTTGGAAAATACAAGTTTTATTATTTACTGATTTCTTGTACATGCGATACGGACGTATGTTTTAGGTACTTTGCAAGTATGCACGGTATTACTGTGTAAGATAATTTTGGATTTTAATAATTTTAATATATGCGAATGTCTTGGGAGTTAACTGGTTTGATTTGAGAGTTGGTAGTCCTGATCCCTGGTTTTGTCGGCGGTAAGTAAGGCAGCTACGTACTTTCTTTCGTTAATTGTTAAATAAACTCAATTGGAATCGAGAAGACCTCGAAGGTTGGGATTCACCTGCACGAATCTCTGGCGCCCACTTTAAATAAACCCCCTTCAAAGCTCCAGAACTCTGAGTTCCGGGTAAGCTTAGCCAACGTGGCTTCCAATTGAGAGGTTTGATAATTGCAGGACTGAGAGTGCTTGAGCTAAGCTTGCGCTTTAAATTTTTTTTGCGTGATAAATTTTGGCGCCCAACGTGGTTATAATATTTAAAAGGAATAATAAGTTAAATTTTGAAGCCTAACGAAATAGTTTTTTTACTGGGACCTTTATTCTTTTTCTTGGGATTTTTGAATTTTGACGCGGTTTTATTGGCCTCTTCGAAAATTTTTTTTTTCTCTAGGGAGAGGGGGAATTTTGTAAGGCCATCAGCTAGTCTCAAGTACAGGGGTGATGCTTGCCGACGACTTTGACCGTTGGATCGGATCTGCCGCTTTCAAATCATACTTACTTGTGTGCGGACTGTGTTTGTGATTGATGGATATAACCTATTTTGCGGCTTGGAATGTTTGATATATTTTGTATTTGAGATTTTGTCAAGTTTCATGTGATGTGATCGTTCATCAGTCAGTTGGTGTATCATGTTTGGATATTTCCCTCTATTCTTGTAACTGGAAATCTGGATAAGTTTCACCCAGTCTTCTCATAGCCAACTCTTCTATTTTGTGCAGGAGACGGGTAGATGTCTGATGAGTACCGCTGAACTTATTGTAATGGAGTTATGTACAGGTCAGACTAGCTGAGGAGTACCGCTGAACTTATTGTAATAGAGTTATGTATAGGTCAGACTGTCTGAGGAGTACCGCTGAACTTATTGTAATAGAGTTATGTACAGGTCAGACTAGCTGAGGAGTACCGCTGAACTTATTGTGATAGAGTTATGTACAGGTCAGACGACTGCCTGCCTCTGAATCAAAGGACGGGAAAAGCAAGATGGGAGTGTATGTTGAGTGACTGTCATTTGCTGAGTGAGAGCCGTGAGATGTTTTTGTATTTGTTGACCTCTTTGTATGTTTGTGACCTGGAAATTGTTTTCCTACCCTGGATCTAACTTTTGGTTGAGGAGCCTTACGGTGTCAGGCGGAGGAATAGGCCCGTGGCGGAAAACTGCCGGAGGTACAAGTCCTCCAAGTGTTCACTCTTTGTTGTGAGTACCATTTTATTACGGTACGCTCATTTGGTTGAGGAGCCTTACGGTGCCAGGCGGAGGAATAGGCCCGTGGCGGAAAACTGCCGGAGGTACAAGTCCTCCAAGTGTTCACTCTTTGTTGTGAGTACCATTTTATCACGGTACGCTCATTTTGTTGAGTAGCCTTACGGTGCCAGGCGGAGGAATAGGCCCGTGGCGGAAAACTGCCGGAGGTACAAGTCCTCCAAGTGTTCACTCTTCAGGTGCCAGTTCATTCAGATACCGTTGCCTGTTCACCTGAATTTTCAAATCACTCTTTCCGTTTTTCATCGAGTGTGACATGTATTTTACGGATCCTGATTCAATCAAGTTTTCTTGGCATACTTGGCTGCGGTTGTCATTTGTTCAGTCTTGGGAAGTTTATAGCCTGAATAATGTGTATTTTCTCTTATGAGGTTTTTCAGATTATATTTACTTCATTTGAGAATTCAGTGGTTTTGTGCTTGCTTTTGGTAGTGGTACTGAATTCTTGCCATTTTTGTATGGATTTTAAAACTGAGACTGTTGTCAGGTGATGACTCATGGCCAGGTATAGCCACACATCGTCCATTGGTTTGGATTCGGTGACATTGCCGATGGTATTGGTTTTGGGAGGTCTGCGATCATTTTGCCGATGTGCGTTTTTCCTTTTTGAAGGATTTTGGATTGTAGCACCTCGTTGAGTTTCAGCATTATTTTGGATTGTGTTGACTGGTTTGATGAATGCTGAAATCTCGCCATTTATTGGGATTTTAACTGAAACCTTGCTGTTGTTTGGTGATTGCCGATTCTAGACTTTCAGTCTGTTTAATGCAAGTCTATACTTTATTCGATACATTCACGTCATCAGGTTGTTGCGTAACTAACCCTGTTTTTGAGTCCTGTTGGAATAGTTCTGTGCAGACACCTGGCTGTGGTAAAAGTCCACAAAGTGGGTAACGGGGTTGAAACCTTCAGTTCTTCTTCGTGGTTGGACCTTCAGTCACCTTCAACATTTTCAGTGACTTTTTTTTTAAATTTTTAGTAACTTTTTCTTCAATTTCCAGTAACTTCCTCTTTCCCTGTTGTGATTTTCAGACAGTTCAACAGTTTTTGGCTTACCGTGTAATTTTGTGATACCTTGATTTTGTGATTTTCGGTTTGGATTGTCTGACTGTCTGAGGTCAGTTTATCTTTATTCACTTTCACTTTTCATTGTTCTATAGGTCAAAATTACTCTTATGGAAGGTAGTTGGTGTTAGGCATTGGATCAGCGCCAATTGGATTACAGTGACTTGATGAGGCATTTCATTGTTTGTATAAAGCTTGGAGCGCACTTCATTCCGTTGGTGACCTAACAAAACTTGTAATAGCCTGTGTAGCCCTGAGTATTTAGACTTTGTTTTTCTTAATTATTTTTTTTTTGTTGGATTTCCCTATCTCTCTTCTACCGATTGTGACTTTACCTTGATGGATAATTACCGATTTTTGACTTTTAACCTACGTGGTTATTTCCTGATTTTGACGTTTGGTACTTTTTGAACCATTTTCGCTCACCGGAAACGGGAGGATGGGCGTTGGGAGGCTATTGCTGGGGTGGTACTCCTAGTGGTGTGAGTTAGGGGTATTGAACCGTTTGAAGCTCCTCCACGACATGGACTCAACGAGGCATAGCTACTGCGTTCCATCTCAGCCCCGTTTATCCGGTTATTCCCGATTTTGTCTTCCCTCTTTTACGAGGCTATGGACCCTGTTTGGGGGGTTGTGCAGAGTACCCTTACTCCGGGTTCTGGATGAGGTAGAAGCCCTCTAAGTGCTGGATTCCAGAGGCCGTCAGCGCTGGTTTTCTTGCGGTGGTTCTCTTTGTTTAAATTTATTTTGTTTAATCCATGTGGAGCTTTTATAACCCGTCATTTTTGAGGCCACCTGGTGTTTTCCGTAGAGAGCACTCATCAGCGTAGTACGCTATAGTACAACCCGTGTAATGAGTTCGGTCAAACTCATTCCCTGTAGTTTAGTGGGTCTAAGGGGTTAAAGAGGTGAGAGTTGGTATAGTCTTCTGTCCTATACTAGACTCCCTCAGTCTACTCACTCCATGCTGGTTTGGATTGGTCGGACTTTGAGTGAATGCGCGTGGTCAACTCTTGTAAGACCAGTACACGAGGTATCCTCAGTCCCATTGAGGTTACGCAATGCCGGTTAGGAATTCCACAAAACATCTACGGAATTTCAAACTGCAAGAGCTGATTCATGTGATTTTCCGAATCTGATAGGTCTGGATCAGTAGGGTTTGTTGTCGTGTTGTCCTCCGACAGTAGGGGCGTCTTTTCACTTTGACCGGTGGTCATCCTTATTTCCTTTCTGAGTTTTTTTTTTTCTTTGGTAATTGTTTTCTGTTTTGCTTGAGTCCGAATTGGTCATCTTTAAGGTTTTCTTGTCTCGTTTTAATCTTGTCTCGGCCTATCGTCGAAAATCTATCCTAGTTTTTCTCCTGTCTAAGGAGAGGGGGAGTTATCACGGGCCAAAAGCGTTATCACTGCTTGTCCCATTACTATTAATCAACATTAACGTGGTATGTTACTTTTTCGATCTCCCCTGTAGTCGTTTGATTTACTGGCAACAGCGCACTGGTTAAAAGTCTTGTACGTCGCTGATGTCTGATGTCAGTTTTCATTAAACGTCCTTTCTTTTCGAACTCGACTTTGGTAGCGAACGGCTGGAAGTTGGGAGACATTCGCATCTCCATGTGTTAGCTCCAGGGGTAGAAAAATAAGTAACCCCAAGATAGTCTATTCAGGTAACTCATTTTCCTTTCATTGAGTTGAGCATTTTTTCTTCAACGTTTGTACGCATTCAGGCCTAAGACGATGACCACCTCCCACTGATGTAGGTACCACGTTAAGGGTGTTTTCTTCCCTACCACGACCGTGATTGATCCACTCCACCCTAATTGCTTAATTGCCGAACCTGAGCATGGGATTAATTACCAATCCTTGAGGAGTTGTTGAGTGAAGCTTGAATAGAAAAACCGGTCAAGGTATGTCGTTTTTGTTGAATCGACCTTCGTTTTTATATTAAGGTTGCACGTTTAATGAACGTTTTGAGTGAACTATGGAGTTGATTGTCGATTATTTTTTAAGTCTTAATTGGGGTAAATATCAATCATGATCAAACTAATTACTTTTCGTGACTCGAGCAAAATATGGTTATTTATTTAATTTATTTGTTCTGAATTCGACTCAAGTCGGGTCGGACTGGGTTCAGGTTGGGCTGAAATTTAACTGATAAATAAGTCAGTTAATCGTCAATTGTGGAAAATAGACATATTATGGGTTATTGATAATAAGCTGTGAATGTATTCAACTCTGGGGATTATTTTATTGGGTTTTATTGTATTTGAGTGAAAAGTGCAGTTCAATTATGATGACTATGCAATGCTAAAACAGGTTTTCCATATAGATCGTTCATCTGCTTGGGGAACTGGTACAGTACAGCCTACACGGACTGTTTTGGGGTTTTTCTCTTCTTGGTTTTTGGTGGAGTAAAGAACCTAGCAAGCTGTTGCGGTGAGCCGTATCTATATATTGTTTTATTTACGTCAGTGTTACGGTCAGTCGGGATTTATCTATTTTTTTTTATGAATACTTTTGTGAAGCGTTGTGACGTCACATAGCGGCAACTCAGTTTGTGAGTGATCTTTTTATAAGTTAATCGGTTCAACTGCTCGCTTGTTGGATTATAAAATTTGACAGAATAACGTTATTAAGGTTATAGCGTTTTTTTTAATTATTAATGATCGGATTTGTACTGAACCTTTTTCTTGATGCCGATTCATTACACAAATTGCACATATAGTTGAACTGAGTTTTTGGAAAATACAAGTTTTATTATTTACTGATTTCTTGTACATGCGATACGGACGTATGTTTTAGGTACTTTGCAAGTATGCACGGTATTACTGTGTAAGATAATTTTGGATTTTAATAATTTTAATATATGCGAATGTCTTGAGAGTTAACTGGTTTGATTTGAGAGTTGGTAGTCCTGATCCCTGGTTTTGTCGGCGGTAAGTAAGGCAGCTACGTACTTTCTTTCGTTAATTGTTAAATAAACTCAATTGGAATCGAGAAGACCTCGAAGGTTGGGATTCACCTGCACGAATCTCTGGCGCCCACTTTAAATAAACCCCCCTCAAAGCTCCAGAACTCTGAGTTCCGGGTAAGCTTAGCCAACGTGGCTTCCAATTGAGAGGTTTGATAGTTGCAGGACTGAGAGTGCTTGAGCTAAGCCTGCGCTTAAATTTTTGCGTGATAAGATAATAAAAATCAAAATAAAATAGATTAACAATTGAATGATTAAAATTATTTATTGCCTGAATTATTATGTTTCATAAGTTGCTCTACCTGTGTGTTTCATTGATATTTTCTGTTTTATATATATTGGTATGTACATTTTAGCTATTTTAGTGTAGAAAATTTGATCGTCTTCATTTTTTGTTCAATACAATTATCTGTGCGACCTATGCTACAGCCAGAAAATCAAATCCTAAAATGTTTTGAGTTTCTCAAAAACGGGGGGGGGGGGGCGGAGGGATACAACTTTTTGAATTTGAGCTTTTCTAATGAATCAATAATAACTGACAAAATATCAGAGCGAGGGTCATTTGATGGAAGTCAAGATCCTTTTTGAAGCCAGATTAAGAGGATTTATCCGGTCTGAAATTTTTCTCAATGCAAGCATTTTTTTTGGAATGCACCATTTTTTTATTACATCACCTTTTGAAAAAATTCAAGTCTCATTAGGTAGGTAAGATATCAAACTAGGCGACCTAATATCTATTTTTGAAAAAAACCGGTTACAAAAACGGTATCTCAATGTTAAAAAAATACGAGAAATCTATATATTCCGCCCTCTTGTGAGAGACGTATAATCCGTTGAATCAAAAAAAGCGATAGTGAATTAACCAAATTGAACCTTTCTGAGATCATTTCTTACAATTTCCGTTTGATATAATTAAACAGAAATCAGTAATCTTCCACAAAATCTCATGTAATTCACAATGGATTGCCACCGTCTTCGAACAAAATCTATACCCATCTCTTTTGAGGCGTAATGTCTACATAGTTTGGTTGGCGTGATAAATGTGTGGAATTTTCGTTAACAATTTTTTTCAGCTGATATTTTGAGTAAGGAACAAGAGCTGAGGCATCATTGAGCTACTTTTTCATGAAAAAAAAATCATCCCAATGCATTTAATTTTTTTCAGAAAATTCATCATTTTTGTCGTAATAGCAATTATTCTGTATAGCAACGATATTTGAAATCAACAAAACTCCAGATTTAATAGCAAAATCAGCTTACGTATAACATGTTTAACATTTTTTTAAGAGAATTCCTAAATCTTTATTCTTTAATACGAAAAAACCATTTTTGAGATGCTTGACCCAGAATAACTCAAAACGCTAACAAGATATCGATCATATCACATTCAAATAAATAAAATAATTCCGTCAAATAATAAATGAAGCGTTACCATGGCGGGATCTATTTGGAGGTCACTCTGAGGGAATGAAATCGACAACTTGAATTTGAAAGTACCGGGCCTTATACAAGTAAAAAAGTGTATGCAGAGTTTCATCTCACTCGAAAATTTTCCAGAACAAAAACCAAAAAATCATTTTATGAGAAAAAATATCTGTCAATTGAATTAAGGGAACAATGATTCAAATTGGTGAACAAATCTGATTTGAATTTTATACAAAAAAGATTAAAATTTCATGAAATTTGAACGGGAACGAGGATCAGTAGTTCCTCAACAATTCAAAGAATTGATAAACCATTATTCTTATAAGTCCAGGTGGTAGTGACAGTTTTTCTTACTCATTTTCCCAGTCCAAGTCTGTATATTATTATGGTATGTCCGCGGATACGGCACAAGAGGATACATGGACCAAAAATTGAAAGATTCCATAGAATCATTCTTGACTCAAAAGTCTGCTTGCTGAAAAAATAGAAAAAAATTGATTTTTATTAAAAATTAAAAAAAATGTAAAAACATTAAATTAAACAAGAGCAAACAGTAATTTTTTTGCCTTTTTACCTTGAATGATAAATGAAAAACTTGCTCCAAATTTTTCCCTAACCCTGAATTCGAATTTACTGACGAATATTTTGAATCTATGAAAATTTACAAAAAAATGAAATAATTTGCTGGGAACTCGAATTTATACATGCACAAAGTCCAATATCTTTAACGAGAAAAGAGATATTTCAATGCGGTTTGCGGTAAACTAACATGATATACAGGGTTATTCATAAAGTCATGCAAAAAATATTTTGTGAGTATGCCATTTCGGTAAGCATTGAATTCAGGCAATACAATATGGTTTGTTACTGTGGTAGTGTTAATATCTCCAGGCATTTTTTTTCAGTTTTTTGAATGCAAGCTCGTTGCCATTAGATACGCTAGCAAACATCAGGGAGGGGAAACAAATGTTTCAAATGCTGTAACTATGCAATGAATTGATGGGTTTTTACGGTTTTTGCAGAGCTGGAGACCATTATAAAAGAGAATTTGAAATGAAAATAGACACTTCTTTTTCAACGATAATGCACCTACACTCATGATCAAATAAATAGCCTACGCCTGAATTTGATAAAACCTTGATACTGCATCAGTTATCAAAGAAGTATTGGTTCATTTTAAAGCTTCAATCCATTTGTCAGTATACGGACTCTGTTTATTTTAAAAATTGGGCTTTTTACCACGTGAAAAGATGTCAATGAAAAAATTGTTTTCTGTGTTACATCTGGAAAAAAAGGCTTGCACCATTCGAGAGTTGGGCGAGATTTATGAAATTTCACAATTACTGAACTCACCAGCATTGAAATTTTAAACATGGCAAAATTTACAAATCTTCCATGATCTCTTCAAAATATTGCTAAGTTTGAAATTTAATTGCTGCACTATCCTTTGATGAATTATTGTGGAATGTCTGATTGTTGCTAGCCATTTTCATCAAAAGTTACACAGAAAAAAGGTTAATTTTCAACATATCTCTATGTCATAATAAATGTGATAAAAAGGCCTTGAACAATTTTTCCAAAAAATCACCTGGACCCGTGAACTGACAAATGGATTAAAGTTGTTCAATACAGCAATACGTTTTTGATAACTGTTGATGTTCAACTTTTATAACAAATTCTGGGCTAGCGCTATTAATCTGACCATGAGAGTTAGTACCTTATCGATTCAAAAAAAAGAGTTTATTTCAAACATTTTGCTCCACCAATTTGATGTTTGTTGGCGTATCTGATGACAACGCGCTTGAATTCAAAAACTGACAAAGATATCTGGAATATTAACATCACCATAGTAAAAAACCATATTTTACCGCCTGAATTCAATGCTCACTAATATGGCATACTCACAAAAATTTTGATCTTTCGCATAAGTTCATGAATCACCCTGTATATCATGATTTTTTGTTTCTACAAAAGATCCATTCAATGCATCTGAATTCGGACGAAACTAGCTTCAAAAATCCGCAAAACGCATTGGAATATCTCTATTCTCGTTGAAGATATTGCACTTTGAATATAACCCAAAAATGTGCATGTAGGTACAGGGTGTCCCAACGATAGAATAAAGTAGGTTTTATCATATAGGATATGAAAAATATCAATATCAATATGCGTCACAGGTTAGGGGTGTAAATAGCGCACATTCTGAAAATATTTGGAAACATACAGAGTGCGTCACAAAAGTATGGCACGAAAAAGTATGATTTTTTTTAAATGGAACCCCCTGTATATTAATTGATATTTCAATTCATTCTTCAATTTGGAACAAAAATTGTGATACAACTAATGTTCCTGAATTCAACCGTTATCGAGATATCGCGTTTTAAAAATTGCATTTTTGCAACTTTGACATGCTATAAAACTCAAACTATTCAAGTTAGAGGAAAATGGAAAATTTGCACTTTCCTATCTTAACTTTTCAAGAGCTCTTCTGTCATTTGGATAGAAGGTAACGTCAACTGTCAACTTTTTTCGGCACATTTTGACATTTTTTCACAATAATGGATTTAATCTTCTTGAATAGCTCTTGAGAAGTTAAGATAGGAATGTGCAATCCATTTTTCTCTAACTTGAATAGTTTGAGTTTTATAGCATGTCAAAGTTGCGAAAATGCCATTTTTAAAACGCGATATCTCGATAACGGTTGAACTTAGGAACATTAGTTGTATCACAATTTTTGTTCCAAATTGAAGAAAGAATTGAAATATCAATTAATATACAGGGGGTTCCATTAAAAAAAATCATACTTTTTCGTGCCATACTTTTGTGAAGCACCCTGTATGTTTCCAAATATTTTCAGAATGTGCGCTATTTACACCCCTAACCTGTGACGCATATTGATATTGATATTTTTCATATCCTGTATGATAAAACCTACTTTACTTTATCGCTGGGACACCCTGTAGAGGTTCGAGTGCCCATCTCTTTATTTTGCAAGTCAGCATTTTACATATTATGATTTTTACACCTACAAACAAAACAGCTAATCATGTAGAGGTATAAAAGTCATGATATGCAAGTGGTAAAATGTGGACATGTAATATGGTTAAATTTTTAACAGTTCTATAAATTGAAATTTTTGTCAGTAATTTCGGTATCAGGGTTTTGACTAAATTCAGAGCAAGTTTTTTATTTATCATCTCACGTTAAAAGCCCAAGAAATTACAGTTCAATTTTATGTCTTTACATTTTTGAGACGCCCTGTATAATGAAATCAATTTTCTCATTCTGGCTTCTATTTTTTAACAAGCAGATTTTTTTTATCAAGAATGACTTTTTGTCGTATCTTTTAATTTTTGGTCCATTCCACCTTTTGTTACTACTTTATACTCATTGGGTCCAAAAACAAGAATTTTCGAGTCGCTAAAGTTTCTGGATGGATACAAAAAATTGAAACTAGTACTATTTATTTTTCCAGACATAAATATTTTACATGTTCTAGGAGTGGGAATGAAGTTTATGAAAGCGGAAGTCTGACTTTTCCATATAGTTAGTGGAAAGTGAGTCTAGAGTCTGGCTGAGATTTTGCGAATCCAACAATTTTCACCTGCCAGACATATAAGACATCAACTTCAGTATACCTCTTACTACTAGAACTATTTTTATCTCTGGAATAAGTAAAGGAGAAAATGCGTCGGAGCATACGAATTCCCGATGCATTTTCCGCCTTGAAAACCCGCCCATCAAAAACCAGAAAACCATTTGATTAAAAAAAATGTTGTATTCTTTAGTGGTATTCTATTCCCCCTCCCCTCCTAAATTTTGAACCGCGTGATATATTGGAACGAGATTTGGACACACTATGGTCGTGTTCGGGCAGCACGCTATCGCGCTATACAACGCAAATGCTATTTTTTCTGTTCGGAAAGGGGTTTATAGCGTTGGTTTTATGGAGCTCCGTTGAACATCTCAAACGATTACTTCAATAATCTCCTTCTGTCTCCGGATTAAATAATTGTATAGCAAAGTAGACATTTATTTTATACCAACTCTACAAGATCAATAATTCGAAATAAACGCACATATCACGAAGCACTTGTTAAGTCTTTATCCACAAAACACAAATTATTCAAACATAAACAAACTGTTCACGGACAACTAAGTGCTCCGTGAACAAGTGCGACAAGTCTTGTTGCACGAAATAGCGCTGACTCTATCTGCTGCCTCACCTCGATGAAAATAGCATTTCATAGCGTGAGTGATGACGAAGTCTGCAGAAACAATGACGTCACAGATGCGCTATATGGTGCTATAGATTGGACAATTTGCACATTTTTTTTTAAATATTAAAAATATTGGGATTAGTGAGTACTGATGCCATTGATGTTTGAAAAATAAACGAATGACCTCTACTAATGTAGTAATCACCGCTTAAAGAGCGCCAATGAACATCCACTACGTCACAGAACACATTATCTATCTCCGTCTGGCGTATACACTGAGATAACTCTCTCTTTATAGCAGCTCGGTGCCATTTTAATAAAAACAATCAAATTGGAAGGGGTGTCGAGTGATACCATAGTTCAATTAACAACAAGTAGCGACAGCTCCATACACCTATTTGTGGTCAGATTCAAATCTGTCTCGATGACAGAAATTTGCCTCATATGCTAACATCATGAAACCTAAAATAAAACTATACTGTAGCAGATTCCATGATTTCAATGATACTGTACATAGGTGAATCACCTATCACATTATACAATACAATTACCCACTATCCAGAATGTCTAAAGATTCATGCGAAGTTCCAAATTCTTGATTTACCCCCATATGCACTGTAAAATCTAATCCGGATAAAGACTTCATCGCGATTATTTTCCATTAGGTCGTATGGAAGATAATCGCGATGAAGACTTTATCCGGATTAGATTTCTACGGTACACATGGGGGTTAGCAAACAATTTCACATTTCAAAATGTTAGTATGGTATAAATGAGGTGAATTTCTGTCATTGAGACAAAGAGGAGTTGACGTGAGCTGTCGCTACTTGTAGTCTATTATACTATGTTGATACGTCATTTTCAAGCTCATTTCATCCTTATCACACCCTGAAAGTTTGAAGTCGCTGTCACTTTCTAATTTTTTGATTTTAAGCCAATTTTTTTCCAAACCGGCGCCCAATTGCCGTTTTAACCTCGGTTTTAACATACTTAGCTCACTACTGTGTTGAGGAATGTTATGCGTTCTCATATATTGGAGATCCAAACTTCATTCTTGTACAGAGAACGATTTAAATTTAGGGGAAGGGACAATAAGGAATTGCACTGTATGGGTGAAAATCAGTGGTTTTCAAAATATTTTCGATTGATTTAAAACAAACATCATCCTGGGAAGCAGCTTTCGTCAGTGACAAATTTGGATCCTGAACAAAATTTAGTGATGCCTTCAATTTTATTTTCATCAGTTGTTTCCGACTTTTGTCTTCCTGAACGAACTTTATCTCTGCAAGACCCGGTTTTCTGGAATCTTCAAACTGTCCTCACTACTGTAGATTTTGAAAGCCTTGGTCGGTTTGGCAAGGTTAGTAGTATTGGATGATTCTTTTGATCTTTGTCGGTCTCCAAAACATATTATCATCAGTGAAGTTATGCGCAGAATTTGACAGTGTCGCGAGAAGTTCTGGTACCAGTTCATCAAAATGTAAAAAGTGAATAATATCATTTATTGTATTATCAATTCAAGTTATTTCTAAAACTAATTGGTTTGGACATATGACATGTTACACAATTATTGCTGCTCAAAATGTTTAGAGGAAGCAGGAAATCCTATTAAACAAGGTCATTCCATTAGAAAAAGATAAAACTCTGCTTACCACGACACTCTCTATAGTTGCAAGAGTTCTCTATAGTTTGAAATTGTGCACAATTTCCAAAATAATTGACTGTTCTGGGACTTTTTACACCCATTGCATGTCAAACACATTCTCAACTGATAATTGGAACATACTGAAGATTTCGGAAAAATATTCAATAATACTCTACCACCGCTCATTTCATAATAAAACTATTATAAAATGATCATACTTGATTGATGCAGAGACGTCGACAGTTTGATAAGCGAGGAAACCCTTATTACACAAAGACATAAAGCGCTGCTTTGTGTCTTGCTTTTATAAAAAATACAGTCAACCGAAAACTGTCATACCGATGGATAATGAAGATAAATTCCCAACAATACTGCTTACAAGCAAAACGCTCACTTAAATACCATAATTACCATTTGAATGTTATTAAAAACATGTATGGCTGCTCAAATGTCATTTATCTTTTTGCTGGATAAAGGTTTTTTTATGAATGTTAATTATTTGTTGGAAGATAAATTATCATAACTTTGAAAAAGAAACTCTCTTTGTACAGGTGGTCTCATAGGTATGTAGAAATCTCATGGATTTATATGGGGGAGATTAAAATATCATCTTTAGATCATATAAACCATATTTTGTTATAGAATATGTTCTAAGGTCGTTTTGGGCCATATCTTCTTAATATATGAAAATGAGTACCGATTTCTTCTGGAAGATCAATATTTGGAGAACGGCAGGGGCAATTCGAGACATTTTTTTTTTGAATTGTTCCTTTAAGTCTTGGGATTGTTTTAATGGCGAGAAAAGCTGGAAAATCCCCCAAAAAAACCTGAAAACACAACTTTTCATTCGGGATGTCACATGTCACCTCTGTGACAAAACAGACGAATGTCAATGTCAATGAGTAAATTCAATAGGCGCGTTCAAGTTTCCGCTCTAAACACTCTGAGCACGAAGAGCGGAGACTCGAACTCACCTAATGATATTGATGTGAATTCAAATCATAGACCTGAGAAATGAAAGAGACTAAACTCTAGAGCATAGCAGTGGCGGCCATTTTCAATATCAAGACAAAAATTACATTATGAGAGAAGAGTATTTCTATTTTTTCCCATACAGGGATGTTGTTTGCGTCTGTTAGAATATCTACCCACAGACAGTCCAGATTAATTTTCAGAGTTGATACTACGTCCATACAAAAATTAAAACTAAAACAGAATCATAGGTGAGGACTGATAAAGCAACGTTGCCATAATGTTAAAATAGGTGCATCCAGTTGCCACAGGTTTTTTTGACTTGTTGAGTTTTGAAAGTTAAAATCACTTAATTGAGTTGACGAGCCGTCGTTCAGTTTGTGGTAAATTAACCCTTGCCTGGCTCAGAAGGTGGGGTGGGTTAGCGCCACCAGTTTTGCGGCTAAACTGGAAACCCCCGTGTTATGTTAGTTGGGTGCTCGTTACTCAAACATGAAAATGAAATCACTTTTCCCAAACACAGAGTTTATTTAAGTCAAATCAGCAAAAAGAAAAAGATGGGATTAAATCGTTTGTTTTTTTTGAAGACGTATGGTTTCAATTATTATTATCGTAGATCCACAAAATCACTAAAACTAAACCTAATACTAATCAAAGAAAACGAAGTTCGGTCGAAATCTGGACTTGTTGTAATAGTCAGCTCGTACCGATTGGCCCAGATAAAAACTCCGGTAAGAAAACCCTGAACGAAGCAGAAAACAATACATTAGACTTTGCTTCTTACATTCAAAATAGTGATAAAAGTGAAATGCAGAAATAAATAAACTAAGAACGATTTTATAAATTGGATGATCAAATTAATGAAAGGTAGGTTCTGAAATGGCTTTGAAACAGGCTCAATTATACAGTGATGCGCAAAATACAAAAATATAAATTTATTATCATAAAAAGACAAAAAGGCACTCAAAATAAAAACTCACCTCAAAGAGGGTCTCGGAAGAGATCGTCCCACGTGCTACTCTAGGTAAAGGGGGGTCTCGAAAGATCGTGCTACTCTGAGGGTACTCGGGTTAGAAAATTGTCGCAACGGTGGACTGCGTTCGGGCTCGGTGATGGCGTTTTGGTCCTCTCAACTATTGAGAATAATTGGCTCGATTTACAGACAATAAGGAAACACGTGGAAATTGCAATAAAGGAATAATCCAAAAAAAAAGGAAGGAAAAAAACCATGATGCTCACCTGTGATTTTTAGCTATAAAAATCCTCCAAAGGAGTATTCACTTCTTCAGCAAACCAAAATAGTCACAGCAAAAATATGAAGAATTGAAATAGGAAATTTACTCAGATCCTCAAGCACGAGAAAATTAATTTGAGTAAAATTTCCGGCAGCTAGTCACAGAGATGGAATCAAAAATGGCCGAGTTTCTGACCAATTTTCTAGAATCAGTCCGATTCCTACAAAAGGACAGCCAGCAAGTACCACGCGCACCTAGTTGCCAAATAATGAGAATAATGGGGTTTGATGAACACCTCGAAGAGAAGGAAACGTTAAAATCTATGAATAAACCAACTAAACGGCAACGTTGTACTCTAACCAAAGTAGTACCTCCCAAAAATCATATGTAGCAGGATAAATTGACGTTTACGTTAAAAGTGACCGGTGAACAGGAAAATGAAGAAAATAGTGAAACTACAAGGAAATATCAGAAGAAAAGCAGGGAAACGAACGGAAATAATCACAACGATGATCAAAAAGTGATTTAAATTGGCAAAGGTATTTATTCACAAGTCGGAAACATGGAATGCGAAATGTAAACAATCTTTTCAGATTGTTGTTTGGTTGAAATAACACGAAATTTCATGAAATAAAGAGGATTTGGGAATATCTGAAGATCAAGGGACTATCAGAGATTGATTAGAAAATTGGGAACAGACACATGGACTAGAAGTTTTTTCCTTAAAAGAATTGAAGGAACCACGGACAATGAGAGTAGCACGGACTGAGTTAGTTATGTAAGTGATTTACCATTATAAACCGAAATTGAATAAAGTGAATGAGTTAAATACCGAAATTCAAATGCCTTTTCGTAAACTGATTAAAAACTATCATTATAATTATGGACCTACGACAAAATTGATAATTTTTCACATATTGGTGAATGCGCATGAACATATATCAAGAAAATGATTTGTTGGTTCACAAAACCCTATAGATTAAATACTTAAATAATCATTAAGCAAAATAAACCCGTTACACAGTGAACGTAAACATAAAACTAAAAGAGTGCTGATTCTATCCAGGCTTTTATCCTATCTAATATACAGGGTGTCCCAGCAAGGGTGGCGACCGGCCATATCTCAGAAACTACTGGACCTAAAAGTTCAGAAAAAAAAAAATTATCACTAAAGTGGCCACGAGAAAATGCTGGAAAATATTTTTAACTTCGAAATTTTTCCGCTAGGGGTAGCAATCAAAGCTTAAATATTAAAATTCGAAATTTCTCCGGAAATTCTCAGATTGAGGTATATCTTTATCAACATGGTTAGAAAACCTAGACAATTTCACGTCTTTTTGGTACAGGGCTCATTGGCGTACCGATCTTAGTGTGAGAAGGGGAAGGTAGTGAAGGTGTAATTGTTCAAGTGGCTGTAACTCATAAACGACTTGTCCGATTTTGTTGCGTATAGGCTTGTTTGGAAGATAAATGTGAGTACTTGCGTATATCGTATCCAGTGATGCGTGATTGTCTCCAGAAAAGTTGCTAGAAGGCGTAATTTGAATTAAAAACTGTTATTTTCGTTTTATCGCAAAAATTTAAATGGTACGGTATAATTCTGATAACAGAATCGAAATGAAGATTAAATTTACAAGAAAAAACCTTAAAACATTAAATTTTACATAATTTGGACTAGTTATTATTTTCAGAATTATACCATACCATTTAAATTTTTGCGGTAAAATGAAAAACCCTGTTTTTAATTCAAGTTACCCCTTCTAGCAACTTTTCTGGAGACAATCACGCATCACTGGATACGATATACGAAAGTACTCACATTTATCTTCCAAACAAGCCTATACGCAACAAAATCGGACAAGTCGTTTATAAGTTACAGCCACTTGAACAATTACACTTTCACTACCTTCCCCTACTCACACGAAGATCGGTACGCCAATGAGCCCTGTACCAAAAAGACGTGAAATTGTCTAGGTTTTCTAACCATGTTGATAAAGATATACCTCAATCTGAGAATTTCCGGAGAAATTTCGAATTTTAATATTTAAGCTTTGATTGCGCCCCCTAGCGGCAAAATTTCGAAGTTAAAAATATTTTCCAGCATTTTCTCGTGGCCACTTTAGTGATCATATTATTTTTCCTGAACTTTTAGGTCCAGTAGTTTCCGAGATATGGCCGGTGGCCACCCTTGCTGGGACACCCTGTATTATAAATTTGAATCCCGTTTTTCTTGGTCACTCCATCACTTGAGAACGGCTGAAGCAATTTGGGTGTTTTTTTTTTCAATGTTCTTTGAAATATGAGGAGTGATGTTATGAAAAGAAAACTTGGAAAATTTCCCTTAAGAACCCGAAAACACAACTTCTCTTTCTTTGACATAGTGAGGTTATGTTTGCATAGTTATATTATTTGCCAATGGATTTTTTTCAAATAATTATGTAGGTTCTAATTAGGTGTTTGATCAAAAATTGACCAAGTGCGGTTATGTTTGCTTAATTTTGTTATTTTCCAAAGGTTTTGTTCAAATTAGATAATAATATCGTAGGTTCTATTTGGGATCTGATCAAAACATTTAAAAAAAAAATGACATGGTGCGGTTATGTTTGCATATAGTTTTGTTATTTTCCAAACGATTTTTTTCAAATCAGATATGTAGGTTCTATTTGGAATATGACCAAAAATTTTTTTTAAACATCACATACATAGTGAGGCTATGTTTGCATAGTTTTGTAATTTGCTAAAAGACTTTGTTCAAATAATCATGTAGGCTCTAATTTGGGGTTTGGTCAAGAAATTTAACAAAAATTGACCAAGTGAGGTTATGTTTGCCTAATTTTGTTATTTTTCAAAGGATTTTGTTCAAATTAGATAATATATCGTAGGTTCTATTTAAGATTTTATAAAAACATTTTTTTTTAGATGACATAGTGAGGTTATATTCGAAAACTTTTGTTATTTTCACAAGGATTTTGTTCAAATAAGACATTATTATGAAGGTTTCAATTTGAGGTTTGATTTTAAAAATTTACCAAAAATCGTCCAAGTGAGGTTATGTTTGCATGATTTTTGTAATTTTTCAAAGGATTTTGTTCAAATTAGATTATAGAGGTTCTATATGGAATTAGATCAATTTTTTTTTTCAAAAATATGAGGTTATCTTTGCTTAATTTTGTTATTTTTCAAAGGATTTTGTCCAAATTAGATATGTAAGTTCCATTTGGGATTTGAAGTTTTGTAACAATAGATACGTTTTCAGTTTAAACATTTCAAAAAAAGTACGCTAGAAATGTCAGATATTTAACATATCATCCTGACTGGAAAATCGCTGGTAGGATTCTTCTTATTTATTATATGTTTGTTATGTCTGCGCCCGAATAACAGAATAATTATTGAAACATCGAAAAAACTAAAAAAAAAAGAAAATTGTGAAACAAATTAATTTAGCACAACATTAATTATTGATTATGAGGCAGTATGGAATTTGCCGGGTCAGCTAGTCAATGATAAAATTTGAGATGCTTTATTACTTTGAGCATAACATCGATGATTATCGATATAAATTGATTCGACCAGACTTCGAGTCAATAGTTATAGACCATGAAATAGTGGATAATAGTTGTTATATTGAGAATTTGAGAAGAGAAGCTTTTAAATTTTTTCGAAAATATTTTTTTTTCTTTCAAAATAATCAAACTCGCTATGATTGTGACAGATGTGTTTTTCATTGGTCAGTAACTTTGGAAGTTATGTGATAAGTCAGTATTTTTTATGGACACCGTGTACGCGGTGTGGCCTAAAATCTTCTTATACTGCTGATGTAGGGTGTATGTTTTTCCAAAGAAAGAGAGAGGAAAAACTTGGAATAAGTGTCTAAATTACTTCTTTCGTACAAACTCTTGAAAGTATCTCTTGATTTCAAAACTTACTCTCAAAACTGTGTCCATTATGAGATATTATACTCTCGAGAGTTTTTTTACGTTGATGTAGTTGATATATCGTCATATTTTATTCATTTTATCATTTCTAAACTGGTTCGTAACCGACCCGCGAACAGAGCTAATGATTATTTACTTGATTCCTGATAAGGAAAACTATAGATCTCTCCTCAATCGTTATTGTTTTCATACCCATAAGATGAAATCGTACTTGGCAACTTTTGTCTATATCCACCGACGACCTCCAGCAATAACTCAAGATGCAATACATCATGTCAATCCATGAAAACAGTGAGCTAAACCTTCACATTTGTTTGAACCTCAAGTGTTTTCGAGGTTGAGTCATCTGGTGAGCGATCTTTATGCGACGACTTTTTGGTTAAAAAATCAACAGACATGGAAAAAATCATCGTTGTCTATTATAAATACGTTTCATGTTCAAAAAATATGTTCATTTAATCAGCAATAACTTTAACAGTGATTCCATGATTCTCCATAGGTAATAGTTTCTTTTCACTGCTTCTACATTTTCATTGGTTGATGACTTGCTTGAATGGGCGTCTAGGGTGGCATCAACACTACAGGGTGTATTTTAAGTTGGGGTTTCCTCTGAAAATGAGACAGGACTTGGTAAAAGAAACAAATTTCTCAAATAATGTTTTTTTCTTTTTTTTTTTTCTTCAGGGTTAAACATTGGGATGTTGATTTTGCAATACCATCATTATCTGAGATTCACTACACTTTTTCATAAACTCTCCCGCAGTTCAATATGGCGCAAGAATATGATATTATCTTATTTTACTACATTATAATCGTATAAGTCCAAACAAACCCTTTTACTAAATGCATAATAATTATTGATCACTAATATTATTTTCAAGATTGGCGTGTGCCCAAATCTGCCTATTTGATAACATCGCAAAGGATCAATGCAATAGAACGATACTCCTGAGACTATAACTCCATGAGGCAGTCACTTTTTTTTCGATTTATTTTCCCAGTCGCGGTATTTAGATGAATCTGTTCTTTTAGCGACAGAACACAAGAACTTTTGAGTCTGGCTTAAATTTCTGGATGGATTCAAAAATAAAAAACTATGCAAGTCAACTTATTCCAAGTCATAGATATTTAACATTCACTAAATAAGAACATAAACTTTATGAAAATAGCTGTCTGGTTTATCGCTGATGGTATGTGATTCTGGCATTGGCGTGGCTGAGGATATGTGGATCCAGCAATTTTCATTTGCCAGATATATTGTCAATAGGGAGCAAATACGTTAGAACATACAAGTAATGTTCTGACGCATTTTCCGCCGCAATTCCCAGGAACCCCCCCTCCCCCTTTAAAAAAAAATAATTTTGCTTACGCCCGGTACTTTCTCATCCAAATAAATAAAGATATTTTATCAAATAACTATCCATCAGATAATTAATGGAGCGTTACCATGGCGGGACCTATTTGGAGGTTATTCTGATGGTATAATTAATCGACTACTTGAATGTGAAAGTATAGGGCCTTACAATAACTAGCAGTAAAAATGTTTGCTGACCGAGAAAATAAGTATCAGAAATCGTCACTGCCTCCTGAACGGGTATATTCTACAAATAATTATCATTTGCTTTTCCACTCTGTTCCTTTACACGAATATTTCCATCTGTAATTTTCAATGATAGCGAGTGATCATCTCTTTATCGCCTTACCCAACAAGCGAGCCAACAGGTGATATTCTTACAAAGTTGTATATTTTTATGTCGAAAAACAATTTTTTCTTCAGTACTTCGTTTTTAGGTGTGCCATATAATGAGGGTCGATTTCACACTTGACGAAACGATTTTGGATTTGTTAGGAATCTTTAGCGGAAGCCAGTGATCACCCAACAACGATGAACTCTTAAGAATAACAAACATGAAATAAATGACTTTAAATAAAGATATAAATGATATGGAGTTATCTAGACACCGATTTTCGATTTATACCATATATCCTCACGCTACATACTTAGATACTGTGTGTGAAAACAAATAAATGCACTTGACTGGTGAAGAAGTTGGTAATCCGACTGGGTACATTCTAATGAGGACTTCTTCTAGGATCTCGTGCTGTTGCTCAAAGCTACAAACACTTAACTTATTTTGACCTTAGAGCAGTTTGTGTTGCCCCAGTGCAGGATTCGTTTTCCGACAACTTCATTCGATATGGATTTGAACAGGCGAAGGATATTAAACGACACGTGCCCGTTCGATATCTTAGCCAACGTTTGAACGATTTTTTAGGTGATACGTGCCTTCAGTTATTTGGGTTCCAGCTGAAAACGACAGTTTCTTAAAAAATATCAAGGGTAAGAAATGTTTAAGTATGATCAAATTTCTGATAAAATGAAATAATGAATCAAATCCGTCAACGTCAAGAAACTCTGTCCTATTTTGAAGGTGCTTTCTCGAGTGCATCACCTGAATGACAACTGATCAGTTTAAAGATAATTGAGATATTGAGTTTTTTCGGAATCTGAAAGTTCACTTGCAAGGCGTATTACTTCTCTCGTATTGATTCTGCTCTGAGTCGGTTCTTAAGCGAGAACTTTCCTAGCGACATTTTTTTTCTTACACGACTATAGAAACACGTGTCCAACTTTAAAGATTTTATCTACCGACAATTATTTATGTTCAATCACTAAATTATGTTTTTGAACTGTCCGTTCACAATATTTTTCACGGCCAAAACCAAAACACAATTAGCTGATGGCGGCGGCGCCCACCTTAATATACAGGATATTTCATTAATATTGCAAAAAAATTCAGGAGTTTTCCCGATTAAAAATAGGGAGAAATCTTCTTATAAAAGTGTGTCCGGAAATGCTTTGTTACAGAGCTACAGGGTGTTGAAGTTTTATTTTTGATTTTTGTATTTTCTAAATAGTACTTGTGTGTTTGGGGTTTTTTGTCATGCGAAATTCGAATTTGATCTTAGTATGGCTCCAACTTGTAGAGTGCGCTACCTACACTTATTTTTCCTATTATTAACAGCAGTTACATTTTTGGACGGGCCAGTATTATATTTTGAAGTCAAAAATCAGATTTCTTCATAATTTTTACGTAGAAAAAGTAAACTTGTTTGAAGTCGCTAAGTGCCACCATTCTCGAGAAATTTGGATTTGAAGATTTCAATTTTGAGCAAGGTCACGGATAGCGCAGAATTATCGAGAATTCATCAATAGATGGCGAAGCTTCTAGTATAACAGAGAAAACGCTCGAAAGTTCTATGTCAGCTTACAGTGGACCGACTTTGTTCCAAGAGGGACAAGACCCGCTGGACGTACTTCGTCACATTGCCTCCTCCTTAGAGCATTTCGTTCCGAGATGTCTCCATTTTGGTATCGGCAATTGTCTCCAAACCTGCAGTGTGATGTACTGCAGTGTGATGTACGGTGAAAATAGCAGACCTCTGGTTCGTCCTTTGGGAAGGATGGCAGCATACCAGAATGTCACTCCACTTGAAAATCACTTCCAGCATGCTTCTCACCAGTCTCCAGTCCACTCGTCCACCATCTTTGAAATTGCCAAATGAGTCAAATCCCGTGACTGCATCAAGTCTCGAAGATGACTGAGGGCTTTCCAGACATCACTGTAGGTGGTCAGATATAGTCAAAGCTTCTTCGTCACAAGTCAGAACAGGTGTCGTGTATCTTCCTCCTCTGGTCCTTGTCCTTGTAGATGGTCCAGTTGTCCAAATTTTCGCTTGAAAGCAGCAGCAAGACAACTCCTCATACCAAGATCTTCAGTAACCCAGTGAGTCAACGAGTATTCGTCTGGTGCTTTGAACAAATCCGGCGGTATTTCTTGAACAACGCCATTCTGGACTTTCTGGTCATTGGATTACAGAGACATGAAGGTGTCCAGTGACATGTCCTTCTTGGGTGACCTGATTCGCCTCACTTCAGCCTCCTGAACGTCATGATTCTCAGCTTACCGGGCCAAACGGTTGATATGAATAACCTTCGGTTTTCCTCGCGCTGGCTTCCTGATTCTGTGGACGACGTCATTGATTCGCTCCTGGATCTCATACGGGCCCTCCCAAGAACTTTACGGTTTTGGGAAAAAGCCACGTCAACTCTGTGAGTTGTGCAGCCAAACCAAATCTCCAACCTTGAACCCGCCTTCGACGGCAATCACGTAGTAGGCCTTCTTCATCCTGTCGCTGGCACTTCGGATGTTCAAACGGACTTGTTGATGAATTTTGTCCATCTTTGTTCAGAGATTGCTTGCGTAATCTTTTCCAGTGACATCTTCACTAGGAGGACAGTCAAACTTCAGGTCGCAGAGCAGCCGGAGCTCACGATCCATGATGATCCTAGCTGGGTTTTGCCTGTCGATTTGTGAACCGCAGACCGGTATACTAAGAGGAACAAGTGAAAATGTTCGTCCCAGTCTGGTCAGATGCAACTTTGGCCAAGTGTCGGTTGATGGTCCTGTTCATTCGCTGATGCACCAAGTTGAAAATATAAGACAAACTTTGAGTAATTTTGATTCCGATTTCAAGAAAAAAAAATGATAGCATCAAACTCTAAACTAAATATAGACGTTTTTTGAGAAAAAATGGCCAGTGGCCTTAATACACCATATGATTTGCAACTTGTTCTACGGAGATTACGGAGAAACCAGGTCGACCATCAAAAGAGTTTGGAGAATCGAGTTGAAGAGCCGGCATACAAAGGAGAAGAAAATATAGAAGATGACAAAAGATCTTAATTCATGGTGCAGCTGTGATTTCTAACTTCATGCTGCGGATTGGGCAGCTTTCTCAAGAGAATACCGACGCCCACAAGAGAGTTTTGCTTGTTGAGTCTGGAATACTAATTTTTTACTCGCGAAAATTCGTGAGTGTTAAATGCGATAGGGACATACATAGCAGGCTCTTGCTAACGTCTGACTCAATAAGCAGCAATCGAAAGAGGCCACAAAGAAGAGGGATCCATTCCTTTTCGAAACTCCAAATCCTCTGCTCTGAAATGGACCTTGAACAGACAGAACGCGGCAGTGACGGTGATGAAGATGACAAAAATGCCAATGAAAAATATGAATCAGCGAATAACGATCTTATATATTTTTTATACATATTCACATGTGTTGCGTTCGGATCAGAAATCTTGAACTGAAACGTTCGGGATAGATGCCATCTTCCAATAGAGCCCCACGAAGTCTCTGTTGTAGATCAGCCTAAATCATAGGTAAAATTATGTACCTTACACATGTGGTAATGGCACTTTTACCGCCATTGACAAAAACCGTAATCTATAGCATTGAGTCTAAGTCTTACCACCGATCAAGAGGTGAAGTTCTGAAGCTGTGCACAGGCGCAGATATTTCCCTTCTAAGAACCAAAACCAACGACTTTTTAGTGGAAACCCTCAGTTTCGACAGCGTGTATATTCCTAACAAACGCAGTACCTAATTAGTAGGTACTTTTAATAATAAGTAATAAGCACAAATCTACACTTCTTGGATAACTTGGAAACAGTACACACTGCAAAAAAATTATTGAAGCAGTTTTGTGCATTTTTTTTTTATTCTTCAACACTTCAAGGGTATCTATTTCGTACTTTCAAGAGGGAATAAAGGTTTAATTGATTTGATGTTTTGAATGATGAGAGTTATGAAGCTATTAATAAGAGACCATCAGTTTATACTGAGGTTACTCAATTTCGAAGTCCTTGTCCCATTTTTTTCTTAAAATAATCACAGGGTATATTTCCGTCAGTTGCGTTGAAATCGAGACCATCAAGAACAGGCGCAAATCACGGAAATCAAGCGACCGCCTCAAGTTACCTACGATTATCTTACAATTTATTACCGCTAACCAGTTTTCACAATATTGTGTTACCACACGATTGGTATTTCATATTTATTACTAATTTACTCTGCAATAATTAGCACCTACACGATTTAAACTATATGCACACACAGAGGGGTTCGAAACAATTTGATTGGCCGATTGGTACCCAGGTAGTATACGAGAGCGGAAAGGTAGAAAGAGACATGAAAGAGAACAGATCAACCTGATCACCGGTGTATTCTATCTCTCATGTCCATACGAATGTGTATCTCTTAGTTTTTGAACCGCAGCATCCTTATGAGGACGAGGATCTAGCGACGCGAGTGCATCACATTACATCGAATTTTTTTTTACGCGTCCGAACTTTGGGACCGATGTGACTGACAGCCTTCACCGATTTCGGTTTTTGTGTACTTTCTAGGAAAATTGTGCCTGATGGTGATGTTAAGTGATCTGTTTGTGCCAATGATTTTGTCCAAGGCTGTATTTGATCAGCATGCTCCTTAGAGATAGTGGAAGGAGCTTCAGGGCACTTGTTGTGCTGTTATTATTTTATCAGCAGTTTAGGTAATTTTTTTCCGATCATTTCCACATATCGATGAAAATCAGATATTTTGTTACATATTGTTCAAAAAAGATAGATGATATTTATTTGGCAATACTTCTGCTGATAAATATTCATAATCATTCTGATTTATGTTGTCTACTTTAATTTTGAGCGCAGCAAATGGGACATTCGTTATAAATCTAAGTCGTTCAAAATTGATTTGTTATCTTCAGAGGGATCAATTCATTTATGTAAAATTTATTCAAAATGAGAATCCAAAATATGAATTATTATATCAGGTGTCTTGCACCCATGACTAAAAAGTTCTCTCTTGACATAAAAACTCATAGATTACCAACTGGAAAAATCATTTCACATATAAAAAGTTATTGCGAAATCTCCTTTTTTGATATGCCAAATTCATATGCAAATGATATCGTTAGTTTTGCTTAAAGCAATTCATCATTTTTTTGGTCATATCGGAGGCGGGGATCGAGTTTCTCTCGTTCAACATACTTAGCAGATTTTGATGGTCTCAAGATAATAATTTTCGTATTAGTGAAGTCATAATCATATTGATTATTGTTTCTTTATAAAAGCTTAATTATTTGTGTCTGATACTGTATTATTATGTGCCCCTCTTCTCAATATATGAATTATTAAGAAATCAATAGAATGTACATCAATTTATCGTTATAATCGATTACTTTCGATCACGGAACATAATTGAATGTTGAACGGAAAGTTTATTTTTTTTTAATTCTCGAACCAATTGAACTCTCTTTATCTAGTTTCAATGCATTTGAGTGATCGAATAAACTTAGTTGATATTCAAGAATTAAAATGATAAATATATTCAAATAGATAGAAAGAGCGAGAAAAATATGGAGAAATTTTCGTAAAAGAAAACTACTTACAGGATTATACAAATAAGAAAAAAAATTACCAGTACCTAAAAAAATTATCTAAGCAGATTATAGTATCTATTTTATTGATACAATTCGTAGCAGTTGAACAAGTGACAAATATCTTTTTCAAGTATACCTTTCCTATACATTATCATACTGGAGAAAAAAAAACGTCAAAAAATAATATACTTAATTGCAAAAAAATCGGCCCACTATCACTTTGAACTTTTGGCCACAACTATGTCATTTTCACAATCTATTTGTCAGGTCAAGAAAAAATATAATACTGTTTGAAAGACAATTGCATATGCTTTGATGTGAGTTTAAATCAAATTTTATCGCGGCTTCTCAATATTAAAATTATGAAATCAAAAAAAGGCGGAGTTACAGCCGATGTGCCGATTTCTATGCACTTAAGTGTAGTTTGGACATATTTCATGCTTGCCCAATTATAATTCTCTTCAAAGAAGGTTATGAATTCCAGCCATACTGCGTGATGTAAAGAGTTTTTCTGGAAACTTTAAAAGATTAATCAATAATTGATTCTTTAACATAGTGGAAGAAAAATTAAACATTTAATTATTAGTTTCGCACCAAGCAGGTAGTGACCAAGCAGATCAAGATGTAACGACAAGTGTTGGTTCCTTTATGTTTTCTAGATGATATTGAAGTAACGATTTTCATAGTATCATTTTATAAATTAATCACTACCTGATAAAATACAGAAAACTTTGAATTGTTCCAATTGATTGTGATCAGTGATAATGATGAATTGCAATCAATCTGAATTATGTCTATATCCGGCGTAGATTACATGATAACTACAAATAGCGTCATAACCTAGCCCAAGATATCTTTCAAAACATTCAAAATGTTTATTTGTCGAAGGTATAAAGAATTGTTGATGGGCGTTCAAACAAATTTGGTTAGAACACAAACATAAAATACGTGTATCATACTTGAACATTTAACCAACCATGGGACCATCGTGCCCAAAAAAAATAGGACAATCACAGTTGACGTATTAAACGGGTTGTAATAAACTGAACAGTATTTAATTCATTATGTACAGTATGATATCACAAGCAGTCAGTATAATATTGTAAAAGACTCAGTATTTCTGTTAAAAATGATAAGTAAAAATGGAATTTTTGAGAAGTAAAAGTACTATTTGGCCTGTATTTCTATGTTCACTAATGTGATTTTAATGGTCAGTAAAAATTTATGAAATGTCAGTATGACTTAGCTGGTGATAATTCCACAAATGTACAGTAGGAAATAATAAATGGCCAGTATGCAATAGTCAGTGATAATTTCAACTAACTCAAACTAACCCAAACTTGATACACATAATACCAATACAAAACACGTCAATTATGATATATAATAATAATTGTAATGTTAACCTGGTGCTAACCAACGAGCCGCTGCATATTTTTTATCAATTTCGATCTCCAACACAAACTAAGCCAAACTTGATCCACATAAAACCAACACACAACACGTCAATTATAATATACAATAATAATTGTAATGTTAACCTAGTGCTAACCAACGAGTCGCTGCATATTTTTCATCAATTTCTATTACCAACACAAACTAACCCTTACTAACCCAAAATAAATCCGCCTCTCAGAGGAACCTATCTGACTACTTCATCATGACATGAAGGCAGAGTGTTTTCTCTTTACTAAGTTGTGTTTCGTTCCGTTGTAAATTTTTTTGTTTTTATACGAAATAAAATATATGACCAACCATTCATTATTTTACTGTCGCTTTATTAATTTTATGGACTGTCCATTATTTTCACCAAGCATTTACATATTTATCTGATCGTTTTTTTATGATACTGACTCTTGATTATTTATATCTACCATTTATTATTTTTACTGACCACTTCTTTATGTTACTGACCCTCCATTATTTTTACAGACCATTTCTTTCTATTACTAACCGTTAATTAATTCAACCGACCATTTATTATTATACTGACCATTTATTATTTTTACTGACCACTTCTTTATGTTACTGACCCTTCATTATTTCAACCGACCATTTATTATCATACTGACCAAAGTAAATAAAATAATGGCAAAGAGTACTATCCATAAAATTGAAATACTGACCATTTAATTTGTTGCCTTATTAAACAAAATTTCATTCAAATATGCCCACGTTAACCCCTGAAAATAAAATGTTTTTTTTCATTTTCTGTCCTGTATATTTTTCTCATACCAGTAGCTAGTATTTATTCACATTATTTCAAAATAGGTACTGTTGGATCTTATAAATACCAGAAAGAGTCGTTTTGAGGTTATCCATTCATTATTTTTAGTTTAATTAGAAGAATTTTTGCAGTCTGTTTTCTTCACACTTTTAGGCTTATTTTGTTTACACAATAGTTGCAAAAGTGAAAGCGCCGTAGAAATCTTTTTTGTCTAGGTTCTATTTCCAAAGAGCAAAATCACCTGAAAAAATAGAACTATACCAACTGACTTGAAAATCAATTATTTTTATATTATCAAATATTTAAAAGCAATCAATTATTCTGAACAACATTTTTGTTATATCTTCTAAAATTAGGACAGTTTACTTTTGGCTACTTATTGAAATACGGCTCAAAGATACCGTGTATATCAATTGATTGGGCTCATTTTATTCACATCTTAGTTTGAGAACAAGCAGGGGTGATCCCAGGAATCTAAAGAAATTGTCATTTACACCCCTTCGGACACTTATCCTGAGACACACTGTATAGTTTGATATTGATCATATAGATCGTGATTATTGATAATAGAAAATTATGATTATTCCAAATAATGACTACATCCCGCGTAAATTACATCATAAAATAATTATCAAAACCCAATTGAATTAACGTCATAAGCTCCTTTCAAAAGATTCCAAAATAATGTTAATATTTGTCAAAGGTATAAAGGATTGTTAATAGGCGATGAAACAAATTTTATTAGAACACAAACATTATAAAAACCAACCATGGATACCCATGTATCTGACATACCATCACAAGTCGCGCGCGACCGCTTTTGTCAAGTGCTCTTTGTGTTTTCGTTTTGATAGCCGGTTGATATTGAAGTGAAGAAAGTGATATTTATTACGGTTTTTATCAGCATGGACTATGGGGGTGTGACAAAAGATTTATTGGTTTTGGTTTGTCTTATGCATGTTCGGTATGTTATTTGTCTGACTGCAGCTAGACTGTTCTGAACTTTGTATATGCAAATAGTTCGATTGTTCTACATAGCCATTATTGTTTTTACTGGGATAATTGTACAATTTGTCATATTATAAACATTATTATCATGATGTACGAATTTTATATCGTTGATAAAACACTCGTTATGTGAATGCAGCACACAACATTGCTAGGGACAGCAAACATGAGAGATTGGATAACTCAGATTTTAATGTTTTTTTTTTAACAAAAAATCTCAGTTGATACGAAAACATATCATTTGATTTTACGTGTTTTGAGAGTTGTCACAGAGAATCTGTTCTTCATCTTAAAAGCAAACTATAATAAAAGTTTCATCCTCATTTGACCATAAAGCAGCAGTGGATTATAATATGATTTTCTGATTTCAACACTCCCAATATTTTTCAAAACAATAACTAAATCCTTTTTATCACTCATTTGTGTAAATGGGTTTGAGTTCGTCATCAAACCGATAATGACAAATAATTTGTCACAACACAGAACCATGATTAGATATAGGAACGTTCATTCATCACAATAATTGATTTTATGCATTCATGCTCATTTTTATTACTTAACGCATTGATACCCTTTTACGATCAATAAATTAAAATTGCTTACCCTCATTCCATCATGGGATTTTGAGTTCACCAGTGTTATAGATATACACTATTTTATCAACCTTACGCCATCATCTTTATTATTATCTCGTCATAATCCATACATTTTTGTTAATGACAAAAAGCAAGTTGTTTGTATTTAACAAAGTTTCGTCAGGTTGTTAGATTGCAGGAACCATAGACTAGAATGATTGTTCAGTAATAAAATGCTGTTGCATATTGGTCACGTGGAACTCGGGATAACGCTAGTAGAAAATAGTTTCAGTAAAAAAATGTGATCACAGCATTACTGATATCTCGGAGTATGATGCAGTTGAAGAGTGTCTGCAGAGTGTGGATTGTGTTCTTTGGGATCTTAGAAATTAAGTGAGTCAATAGAGTTTTTACTGGTCATTAAAAGTACAATATCAAATCGATGGTTAGATTGTTCTGATCAAGCAAAATACTAGCGTATCGATAACGTATATTCCTTTTTCATCTCAATATAGTCTTCTGTTTTATGGGATGTTTGATACAAGATATTTTTATTTTTATTCGATTCTAGTGATATATCATATGAATATGAACTTTTTATGGGCGTTTTTTGTTTTTTTTTATTCATGTTTTACCTCAATGTAGTTAATCTAGTTATCTATGGAAAAATACTATTGAATGGATGGTTTCAATTCACAAAAACATAAGTTTATGTCATATGTCAAAAATGACGGGTGTGAAGAAGAATGTTCTTATATCATTTTTTTAAAGTAGAATTTCCTTATACATTTGTATTTGATATTTTCCCCTAAAATCAATATTCGCGGAGCTAGGGGCGTTTTAAAAAATTGCTGATTTTTTTTTAAATATGTTTTAACAGCTGTCTAATTTCTCAAAATTCAAAATGGTTTTTAGTAGAGCTCACAAGACTGCAAATATTTGCTCATTTGCTATACATAAAAAACTCACTCATAGGTACCGGGATGCGTATTGGAAATGCCCTAGCGTTACAGAACCTCCGATGAATCACGATTTTATCTATGCTAGGTACAATTCATAAGAATTCTACATAGTGAAAATGAGTGTGTGAAATGGGCATGGAAATGCAGAATACATAAACATATTGTCATAATATGAGCTTTTTACACTTGGAAAGAGTATTATTGTGATCATGTAAAAATCACTTTTTATTTAATTTATTTTTACTTATAGTATATAGGGTGTATTTTAAGTTGGAGCTTTCCTTTTAACAGAGAGAACTTCAAAGCAAATTTCTCAAATAACATTTTCTCGAAAACTAGGGCTTCGCAAGACCAAGACCAAGACTGGCCAGTTCTCGAAAAATAAATTTGGTCTTGGTCTTGGTCCCGATATCTCAAGACCAAGACAAGACTAGCCCAGTCTTGGTCTTGGTCTTGATAGTCTTGGTCTTGGTCTTGAAAAAAATTTTTACTAAATTAATAAAATACTCATACAAGGCATAACAATTCTTCAATAGATGTTTTTCATAAAACGTCAATCAGTGAATGTTTCATCAAAGTCGCAGTTCTGAACCGAAGAAAAAAATAAATTCCTATTGTATAGTTTGGCCTACTACGCAATAAAGTATGCAAACAATTGTCAATGAAAAAAAAAAAAGAAAGAAACAAGTACTTTTCCTTATTATTTATTATTACCTGGGATGACGGTACAATTTTAACAAGCTGCACGAAATAGCAGATTGTCTCTTTTCATTCAACTTTATAGCATGTGACATCAAAAACGTACGTTCCTTGCATTTTAGAGCGTTTTTCTTCATTGTGAATGGTCCTCATATTTTATTTCCTATTGGGCCAAATCATGGGCAATCTGCATTTCATTCGCTTATTCACAACAAGTGGATTTGGATTCGTTTGTGTGAGATGCGGGGTTTGGGTTACCGGCAACGCTACCTTGTCCTCCGATAAACCGATCTCAGCCTTGTTTGTCAATAAAGTACCACCTCGATAATCCGAACTAGCTGTAACAAAGTACCGTTTGGATTATCGGCTCAATTTCTTTAACAAAACAACTTAAAAAAAAAATCTAAATGACGCAAAAAACAAAATAAAGTGACGACAAAAAAAAACATAATATAAAACACACTTGCGTGTTGAGAGAAAAAAAATGTGTTTTTTTTTTGTTTTATGTTTCTGCTATTTCGCCCTTTTGCTTTTTAAATTCCTTGAGGAGAATGTAGTTTCATACTAATGACAAAACATTTTATCTGTTTCTCACCAAAAATATAGTTATTTTTTGAGACTCTATACTCTCGAAACTCAAGAATACGGTAGCAGGTGATCGGATTATCGAGATTTGTTCGGATTATGACTATGGTCCGAACTGTTTGGATTAGTGAATGTTCGAATTAGCGCATGTTTGGATTATGGAGGTTGTACTGTATAGAGAATAGGTATACAATTATTCCTCCTAAAATGTTCTCTTTACCTACTTGTATATTCATCAAAACTATGATGAATATACAAGAATAAAGAATATCTTCAATATTCAGTACCTAACACATTATTAACTTTCACGTAGGAATGCAGGTACATTACTTGATGGTTTAAGCATTTTGTTACATTTATTTACTTTCTACAGAGTTCAAAAAAAATTTTTGAACATTGTAATTGTTTGATTAGATGGATTATTATGATCATTTTTTGTGATGTTAAAAAAATACACATTCAGATGGTAAATTTGATGTTTCGAATTTTTTACGGAATCTACTGTGAATTAGAAAATTCCAAAAATATATTTTTGAGAAATTGATCCACATAAAAGACTAATTGAAAGTAGATAGAGACATTTGCAGATTCTAATAAGTATTGTGTAGATTTTTCTTTTCAAGACCAAGACCAAGACGAGCCTCTCGAGGTAGAGTCTTGGTCTTGGTCTTGAACGTCAAGTCTTGGTCCTGGTCTTGAGAAGATTTTCAGGTCTTGGTCTCGGTCTTGTCACCAAGACCAAGACCAGACCAGGACTAGTCTTGTGGTCTCGCGAGTCCCTAGTTTACATAAAGGTTACGTCGCTAAATAATGAATTCAAATAAGTCCCTGTGCGACAATTTTTACACTTGATATTTGAATGATTATTTTTCATCATTTCCATTATCTTTCAGATCCAGTACACTTTTTGTTAGAATTTCCTCTTCTACACGGACTTTTTCGTGGATAATTTACCAACATGATGTTTTTTTCCTAAATTTTAGTTAATCCTCGATAGCCTGACAACACTGCACGTTCTAGCAATTAAAACCACTGTATCATACGTAGAGTATCACGCTAAATCCAAATCTCTAATCAAAAATCGAGGTTGCTATTTAGAAAAAGTGTATTTTTTATTGCCACGGTTTCCTAGAACACTCTGTATACACAGTAATATTTTTAAATTGTGACCCTGCTGGAACCCTATTAGTTTTGTTTTGAAAATGTTTTCTTGTTACTTTTGACAAGGGAGAAAATGGACTTCCACTCACTAATGCAATACCCTGTAGATAGTGTGGATACTACGATACTACGAACCCAGCTACGGACAAAAGTTCTCAATAGACGAATATACTTTTCTCAATTCAGAAACAACAAACAAAATTTGACGAAAGGAAATTTACACTAAAAGAAAATCTCAAAACCGGAACTTGTACTATGTTTTGAATGATTTTCTATTTTTCAGAAATGTGTTGTTTTGTGAGCGTACTAATGCAATTATTGCCTTCGCCGAGCGGGATACCACTAAAATAGTTTCTCGAACGTACATTTTTCTTGTTAAGCATTGTTTTTCAAAACGTAAAATATAAGTCTTTAATGATTGAAATTTGGATGCAACACTCGTGGAACTTTCTCAAATAACTCCTAACGATACGGTTTGGTTGTTTTCTCCGTTAGTTTCTTTTTAATGCAAGAAAATGATTGACTCAATAGAAAAGAGGACGCGTAACTCAAACATAAACGTCATACGTCGAAATGTTGACCTGATCTGCTTTTGTTTGGCGTCAAAAAATGGCGTACGTGAATTTATATCATTGAGGACTTTACGGAAATTGTTATTCAACATCCGCTGTAATCAATAAACCAAAGTGATATTTGAACTATTTTATTTAAAAAAGTCATGATTTTCGCTGGATCTATAAACATGATTACCTACTTTGCCATTTTTTTGGAAAACAACTCAGATTGTGTTTCTGATCTGAGAAAAAAGAACTATAATATAATTATTGGTAAGCTGTCAATAGGGACATTCGGTTGGAGGAGTGAAAGTTCGAGAAGACACTCTTCGCACTCATCCAATTCGCACTGCATTGGAGATTTAAATACCGAGTCAAATACTATTCTTCGTCAGATGCACATAAAAAAAATTGGAATCATCATTTACAACCATGGGAGGTTTTAAGGATACCTACTCCTTCTGGAAGATTTCAAGAAGACACTCTTTATTAGACGTAGGATGCTCTTCATAATAATTATGTTTTTCAAGAAATCAAGATTGGAAAAAATCACGAATCACGATGTTCAATGATGGTCATAATAACGGAGAAATTGCGATGCCGTTTTCACTAGAAGCAAGCTAATCTTATAGTGGCCTATCAAGAAACGTTCCTACGTTTCATTCAACTTTTAAAAACAACCTCTTCATTTGTTTCAAAATAAACTCTCAACGAAAAAAATCTTTTGAAATACCGTAAAATTATATTACAAACGAGAATATTATGGAACTTTGTATTGGACCATTGAATCTTATTCAAGATAAATGATTATTGGGTTTCTATGTCTCTGAGTTTATTGAAATGTGAATATGTATTGGAAAATGCACTGGACTCCCTTGCCCTTATTATGACAGATACTAGAAAATGTCTTGAAGTAAAATGATCCGGTGCAACTCAATCTATAAAATGACGATTTCGAAGTTATAGGTTATCCTGTATCTGTATCTCTCCAAGGCAGCGTGACTTTTATGTTTCTTCATAGCAGTCCAGCCCCCTTGCTGTCGAGTCACGAACTTGAAAGTGATTTCCAGTCATGTCGAAATACATCCACATCGCACCCTTATCCGGGCAGCTTACAGACATTTTTGGCAAATGATGAGAAAATTTGGATTACTCTGTTTTAATCATATCATCTGCCCGAACTCAACCGGAGATTGATAATTATTTCACTATGGCGGGTGTCAACTCCGCAAACAATTTGTACGTGTCCAAACATCAAACTAGTTTATAAAAATCTCAAAAATATGATAATGCGGATAATTAAAATCTTCTATCAAGATATAACAATAGGGTGCTTAGTGGAAAGCAAATGAATCTCTAACGGTCAACACCTATATCATAGTACTGTCTTTCAGCATTAGTTAGCATAGCAATCATGAGTAGCAACTAGTTTTATGACTTTTATGATGCTACCTTCTTAACTTATTAGGACAAATTACGTTCATAAATTTGATGGCGGGATACCTAGGGACAAGGACGTAACACGCGACTGAAGATAAAGATTATTTATAAGCTATCTCGATCGTAAATTTTCTGTTGGCATTTAGTTTTTATGAATTCATATATTGCCATTATAAGAAACGCGCTTACGACATTGATAAAACTAATTAAATTAATAAAGAATCGCGAATGACTGCAACTTTATTGCCTGCTAACGGTTCGATGGTATCTTCATCCCACATAATATATTGTATAAAGCACATGCACAACATGAAGAAGGCAATATTTCAGCGGTACAGATGAATTCTCAATAATTCTAAACAATACAATGCTGTATTGATTCGATGCAGTGTTTGATGTATTTAATTTTTAACGGCTTTATTTACCCATATAATATACAATTATGTTTGCGTTATGTTTTTTGTGGTTCTTTCAAATAACAAATACATTCTCTGTGGATGATGACTATAATGAATTGACGAAGTTTATGAACCGAACAGCCATAGGACACCATAAAAATCAATCATTTTTGTTTCCTTCTCTCTATCCCTACAAATTACCATAAGCATAAACCAACCTGCCTGCAAGTTCTTGTTTTCAGAGATCTGTAAAGTAGTTTTCTACTCCAAATTGCCACAATTTTATTTCTATTATAGGCGTTGAATCTTATAGAGAAGCTAAGTTTCTTTTCAGATGACTTTTTCGATCTAAAGACATTATTGGAGCAGCAGCATCACAGTTCTGAATAATTATAAAAAATAAATATATAATATATTATTATATGAAAAAAAGTATTGAAAGTATTGAAAATCTCGTTATAAAAAAAAATGATAAAATATTAGGGCAGCTGTAGAAGTGTGTGATAACTCACTGATGAACACATAATTTGTGTCAAGATAACTTTTGAAAGTTTCTAATGAAGTTTCAGATCCCAAAATCAAATCTCTATCCATTTGTCTATCACCCATAGATATTCTGCAACCTGTTCATTCAGGATTTAAAATGATGTGAAATGTATGATATTTTATCATCTCATACACTGAAAAGTTCACTCATCTATCTGGTTTAGACAAGTTCTTTTTAATAATTGGATGTAAACAATACGTTTATGATAAAGTATTAGTTTGGTAAAAAATGAGCGACATCCTTCTGGTAAAAAATTAAAGCAAAAAGAAAAAAATCGACAGCGACAAGTCTCAAACATACCCTTCCGCACGTCATTCCGACGACGATTGCTAGTCTCAAGTGTCTTATGAGGGCTTCAATAAAAGATCAAATTCTAGAGCTAACTTATCGTTCGAAATCAAATGTATTTCTTCTTCAGAGCTCACAAATCATTTGTTGATAAAATGTGCAAGGATACATTGTGCTGCTTAGAGTTCTTAGCTGGTTTGTCATCATGTTCCTACCAAACCTATAATCCTTGTGTCCAGAATAAAATGATGTAGTATACACGAGGATATTGGAAACGCTAACAACGCAACATAGTAGGCTTACAACTTTTTTGACGCCGTCTTTAGCATCATCGTATCATGTTATCCACATCCTGAAAAATCGAGAATTTTAGATTTTATATTAAGCAAAATATTGACATACATATACAGGGTGTCCGGATAAGGCTATAGAGCGTCTGTATCTCAACAATGGTAAGACTTAGAGGTTTGGACAAAAAATCCCTTGAAATAATGTGGATAAGAGAAATGGTTGGAAATTATTTTGAAGTTCGTAATTTTACCGCTAGGGGTGTAACTGCTATGAAGAAACATAAAATTCAAGCTGTCTGAGAAGTTATACGATAAGCTTCAACTCTGAAAACGCCAGTTAATAGCTTGGGTGATACTGGATCATTGTACTTCATGGCATTTTTTTGCATCTGTCATAATGAAGGTGGAGGCCAATGCATCTTTCAATATTTGAATTCCAATGTATCCTACAGTCCAACTGATTCAAGTATTTTAGGCCACGTGTGAAAGAGAATTCCGTGTTTTTTCAATTGTGTGTAATTTGCAGCCATTATACATTTTTAGGATTTTTGGAGTTGAACGGGACGATAATATTTACTTGAGAGGCCCTTGATCGACATAAAATTAGCTAGATTTCAGTGAAAACAGCTTCGCGATATCTCCATAATAATAATAATCAATAATCATAATACAGGGTGTTTCATTAAAATTGCGAAAAAATTTGTGATGAGTTTCCCCGCTTCAAAATAAGAACAAAACTTTTCAAAAACATGTTTCCGGAAATGCTTCGTTACAGAGCTACAGGGTGTTGAAATTTTATTTTGATTTTTGTTTTTTCTAAATAATATCTGAACCAATGTCGATTTTTTGATGAAAATTGGTGATTGGGGTTTTCTCATCATGCGAAATTTGAATTTGACCTTAGTATGGCTTTAACTTGTAAAGAGCGCTACCCACACCTATCTTACCTGTTATGAACAGCCATAACTTTTTTGGGCGAACCTGTATTATATTTTCAATTTTCAATTCCAAAAACAGATTTCTGTATGATTTCTACGCATAAAATGTGAACATGTTAGAAGTCGCTGAGTGCAACCATTCTCGAGATAGTTGGATTTGAAATAATTAATACATGGAATTTTGAAATCATGGCAAAAGTAATCTGCTACAAGTTATAACATATTTCGTATGATTGCTTCATATTTTCAGTACAAAAGATGGAAGTCGACTCGTGTGTTGTTATCAACAACACTTATTCAAATTAAATTTGAACAAAAACAAATTGAAAAACTAATAAAATGTAAATGAAATAAGAAATTTACCACCCTGTAGCTCTTCAACGAAGCATTTTCGGACACACGTTAATAGGAAATTTTCTTCTTATTTGTAAGCAGGCAAACATCCTGTATTTTTGGCACTATCAATGAAACATCATGCTTGGCCATAGTTTCATTATCACATGTATTCATTATTTCAAATCCGAATATCTCGAGAAAGGTTGCACGTAGCGACTTCTAACAAATATATTTGCTACGCTTAAGTGATGGAGAAATCTTTTTTCTTAGTTGAAGATATAATACAGGGACGTCCAAAAAAGTTATGGTTGTTCATAGCAGGTAAAATACGTGTAGATAGCGCCCTCTACAAGTTAGAACCATACTAACATCAAATTCGGATTTTGCATGATGAGAAACCTTCAAATACCAATTGTCATCAAAAGATGGACATTAGTTCATATACTATTAAGAAAAAATGAAAATGAGAATAAAATTTCAACACATTGTAGCTCTGCAACGAATAAGTTGATCTTTTATTGAAGCCCTCATAGACTGATACCTTAGTAGAACCAAGTCAGAACTAATGCGCATGCCCAATACTTTTCTATTTTGGAAGTCGAGATATCCTTATGACAGAGAATAAAATACATCTCTGGCCTAACTATGGTTACTATGCTAACGCGGCGATCAAAAACTTCCCAAAAAATTCGGCCCACCCAAAGTGTCAGAAAAAGATCAAAGGATTTTTGGGAAGTTTATGTCCACTATGATGATACCCCAATATTATGTATCACTGTTGATTGCATTTCTTCTATTTCCATATTATATCTTATTCACTGTTTAAATTTTTTTGCGATTGTGATTATATTCACAAATCTGTTTTTCAGTCTTTATTCTGCGACTATCAAATACTATCAGGTGTTTCTTATTTCGACTTAAGACCACTTCTCTTTTTTATTCATGACTTGAATGCATTTTCATCAGTCGCCTATTCTACCTACAAATTAAATTTATTTAAATATCCGAATCTTTTTGTGCGATAATCCGGAAACCGCACAACTTTGTTGTTGAAGAAATCTCTTTTACTTCATTCGCGCTATGGCTATGATTGTTTCATCCATCATCCACAAACATGACATGTTTCCTATTTTTTTCGAGAGAATCTCTTTGATTTCGATGAACCGCCATGTATGATCTCAAAATAATTTCCCATATTATAATGACTAAGAAGCTGGTCGTCTCGTCTTCGCTACTGAGACCCTCTCCAAATAAAGCATTCAACCCAAATACCTACTGTTCTTTTGTTTGAAATTGAAAGAAGTACATCCTAAGATGGATCTAGATTAATTTGGGTTGGTGGGACCAGTTTTTTTGAATGCCGATATTTTGGTCGGCTTCTTTGTAACTTTTTCCTTATTTGCGTATAACCATTGAATATATAGGACAAGTGGAAATAGACTCCATAGCAATATTGTCCACGATATGTTTTAGATTGTTCGATGCTTCATCTGCGTGCAAAAACAATATTTCTTTAACTTTTTACAAATAATTATTTCAGCATCAACAGCTTTTGTTCATATCTTCCTGTCCAGAAATAAGAAATATTCGGAATAACTATCTTATCTCAAAATATTTGCATATATCACAAATTTAGTTAAGTTTTCAATGCGTCAAATTGTATCGTTAAATTCTTCTACTTGACATCGTATGATCAAGTTACTTCATTGAAACGGATACATTTCATCGCGTTGCAATATGACTTTCATATATATTTTCAAAAAGAGTGGAGAAATTATGTACATATAAAATACATAAATGTCGAAACCCCACTGAAAATTCATCGAAACCCTACGTTTACACCTCAACATTCCAATTGAGCTGTTAATCATGCATCTAATACCTAGTATTTCTAATCCCTTGACGTTCCCATTACGATTGATTCACCAATTAGATGAAACGAATTAGCGTTAAGCTTTTAAAAAACGTGGTTGTTAAGCTATTCACACCTTTGGAGAAAATTTGTTTTATCAGTTCAGGATTTAATAACGTCATTAATTATCTATCGGGCGTCAAGTTGTTTTCGAATTACTCATAGTATTAAGATTTTATCAGTTGTACTGCTTATATATACAATAATAATACTATACGTTTTACAACGAAATCATTAGCATCTAGGTAAAAGAATAATTTGTTTACCGAGATTCTCGTCGACAGAATAAGGAGTATTAAGAAGAAAGTTGTTAAACGGAAAGGTTGATACAGAACCGTAATAAATGTCTAGAGTTACATCCGTGTGAGTAGTGCCCTCCTTATACCGGTTTCGTCCCGGAATTGGACTCATCAGTAAGGCAGCTGGCACCACTCACAACGATGCAACTCTAGCCACTACCTTAATCTGGGTAAATGTGCAGTGGTAGTTTTTAGACAACCACTGCCATCTATTGGCTCGCAAGTCTGCGAACGCAAATAGATGTGAGTTATGTTCGAGCTGTACCTCTCGATCATGGAATAAAGTGACATTGTTTTACGGTTTTCCGATGTTAAACGGAAAGGTTGGTACAGAACCGTAATAAATGTCTAGAGTTACATCCATGTGAGTAGTGCCCTCCTTATACCGGTTTCGTCCCGAAATTCGACTCATCAGTAAGGCAGCTGGCACCACTCACAAAGATGCAACTCTAGCCACTACCCTAATCTAGACATTTATTACGGTTCTGTACCAACCTTTCCGTTTAACATCGGATAACCGTAAAACAATGTCACAAGAAAGTGGTTGTCCGTGAACTGTTTGCAAATCATTGATCTAGAGAACTCTATTTCTGGATTTTTTACCACATTCTATATATGTTGTAAGATAATGGTGATGGAGCTATTGTAGTAATGAGTATTGAGAAAAATCACAGATATTTACACTTGTAATGGGTATTATCAGATCTTGGACAATGAATAATCAAAAAGTCTGGCTATTGAACTTTAAGATTTACTTTAATTTTCATTCGAGTGATTTGGATCGATGAAACACATCAATTCACTAATTTAAATATTTATTTTTTATTCATCACAGTCAGATTCTGAACTTGTAAGCATTTTTGGTAATCACTTCTGGGTAGATATCATCTTGACTTCATTCAGAGAGGCAGTGTTTATCTTTTAAATAATTTCCAGTTTTGAAGGGCGAAGAACAATTTGGTATTGTTTTTTTGCCAAAAATTCACAAACAAGCAACGATGGGTTTCAAATCCAAGAATTTCGGGCATCACTTCAAAATAGTATTCCTTATTGATTGTTTGATCTTCTGGAAAGAACCTTGACGTCATCATCATTTTTCCATGATTTGTCACCAGTAATGAGATGGATTCTTTGCTCCATTTTTCCAATAACAAAACATTGCAAAGCAAAATTTGAGAAGTCCAGTTCATTTATTAGATCTCTTAGCTTTTGGAAAAACGAGTTGATATTGATCGTATCACTTCATTTCAATATATCAAATATAAAGTGATGAAAAAAAGCTCAATATTTGGTTGAAGTTAAAGATAACTCATTGTAAAATTTCCTCTTTTCTCTAAAATATGCTGCTTTGATATCAAGACCCTATTCAGAATAGATCTTCACCTAGAACCAAAAGGTTTTTTTTTTTAGATTTACAGATCTTGAGAAAAAGTGATTCTACGTAGACAGAACGAAAAAAACTTTACTTCTTCACAAACATTGTCTAGCTAAAAAAATCGTGAGATTGTCAACAAAATTGTATCGTAAAGTCATCATCATCATCAAATATCTACTTTGGAAAAAGCTACTTTTATGTTTGTCGATAATGCAAAAACATTTAGGATGAACGAAGATTTGGAGAAGGCATCTTAGCATTTGGGATGAGTTTCCCTGCTTGAACATGAGAAGAAAAGTTCTAATAGAACATGATGTCCAGAAATGCTCCATAAATGAGCTATTTATGGGATGTTAAAGTTTTATTTTTGATTTTTCCAAAAAATATTTGGAATTATGTCGATATTGTGATGAAAATTGGTATTTGGGTGTTTTTTGTTCTGTGAAATTCAAGTTGGATGTTAGTATTACTCTAATATCCAGAGAACACTAACTAAACTTATTTTTACCAAGACATATCTTTTTTTACATGAACTTGTATAACATTTTCAAGTTACAAAAAATATTCATCTCTTTAAGGCGGAAAAAGTATACCAGGTGGAAGTCGCTACGAACAACCGTTCTCGAGATATTTGAATTTGAAATAATCAATATACGTATGATTCTGAAATTATGGCGAGTGTAACCTGCTAGAAGTTATAATTATAATTATAAATAAGTAAAGAAATGATAACTGATGTGAGTTCATTTTTCAAAAAATGATGTGGAAAAAAAGTCTTCAATCTCACAATATCCTACTGTTTATTCAAATATTTATTACGTGACTACCAGTTTCGGAGTCTACACTTTGCACCCCATCCTCAGGTCATCGAAACTAAAGGCTATAATATCAGAAAGGGGGCTATTAGTAACAATCAAACTTATCTAACCTATAATTATACTTACAATATATTCAAGTTACAAGGACGTCATGCATTAGATACATAAAATAATGAAGGACCTCACATGCAACATGGGGAAACATACATTTGTAGAAAGGACAAAAAACGTTGTAACTTGTATAACATGAGAGTCAAGTACGCCCTCAATACACCAATTTTCTCATCTTTAATTTGACACACTTATCTCATACCATGAACACTCTCTTCATAACGAGTTTAGACATCCCATTTTTCGAGTAGCATTGACGTACCAAATAGTTAGGTTATGTTAAGCCATTTCATCTTTTAAGTTAGGTTACATTTTATTTTCCAACGTGATTTAGCACATTCTTCATTGTTCATCTTAAGGGCGTACTTGACTCTCATGTTACAAGTTACAACGTTGAAAAAATACTGAGTATTTAAAATTCAGGAAAATGTCGATTTTTTGTCTGTGGATTCGAAACGCCTCAAGCTGTTTGGTTCAAACGTTCAGGAAGTACATGTGAAGTTCTCGAGCATTTTTGCGAGAAATTCGTTTGACTCCAACTCTGCCAGGACCGGACCTAGAGCAATTGAAAATTTTGATTTTGAAGAAGACAGTGGTGCGCCACTTAGTTTTCACAAAGTAAAAACTATTTTTTGATTTTGAATTTGGAGCAAAACCTGAGTTTTTCTTCTTGGATGCGTCGTTTTTGAGATAAAAAATATAAAGCATTGTAATGCCACCAATGCCAAGAAAAATAAAAAGTCGAGTCCATGAGAACTGTTTGAAGTGTTGTACTTTTTTGCATAAAAAGAAACGAGCCTGGAAATTTTGATAAGATCGCTTGAGATGTTTAGCAACGGAAAATTGAAATTATTATTCTTATTATATTTATTTTTTCAAGACGTTTGCAGAAATATGTTTATCTACAAAAAGTGATTTTCTTGCTATAATCTAGTTACCATGACAAAATTATTTCTGTATTTCAAAACACTAAGCAGCATTTCAGTTCATAAACTCCAAACCTGTCGGGCTAAAATTTTACTAGTGAGATGTCAACCAAATTCGATCGTCAATTCATCTTTATTTTTTAGCACTGTCGATTACCCACTTACTGGTTAGCAAATCTGCCAACTAAACGCCTTGAATACATAATCTTTCACAAAAAAAAAACGCTTGATCAGACGTCATTATGTGAACGAGATATCCGATAGCTTCGATAACAATCAGAGATTAAGATTTTAATAGATTGCTCAGCGATAAATAACATTTCCATAATTTGAAGTTGCTTATCAAATGAATAAGCTAGTTTATGAAGGTATGTTTGCAATCTCCAATATTTTCAGTAGATTCAACCTGTATAACTATAACGTTGAACGCCAATGACCAATGAAAAATGGTTATTGACATAATTATATATCTGGCGTGCTGCTGAAAAAATTCTGATAATTCGAGATAATCAATAATCATTAGACGTTTGAAGTATCCATAGTTCACCAAATTTACATTGGATATTACACAGGGTGTCTGGATAATGTTTCGAAGCGGCTGTTTCTTGCTAGGAGACCTGAAAGATTGGGTAAAAAAATCCAGGGAGTATTCACGTATCAAAATATTAATGTTTTTGTAAGACCCTGCATATTATTTCTTTCATTTCACAGACCCAGATCCTCTTGTCGCCTTTCAAAAAATTGGTCGTCTGATCATCGGCAAGAATGCAGCTTTGTTTCCTTGTTTCATGTACCCCTTATGCTCTTGACTAGAATAAAAAACAGGGTGTTCAAAAATTGAGTACGAGAATTTCAAGGGCACATTTACCAGCTCAAAATAGAGTCTTTTTTCTCATATAAACATAATATGTCCTGACCTGCTTCGGTTTCGTGATACAAGGGTGTCAAACATTTCAGGAAAAATAGGTTTTTTATTTATTACCAAAAAGCCCTGTAGCTGATTTTGAAAATTATTCATTCCAGTGACGTTCCAGAAGATCATTTTCGAAATCCCACCAAACCCATTTGCAGAATCGCACTTGCTTTATTCCAAGAGATACCAGGCCACTTACCTTGCTGAACCCTGTATATTAATCATTGCTCCATTGCTTCTGTATTTTTTTTCTAATCACATGTGAGGAGCTTTACACTGGAAATGTTAACAACATTTTAAAAAACAGTGGTTTCTAGTTGTGGCTTGCTTTTCCAAGGGACCACAAACTCTTATTGACACAATACATAGAAGTTCTCTGAATCTCGATTTATGGAATTTTTCATCGACCTTTGGAAATAAGCGTGTATGGTTCAACTAATCTGATCATTTCTCTAATCAGATGATTCAGCTCCGCTTGTTGTATTGATTGTTGATTTTGTGATATGTTAAGTCAAAACTGTTTGTGAAACTGGATAATGTTCACATTATTGGAAAAGAAGTACAATAATAATAATACTTATATAATAATTATTTGATTATATTTTCACTATGTTGAACCGGAAGGCATATTCCTCTCTTCCAACCCTACTGTGAAGAACATTTTAATATAAAAATTATCGTATACACACTGGTTGTCTTGCAAAGATGCCGGAGAATCTTGAGAGGTAGTAAACAAGCATTTTTGTTTTTTTCTGAGAGGCAGAATAATATCGTTTTCCATCAACATTCCAAAAATTTCTTGGTCGTAAATTTTATTACTTTTGATTAGTTTTCTTAGTTTTTGAACAATAATTGTTGTGAACCAAAATTCTTTTGTTAATAAACAAAATTATTAATAAGTTGACAGTGACTTAACTGATGCGCAAAATAATAAGTACCAAATAGTTTTTTGCTCAACGGCTCAATTGCGGACATAGTATGTTTAATAAACAAAAATGCTTGTTTTGATGTTCCCTATCACCTCTTGAAGTTTGTCGGTAACTTTTCGGAACACCCTGTAACGTGATGATGGACCATCTTGATAAAAAATCATCCTTCGATAGTCTTTTCCATTTTAGCATTTTTCTCAATCTCCGAATTTCAAAACGAAACCGCTGTAATGTTACTTATTTTTATCCTTCGCTACGACTATACAGGGTGTCCCCGAAAGGTCTGTACAAAATACCACCACTGATTCTTGACGACTGAAAAAATCGATTAGACTTATCTTACCTCGGTACAGAAGTTCAAGGTTACGGAGATACAGATCGTCAAACTTTGAATTTTATTTTTGATTTTTCGGTTTATTTCTTGAGAGAAACATCAAAAACTCACAAAAATTGGAACCAAGGTGTTTTTTGGGTAAATTTTTTTAATATTGTGGCAGTTTTGTAGTATGGTGAAAAGGGCGCAACATACTGCTTGATGTTCCCCTTTAATCAATACTATTTTTTTGCCGGTTACTGTAGATCATGTGAGAATCGAGAAAACTGTTTTCCTAAGTATTTTGATGCGAAAAAGTATTTTTGTTTTATCACGCTAGGAGCAACCCTTTTTTCAGAATGCACTTTTCTGAAATCATGAAGGAAGCTCTCGCTCCGCAAGTACCGCAACTATCAAGCAATCATAGGGCATTGTAACTTTTTCACCGTTCACTGTGAGTAATATGTTGAATAAAAAAAAACGTACAATTAATTTTTGTTGCTGGAGGCGACCGTTATTAAGAGAAATGCATATTAAGTTGTGACAAAATCCATGATAAATCAAGTATGCAAATCAAAAACGAAACAATTCCGAGACTACCAAACTGAAGAATTAATGAGCAAAAAAACTCTTACGGAAGTGCTCAAAGTGGCCTCTGCTTTTATTAACACAGTGATTGACTCGTCGAAGACAACTGGACTGTATTCTGCAACATTTCTTCATCTTGTCTCAATGAGTTTGTCGCATCTTGAATACGAAAAAACAATCCATAGGTGTTAAGTCTGGCGAACGAGAAGGCCATTTCGCAGTGGCTTCAACACCTCTGCCTATCCATCTATTTGGATATTGCTGATTCAAGTGGTGGCGGATATCCAAATTGAAATAAGGAGGCACTCTGTCATGCATAAATCACATATTCTGACGAAGGGCCAAAGGCAGATCATCTAACAATTCTGGCAACGTTACTTTTATACGCTCCAAATACTGCGAGCCATTCAAACGACGCGACGTGGTAAAATGACGGGGCCGATTATAAGATTGCCTCTGATTCCGGCCCAAATATTAATTCCGATCCCATGCTGATAATGACTGACCCTTATTGCATGTGGATTTTCATCTCAATGATTGTAAATTGTCCATGTTTGGGCAGGTGATAAATTGGTGACGGTGAAAAGTCTTTCACCCTCACCAATTTTGGATTTTCATCTGCATAAACATGTTCATCATGCAAGTTTGTGATGCCGCTCCAAGTAAAGTGAGCCTCATCGGTAAACAAAATGTTTGCTGCGAAATCAATATTCTGAGCCCTTTGTCCGGTAACAAACTGGCAAAAGGCAAGGCGGTTATGAGGGTCTTCGCGAAAAAGGTCCTGTACTCTTTGAACGTGATAAGGATAAAGAAGTTGTTCTTTAAACATGCGAATGATCACGTTTTTACTCAATCCCAATTCCAAACTTGAGCGTCTCGTGCTTGACGTTTTATCTTCTGCAACTCGTTCCAAAATAATCGTTTCCACATCAGGTGTAATGATCATTCGTTCACGTCCATGGTTAGCAGTTGATGGGGAGAATTGGCCAGTTCCACGAAGACGCCTTTCAACAGCGTCTGAGGTTTGATGATTCGGAGTTGGTCGATTTGGAAATCTCTCTCCGTAAACTCGAACACTTTCGCGAGCATTACCTTGACAGAACCTAAAGACTAACAACATGTCAGTTATTTCGGCATTACTATAAGCTACAGCCATTATTGAACGGATAAAGTTAAGTGTTCTGAACTGTGTTTTTGACAGACAGTAGGAATTTGAATGACAAGTTAGTGAATAACGGTTGCCTCCAGCAACAGAACACATCGGTAAAAAAGTTACAATTCCCTATGAGTGCTTGATAGTTGCGGTACTTGTGGAGCGAGGAATTTGTACATGATTTCAAAAAAGTGCTTTTTTTAGCAAAACGGTTGCTCCCAGCGTGATAAAACAAGAATATCTTTTTTGAACAAAATACCCAGAAAAACAGTTTTCGCTATTCTGACATTATCCACGGTAACTGACCCAAAAATAGGACTGATTAAAGAAGAACTTCAAGCATTATGTGGCGCCCTCTGCAACAAACCACAAAACTGCCACAATATTCAAATTTTTCACCAAAAAAAAACTTAAAGTTCCAATTCTCGTGAGTTTTTTATGTTTCTCTCAAGAAATAAGCCAAAAACTCGAAAATTAAATCCAAACTTTGATGCCCTGTATCTCCGTAGCCATAAACTTTTGTCGTAAAGAATCAGTGGTACAATTTTGTACAGAACGTTCGGGGACACCCAGTATAAGGACGGTAATGTTCATCTTCACCGATGGCTTAATTTGCGTGAATATGTTTGAAGTTTTATTTAAACCATACAGGTTTTAGGTTTCATCGCTACACCATCCTTTATTTAATTACTGTGACATTTTCAGGAAGTACAAACATTTCGCCTTCCAAAAGGGCTCCGAACAGTTTTTTTTTTTAATCGCCGGGAACCTTGAACGAACAAATGGATTGACGTTTTTGAATGCACCAATACTTTTTTGATAACTGATGCAAAGTTTTATAAAATTTTAGGCATGTGCTATTTATCTGATTATGATTGTAATTGAGTTTTGTGACTTTGTAGCTGAACTAATATGTTTTCATGATATTTTTCATAGCTATAAAGACGTTACTCATCGATAAAGTGATCATTTTCAAAATCTCAATATTCATCAATAATCATTGTGGTAATCAAACCTTCAATTATTATACCAGCTTGTCCTTGTTTTCGTATTTCCCATGATTTTTACTTATTAATTCTATAGAAGTTTATAATAATTAATTTCTAGATAAATATCATAATAAACATCATAATAACTTTTAATTATCCGGGGCGTCTTCTGTCGATAAAAATTTATTAATTGTTCATTGTAGTGCTATAGCTAGTTTTGTATTTTCACCCATTCTAAAGGGGGATATTTTACGATGCACTTAACCTGTGGTCATTGGGCACACTATCTGATAGATCCGAGAGTACCCATAAAAAAATCTATTCAACGGAGTTTTTAAAAGGACTTTTAATTAGTTCAGTGTCGTGCTAATTTAGATTCTGGTTATATATTTATTACACATTTATTCATTAAAAATAAACAGTAGCAGGAGTATGTTGCTATACAATCATTATGCGATTTTATTAAGTCGAACTTAAATTCTATAAAATCAGATGAAACATAAATTTCTTGAGAAATCATTATCCAATGAAATTAAGGGAAAATACAGTCATTATTCATATGAATCTGGTTTAATTCAGAAAACAATGTATCCTTCTTCGAACATTTTGATACAATCATCGGTAAATCATTTTTTTCCAAGAGTTAACACCACAGATTTTATGATACACTTGTATTGCGGAAGATTCTATGAAAGATATTTCTTTTATATTTTCCCAATCAGCACAGAAATTCTAAATTCTGCGTAAATATTTCTGTTCTTTTTTCCACAATCACATTGAGTAACGCCCATGTCACTGGAAAGTCACAACAACGTAAAAGACAAAAGGTGGTCAAAGAGAGTTATGAGTTGCTAAACAAAATCGTGCCCCTTTTGTTTCACGGACACCTTTCAGTAATGACCTGTGATAGATGGTTATGAGAGGAAGGTTCAACGTTTTAAGCGGTTTCTATTCACTTTCTCGTTATCTTTATAAATCTGGAATGATAAAGATTGTCGATTGTATGATAGTCTTAAGCACCTGACTTGAATAACGTCATTTTGAAACTGCGGGTACTGGGCGATCTAACATGAATTTTTTTGAATATATCTATGATGTACGCAATTTGTTAAACATTCTTATCTGCAAAACCTACAAAGGCCGTTAGGAAATTTGATATTTCCTGCCCCTCATTTTGAAGAAACTATAATATACATTCCGTTCAACGATAAATGTTTTACAATAATTATTGGTGATTATTGATTATAATTCATTGATTATAGTTATCACTACGGATCACTACTTATCACCAGTAAGTACCTATAATAACTTTGTTAGATAACTTCATTTCACAACGGCATGGACATTGACATGAGGGAGACTAATGAGTCGAAATTCTACATTTCGAATTATGATATATGTTACAGTACTACAGACCAAGCTGATCCATGACTATTTAAAAAAAATATAAGAAATTCACTCGAATACAAAGTGCGCTGCTTTTGATATTTGTACTTATAAGAATTCTATCTTCGCCACTATGCTTTTCCATCGTGCTCTGTCCGGAGCTGTTTGACACCAATTGCCTATTCCTACGCTGCTCAAGTCGGCTGTGACTGCTTCAAGCCATCTTTTCCTTGGTCTGCCACGCTTTTTTCTTTCACCATCTCCTTTAAGAAGAGCCTTCCTTGTGGTTTTCTGGGCTGCCATTCTTTCCACATGCCTCAACCATCTCACTCTCTGCGCCTTGACCACCCTTATTATGTTCGGGGACCCATAGATCTCCTCCACTTCTTGGTTTGTTCTTCTTCTTCAAAGGTTGTTGGCTATTTTTTCACCTCGAAAAATTTTTCGCAATATTTATCTCACCCGTATTAGAAGTTTCATCTCTGCTTTTTCAGTTAAAATCCATGAGTCACAACCATATAGGACAGTATTTATGACTTATCATTGTTTGATACAAGCTGAGTTTAGCATTTCTTGAGATTTCACTTGAACTGAGAAGCCTTAACACAGCTCCCATTGCTTGTGAACCTCTGGATAATCGTCTGTCAATCTCAACCGTTCCATCGCATCCCAACTAACACAGATTGTGCCTTAATAAACCAAAATGCTATATAACTCATATATTAGGGTCCATCAATATACAATTTTATCATTTAGTGACGTTAGTTAAGACAAAATACTCTCAGAGACAAAAAAGTGTTATAATCATGTAATATAGCTCTCTACAAAACCATTTAATAAATCTTTTATAAAACGGAAGAAATTGAATTCTTATAGCATACTATAGTACCAATGTTATAAGAGTAATTACTCTCTTAGTCTAATTTGTTGTATTATTGGTTCATTATTGTTTTGCAAAGAGCTTATAAGAGGGTTACAAAATATTTTTATTAGAGATTTATTATATTATCATATAGCTATCTCTAATAAAACAGTTAACTCGCAAAAGTATTTAAGACTGAATTGGCTTAAGAGAATATCTTATAAAAATGTTTTATAGGATGCTTGATCTAGAACGTACAAAACAGCACTATAAAACCAATATAAAACACTTACAGAATAAAAATGGACACAAAATAGCAACACTGTCTTACAGTTTATCCCAACTAACACAGATTGTGCCTTATCAAACTAAAATGCTAAATAACTGATTTATTAGGGTACTTCAATAACAATTGTATCATTTAGTGGCGGTAGTTGGCACAAAATACTCTCAGAGACAAAAAAGTGTTATAATCATGTAATATAGCTCTCTAGAAGACCATTTAATAAGCCTTTTACAAAACAAAAAAAATATTTTATAAAGTGGTCCTTTTTCGTGTTTATAAGTGTGTTATTAATGGCTATGAAATGATTATAAAAATATTTTTATGAGCAAAATGTTTTACGAAACTGTTATATAACGGTCTATAGAATACTTATAAACATATTTGTGTTACTTGGGATGTGCTACTTAACATTACTCCCAGGTAATGAAACTGACTAACCCTTTCAAAAACGTAGCTTCTACCCTTTGTTTGGAAGTTGCTCTGCCTCGGCTCTTGATTTGGGTTTATCCCCATCTCCATATACTTGGTTTCCTCTCCATTCACCATCAGGCCATAGTTTTTTGCCGAATTACATAGTCGACCAAATACCCTCTCCAGCTCTGCCTTGGATCTTGCAACAATAGCTATATCATCCGCGTAAGCAACTATCTGGTGTCTGCTGTGGTATATGATGATTTTGGACAAAATGTTTGATTTTCTAATAATTATTTCGAGCACCATATTGGAGAGCACAGCCGACAGTGGATCTCCTTGTTTTAGTCCTCTTTTTCCTGCAAAATCTCTTGAGAACCTTCCTTCTGTGATTAACTTCATGGATACATGATCCAGAGACATTTTTATCAGTCTCACTATTTTTTTTGGGACATTCAACTCATGTAATGCTTCATATAGTTTGAACCTTTCAACTGAGTCATATGCATGTTTGAAGTCTATGAATAGGAGATGGAGTCCAAGGCTTTGATCGTAACTTTTGTTCTGGATTGTCTTCAAGGTGAATATTTGGTCTGATGTTCCTTGACCTTCTCTGAAACCTTCTTGATACTCGCCTACTTCTCGATCATGACATTTTTGGAGCCTTATCTTGATTATGCGAGCTTGATCTCCTTTTTCCATATCATCTTAATTAACCTGCAGACTCTCTGGTGATGTTTTAACACTTCAGCTGTGATCCCATTCTCCCCACCACTCTTGTTATTTTTTTGATTTACTATTTTACGCAGTATTTCTTCATCTGTGGGCTCATCTATCTCAAGGCCCAATCCATAGTCATCTAAAACCTCATTTATCTGACCATGATTATTCAAAAGATCATTGAAATACTTTACCCATCTATCTGATCGATCCTGTGGATTTTCTATTAACAAACCCTGTTTGTCGCGACACTGGTGTGGTGGCTGTGGTGTTTTAGACTGACTTCTTGGCTTCCTGCTAGAAGTTTCTAATTTCTTGTTTTCTTCGATTGTTTGAAGTTTCTCCGAGATACTCGCTCTTTTTTTCTGCCTACATAGTGATTTCGCTCCATTTCTTTTTCCCCTGTAAGAGATTTTGGTTCCTTGCTGCATTTCTCTCCGCAAGGGCTATTTTGCATTCCTCATCAAACCATCCTCTATCTTGGGGATTTTTTGTCTTCCCAAGATGCACGTGCATTGCCCCCTTTATGCCAGACTCAATTTATTTCCAGTCATCTTCTACACTTTCTCCTTCAGGCTTCTCGCTTAGCTTCTCAGATATTATTCTCTCAAACTTCTCACTCATACCGTTTTCTTTTAATTCATCCAAGTTGAACTTGGGAATTATTCCCAGTATTCCCAATTTTCCTGACAGAGGGGATTTCTTGTTGTATCTTCGTTATAACTAGGAAATGATCTGAGTCTGCGTTTGCTCCTCTATAGCTTCGCATATTCCGTACTGAGCTAGCATGAATGTCCTTAATGAGCACATGACCAATTTGATTCTTCGTTTCACCATCCGGTGATATCCATGTCGTCTTGTGTATATCCTTATGATCAAAGCTGGTGCTTTTGATTTTCATTTTATTTTCTTGTGCAAAATTGATGAGAAGCTTTCCATTTTCATTTGACTCTATGTGTTTGCTTTTGCCGCCCGTGATTTCTTGATATATTTTCAATTATTATTATTATTGATATCAAAATTTAATGACGTTATAAGATCCATATTTCCCATCATTCCAATTGCGAATAATTGCGTTTGCATCATTTCATCTTTTAATTTTTAACTTGATATAACGATATCAGGATCCATTTTTGCTTCGTTCTCTTTTATTAGTTCTCTTTTTGTTCAAAAAGCTTCTAAGTCTGTTTCTTATCTGACATGGATTTTGAATCCAGTAATAGGTCCTAGGACTGTGTACGGGATTTCATTTTGGAAACTTTTCCCCCTAAATAAAGGGCCAACAAAGAAATAAAAAGGAAAACGCTCAGACCCATCGATTTTTGATTCGAGAGGAAAACAATTTTTTTTTTCTGGTGAAATAAAACCTTGCCAAAAGGATTGAGTAATAGCTCATTTAGAAGATCTTCTCTCCCTTATCATATCCTCTTGGTCTGGAGAAGTTTATTCTTGAGGTTGATGATTTATTGAGTAAAAAAAAAATAAAATCAAATTTTTGACAAGCTGTCATATCAACAGAAATGACACCAGAGATTTTAAACTTGGCAAAATAGGTTATCACTCTTCCGTCCTTTTCATTTAACATTTTGGAGGTAAACAAATTTGCTAAAATATCCAAGATAGGTATAGGAACATACTGGATTCTTTTTGCCCACAAGATAAACTACATCGCGTTTGAGAAAAATGAGTTTTCGGTATTTTTTCAAATCCTTAATTTGGGTGCAATTTTAACACATCCTGTACATTTTTATCTTATCAAATAATACGATTTACTGATGTCCTTCACAACTCCTGACTCCTGACCAAATTTGAACTTTCTAATAGGTTTGGTTTTAGAAATATCACTCGACCTGAACCTAGCTGTTTTTGTTAGAAAGATATGAAAATGAGTGAATATTACGAAAACGGCAAGAGATTTGTATGGTAATATGTAGAATCATCTGAAAAAACAGAAAAGTAAAAATAAACAGGAAGTAATATTTGAAATTTCAAACTTGATACCACTTTTCCATAGCAGCGGCAACACTGTGATGTCAAACATATTTTAATTTCAAAAAATCGTCCATATTCCTAAGAGACTTTCTTGAAATCTTAAAAGTAGAAAGAACACGAAGTCAAAGTCTCAAAATGCATTTTGAGACTTTGACTTCGTGTTCTTTCTACTTTTAATTAAAAAAAAATATATTTTAGAAATGTAGGGAATATTCGATAATCTACGTAACCAAATTTTCAGTTCGATATTTTGCTCCATTCTCCAAACACGTATAAAAGACCACTCACCATGACGTACCCTGTATAGTAACTATATTCAAATTTTCTTTATAAATGTGCCTTTATTTTAATTAAATAACGTGCATTCCTTTGATAAGTTCCTAATTCATTTTCTCAATATAATGTGCTATAAGCATAGTTCGACTATATTGCCATTGGTTATAACTTTTACAACAATTATGATCCTTGTTATGTGAACACTACTTTTGGTTTCATGCTTTTGTCGTCGGACCCCTCACAAAGAATGATTGCGTCTCAAAGATACATTGTCAATATGAGTATTGTTCCGAGCTATATCTGCTATATATATATATGTTACTACCTTGAATTGTTCAGTAAGCAGATATTCCTTAGAAACTTACAGAAACTCATGTCTTCATAATAAATTACTGAGGCTGATGAACATTTACGTAACATTCACGAACAAGCAAACTTACCTATACTGGAATAGGTAATTCTCTTCAAACAGCGCATGCTACTGTCATTTGGAGAGTTTTGGAGATCAAGGCAACTTTTTTTATAAATGCGTAAGAACAGTATCTAAAGCTCGTTATGATGTGCAAGCCTCAGCAACCAAATGAATCCAAGCTCCAAAATCTAGTTATATGGTTTCAACAAGATCAAAGGACGTTTTAAGGAACATGTTTCCAGGTCCTGACACGTTGCACGGAGATGCTGGGATACCTGCACAGTCACCTGATTTTGCCTCTTATGACAACCCTAGAGCCAACCGAATGATGTTTGAATACCCCTCACAACACTTTGATGAATTTAAAACCTCGATATATTACGTGTTGCCCCTATATCCTATTCAAGTGGGAATTGTCCAATAAAAAAAATACAAACTTTATTCGCAACTGACCAACAAATCTAATCAACTTGATGAAAGAGAACAAAATAACGAAATCAACAATAGATTTCTGTTACTTTAAGAGATTGAGAGATCCAAGTAGGCATAAGTATTTCACTCTAATGTTCCAGAAAGAATAAGTACCAAAATTCATCATGTGTTAGTCAAGTGGTTGTACGACTTACATACCAGGTTTACGTTGATACAGGAACTTACATGAGAACTTCATGTTTGATCTATTCTTTGTACGTCAAATGTCGCCAGTGCACCAACATCATATTTTCATCGATAACCAAAACAATCACTATCACTTATTCAGTATAACAAAGTTGCTAATGGAATCCTCAAATTTTATTTTCAATCGGCTGCATGCTTTAATACTAAGTGTATACGTACCAGACAGTTACGTACTCTACAGTGGAAGAGAACTGGCGCTAAATTCTCAATTACATTGGATTTTCTACATCATTCGTATACGAACTTGATTGGAGAACTGAGCACACATGATATTACAGCATTTGATTGGGAATGCGATGTCTAAAATTCCGAGATTTCCATATTTCCAAAGCAAATTTTCCTGCTTCTAGCAGAGTTCATGCTTCCAACTCCTTCATTTGATATCGATTTGACAAAACATGGTGCTCGATTCACACTCAAATACATAAAATGTTGTAACTTTTATACGAATGGATTTATGTGAGTAGCAGAATGATCTTGGAAAGGTATCCGAGGAGCTTGTACCCATAGCTTGTGAGCTGGTCCCTAACGGTATCTTACTTATCTTGCTTGTTTGGGGCGCTCTCACAGGCGAATTTTGCGGATTTTTTAAATTACTGATTGCGTATTCTGGAAAAATTGTTCCATTTTTGTACTGTCCATGTCTTCCATCAATTCATCCGCCTTGATGAGCTGGTCTGGAGTTGATCCATGTTTTTAATAAGATTTTGATCTGGAAAGTTCTTTAGCTAAGGAAGTCTGACAATATGACTGTTGGGATGCTCTAAACATTATCGCCCATGAAGAAAAGATTCTCGTCTTCTGGCGATTGTACATAATCTCCTCTCAAAACATCAGGTGCTAACCGAGTTTCTGTTGCTCCATGATAGAGAGCAAATCCTCAGAAAAAATGAAGTTTTGGTTTTCGCCCTAGCTCTCTTGAGACCCTTCACTTGCAGTGATCTCTCTGCAGTCCAATTGTGATCTCATCACTGCTGCAGACGTCATCCATCTTGCCCACTATGATGGCGCAGCGCTCTATGATTTGTGAGTTAGAAGAGGAACTCTTAGATACGCCCTTGGATGAAGATTCTTCTGAATCTTTCTTGATGAACTGTGATTTTACAAACTGAAATGTAAACGACGATAAACTATATACAAGAAAGCACATTTTTGATGAACTTATTTAATTTGTCTATCTACTTTCGAAACTGGCTTTTTACACGTAAAATAATTATTATATATCAAGTATTTATTCAATATAGCTTGACATTTTCTCCCTACATGCGATAAAATTATACAAGTACTTTCAAATTACTGTTTCACCTGTCACAAAACGATCACCTTCCATTCCTTTACACATATTCCACCCAACATGATATTCACAACACGCTACCTCAAAGGCTTCCTCATCAGCACCAGAAAATTGTTCAGCGCATTTGCCTCGAGTCATTCCCATTTTCTGTCTCGAGTTGACATGATACATATTTGCATTCTTGCCACAGATCGTTTATAAATCTACCGCTTTTTGTATTAAAGGCTCTGTCATGGTTAATAACTGTTAAGCAAACACGCCAAAGATTTTACGAGAGAATTTTTTAAACTGGCTCTTCGGTGATGGATGTCTTAAAACTGGTTGATGGTTGATGGGTTATTATCTGATATTAAGATCTCATGTCATGGCTTGCTTTTTATTTCAATAAAGAACTGAGAAGGGCGGTTTTGTTTGGGCGTAGCTTGGTTATTATCTTTTGAATAACGCATTTCGAAATTGATCAGGACTTTTCAAGTGGACAGTGTTAATTTGGAGAAATAACTCCCAAGATGCTAACATTTTTGCGGGAGATGGGTTAGCTGGTTTTATTAATGATCACGCTACAAGTACCGGATATCGATCATTGTATCTAAATTTGATAATTTGAAATTCAAATGTTTAGTGAATGATTTTTTCATTTGTTTGTATCTTAAGATTATACCAAAATTTTGATCATTCAGGTTGACAACTTTCATAAATCAACGATTTAGTCACACACGCAATTAACACAAAGAAGGAAAATAATAATAATAATAATAATGATAATAAATGTCTTTTATTTCATAATTCAAACAAATGAATACAATATACGTTGTACAATAAGTCTACTATGGGCCAGGCGCAGTCTAGCCAGACAGGCTACTCTACTGAACCCCGCAAGTAGACAAGTAAGCATCTAGGATAAACTCCTAAACATTACTTGATTACCCAAACTAAAACCTTATCGTATCACTCAAACAATACTAGAAAATCAAATCTTTCCCAAGATACATTTGCCATTCAGTAATTTTGATTGATACCAGAACTGAGCACAAGATAATCAGATTCAGGAGTTTCGGAGGTCACGAATATATGATTTATAAAAAACTTTAAACTGTTTCTCATTCGGCAAAGAGTTGAACAACTTGATAGCGTTGAATGTAAACAATCTCTGAAACATGGTGGTCTGATGGTGCGGCATGGTTATCCTATTCCCAAACCTAATGTCACGACAATGCACGTTTGAACGAAACATTAACCTATCCCTCATAGTAGAAGGCAATCCTGGATTTCTTAAAATTTTCATCAAGAAGTTTCCGAGGTGTTAAGTTCTACGATCAATCATTTTCAACCACTGAATTTCCTTTAAAGATTGTGAAATGTGGTCGTACTTTCTTAGACCAAAAATAAGACGGATACATGCGTTTTGTACCTTTTGAATACGGTTTTTGGAAAACAGATCTAGACTCGGACCATAAATAAAATCGCGATAATTGAAACCAGATGGAACCAACGATTCACACAACATTCTACGGTACTGAAAACTAAGAAAATGTCGGCTATTATACAGAACTTTCAATGAAATGTATGACTTCTGAATCAAAGTCAATATTCACATTAAAGTATTCTTTCAGGCGAACCCTTGGGACCAGCGCCTGATAATGAAACTTTCATAAGGAAGAATGGGCTCGTCTCCATACAATGCCTCAGGGATGGACGGAGTTTTTCCAGCCATACTGCAAAAGGCTGGAAATGGACTATTCTCATTCATGGTGAAGCTTTTTCGCTCATGCCTAGCAACGAGCTAAGTTTCCTTCAGCTGGATGAAAGTCGAGGTGATATTCATCCCAAAACCAGGGAAAACAGATTACACCAACCTCAAGTTCTCGACAGTTATACATATTGAGGAATCACACCTTCAGGCTCGGCCGTAACATAGTCAACAATATGCCCACCAGCAAGGTCTGCCGACGGACATAGCGCTGCATCACCTCATCACAAAGGTGGAGGAAACGCTTGTGGGAAATGAACAAGCACTGGGAGCTTCCGTGGATGTCGAAGGGGCGTTTGACAACACGTCTTCCGAATCAATATGTCGAGCAAGGGGCAAAGGTCTCAGAGAAGACATTGACTCAGTGGATAGCTAATATGCTGTCACACAGACTGAACTAAACGGTCGTAATGTCATAGCCACGTCTGTCAGAGGCTGACCTCAAGGCGGAGTGTTGTATCCTCCTCTTTGGCGCCTTTTGGTGGACGACTATATTCACAAGCCTTTGCTAATGATCTTGTTATTCTAACGTTGGAGAGCTTAATACAGAAGCACAGGGCTCTCACAATGCAAGCGCTTGGAATGAAAGAGAAATTGTGCTCTATTGAAGAACTGAGGATCAATCCTGAAAAGATCGGAATCCTGTTATTTACCAGAAATTATTAAATAGGACTTTACCCGTCCGGAGATACTGATCTCGGGCAAAGTCCCTGTATACAAAAATACGGTCAAATATCAAAGGATAACCCCCGAGCAGAAAATTTCCTGGAAAAAGCAAAGCGAAGAGCGCATAAAAATCTATAATACGCTCTTTATTGACATGTGAAAGAATAATAAGGATAACATGGGGCCTGAAACCGAGAATAGTATACAGGATTTATACTATGGTATTCAGACCTCTAATCACATACCGAGCCATAGTATGGTGACTCGCAACTATAAAAGCAATATCTGGACAAGATCCAAAGGATGCATTAGTATAACAGGCGCTGTAAGGACCACAGCAACTAGTGCGTTGGAAATAGTTCGGAAATTGCCCCCACTGTATCTGTTTGTAGGGATCGTTGCACTCAGGTCAGCAAATCGCCTGAACTGTTAGATCACCTGAAACTAAAGAGCAGATGACGCTATCATTAGTGAATTACCTCATGTATGCTCATGCACTCCGACTACATGACTTTGATCTTTACTGCTCGCTGCCCGCCTCAGCTGAACATTCTCATGGCAGAAAATTGGATGGAACAGGACAGACCAGCCCACATACAAGACGAGTTATCGTGGTTCACTGATGGCACAAGAGCGGGGCTGTGCGATGCTAGGAGGGGCAGTAAAATAATAATCTTCTCGCTCGGGATTCATGCAACGATTCTAAAGGCCGAAAGCTTTACTATGAAATCAATTTGCGTTAAACAATCTAGGGAGAGACTTGAACCGCAGATCATTCAGAATTATTTTTTCGGAAAACACAGCACCATCGAAGACTGTTGTGAGAAACGTGGGAGGCTCTAAAGCAGTCCTAGAATGCAAAGGGGCTCTGCGAAATATTATGCAAAACAGCAACAAAGTAAGATCAATATAGGCCCTGGGTGACAGCGGTGGGAAGAGGAACACTGGGGCTAACCGACTTGCCAGATTCGGATCGTCAAGAAAGCCGATAAGTGTCGAACCAATGAAAGACATCCCAAAGGCAACAAGAGAGACGAGGCAAAGAAGCCTCTACTTGAAGAGGCCACTCTATGCTGGAACAACGCCCTAGGTATGTTAAATGCAAAGGCACTTATAATTAGGACTGATTTGGAAAGACCAAAAAGCTTTTGAATCTAAGCAGGAAAGACCTTCGTGCAATGGTACGACTGTTAACAGGCTACATAAACCAGAAGGGCCACCCCGACAGAATCGCGATCGGAGAACATTCAGACTGCGGGTGGTGCCTGGAAGATGTGGACAGTTATCCACATTCTCGTGTCCGGCTCTTGAGAGCACCAGGATGGAATACTTAGAAAAAGAAACTACAACGCTCCTGGAGGTGGAGAAGACATGTTGAGAAAACTGCTGGGCTTCGCGAAAGCGGCAGGCCTTGAGTAATTTCACCTCCAACATTTGTGGGTTGCAACGGACCCAGGAGGTCCAAGCAGGTTTTTGCGAACGCCACCCATTAATACATCTACGTCAACCAGATCTCCAGAGATGCTTATGGAAAATGGAGGCACTCCATTATATTAGGAAGTTCTACTGACAAACTACAAAGCAATTTTTTGAAAAATTTTACGATCAAATGTTCAAAAAATAGCAACAGGGTTGCAGATACAAGAGAAAAAGCAAGAAAACGAAGTATTTATTCCAGGTTACTATAGAATTTTTGCATGAATAATGATTACCAATATGACGAAGTTTGAAAGCAGAAAAGTGGGAAAAAAAGAGTTGCGAATCAGCTAAAGTCACGGCAGCCGATTATACATAGTTGAACAAAATACGAACAATGAAGTAGGTGACTCTGGATCATTAAAGAGTATACTCAACAGCCCTGAATGTTTTATCAAACCAAAATACCAACTTCAAATATCCATGTTGTAAGTTGATATTGCAATGCTGTTTTGGGTTGCACGCGATAAGGTTAATGTGACTTCTTTTGCTTTTTTTCATAATCAATTAATAAGTGGACACCTGAATATTTGATTGAGATGATTAAATTGAAAAATGAAACTTCATTCTTGCATAAGAAAAACGGCTATCCCGCGACATGGACATTCTTCACATTGCAAAATCGAAACCAGTCGTTAAGTTCAGCCACTTGCAATCTTTTTTCATCTCGTCTTTCGAATTCTTCCACTGGCTCCAATGCATACCTTCAACAAATCAAGCGCAAGTGATTGAATAATTTACATTCTAATAGCGGTTATCAGATAACTTTTCTTGTAATATTGCCAGCAGGATTGGATTGAAATTTGCAAGCCATTACAGTTGTTACGCACAAGAATGCTTGTTCAACTCGAAACTATGGAGCCGTGTTAAAGATACAGACGTTGAGTGAGGTGAACTTACAACAAAATTGTAACCAGATTTTTTGGGAATTTTGCCACACCTTATCAAAATCAAATCTCTAAAGGGACTTTTAGAAAAAAATAACATTTGAGATATCTATGATTCATTTAGTGAGTGACTATTTACTCGAAAAACAAATGAAACCAGTGCTTCTATGACTGATCCTCTTTATTTTTCAGCCTTGTTCCTTCAGTGAGATTGTTTTGATAGGGTGTGGTGAAATATCCCAACAAACCTGCTAATCATGGTTGCACCACGAAACAACAGAGCAATCTAATCAATAAAAATGTACTGTCTGAAGTACTCTAAAGGGTAGATGCGGCATCGGCACATTGCTCAAGACTAAAAATCATCTGAAAATAATGACCAACACAATGTTCCATTCTCCTCTGTAGATCATCAAATATCTATGAGGAATCATTGAAAAGCTTTTGAATACCTTTGTAGACATTCGATTAAAATAAATATTATACATATTACATGAAAAATTAGTCAGAACAATGTTAGGCCCTTCCGTTAACCAAAAATTTGGGTCTTTCACAGGTCACACACTCTTGTTCATAGGAGATTGCTCAGAACCCATTAGGACAACGCCAGAAGTCCTAGTCTTTTTGTATGCCAATCAAGACATGCTCTTTGCGGTAACGCTGGCTTCTCCCTCTTGCAAATATAGGCTTCCTGTTTCCATCTCATAATCTGTGAAACCAATCTTCGAAAATCCCTATTCAACACTTCACCTCCCTTTCCCCTGGGGGCCCACCGTCTGATGTTGACCATCCGACGTGCGACCGTCTGATCCCCCGAGAAGAGATAAACCGGCGGAAAAGACCTCTGTTCATTTATAAAGAAAAAAATACAAGAATTTGCGTGTGAGAATGAGCGTCATGGTTTTACCAGCAGTCTATTCTTCATTAGGTTGTTTGGTCGTACTCATGATAGTCATCTCTGCCCACTCTTCCAGATTGTACATCTCGACTCTTTTGGCCTTTCCCAGATCGCGGAGCCTCAGCGATGGAAACTCGCCAAGTGGGTTAAACTTTTCCTTAGCCTGCAGGATGACATCACATGTTTCCTTGTTTCGGTGTCGTCCCCACATGGGAACTTGGAGCTTTCCACCTTTCTCAAGATTTATTTGAACAGGCACGGATGTAAATTTCCATGACTTGACAAGAGCGGGACCCTGGACCGTCAGGGACGAGATTTCCAGGTAGTCTCTACCGCGAAGCAAAGAAAGGAAGTGGTCAAGATATCCATCCACTCCATAATCTCAGCCTTCCTTCTTTTCCCGTCACTTGCCCTTGCACTTGAAAGCTTATCGCTCTCTGTAAATGTTACCTCGGCCACGCCCTCATCTGCCATCGCTCTACCTGCCAGTTCATATGCGATTCCCAGGCCCTGTGTCCTGCTGCTTACCCAGGCAGATCTGGATCTGATGCTCAGAGCCCAACATAGCGTTCTGTAGCTTCTTTCTGGCACACTGCCTTCAGTGGTTGTTCACTATTGCCACTTGCCGCCTCCTTTAAACAGTGCCGCCATGTTGAGTGTGGTGAAGGCAGTTTTATAGAGTGGGCTACAAGAAGTTCTGTACAAATCGAGAACTTGGTTATTATTTTTTTTTATTATTCATAAAAAAATGTTCTGCAGGGCCCTAGACCTAGAATACAACCACTTAATATAGAATTCTGTAAGCCGGAAGTTTAAAAAAAAATAAGATTTGCTAATCAGAGAAGAGTTTTTAAATGGATTAGCCCATTGTGAAGAGGTTAATTGTTAGTATGTACAGCTTGTTCGTAAAAAAACTGGTATTGCTCATAGAAATGTTCAAAAAATTGAGCAGTGTAATATTTTTTTTGACAAAACAAAAAAGTATGACGTCATACTTTTGCCAAGTTGATACTTTTGAATATTTTTTTCAAATGAATCCTGACATGAGTACAGGAACTAAAGCGAAAATATTGAATTGGTCGATTGTGTGTATCAAAATTTGCAAATCTACCTGATTCAAATCAATTATTTACATACATACATCATAACACACCCAAACTTTTCACTTGAATGACATATCACTGTCGTATAGTTTTGTCAAAACAAATATTACACTGCTCAATTTTGTAAACATTTCTATGAGCAATACCAGTTTTTTCACGAACCAGCTGTACATTGAACATTCCTCAAATTAGTTATCGTTTTTCCATTGGGTCAAGTACCGCGAATCTCGGATGATCAGCGGTTATTGAAAACCAACCCAAACCAACCCAAAACGGCAGCGTGATGCAGTTCACGTTCTTCCTGTCTCCTATTTCGTCTCTCGGGACGGGTTGCAGCACATCAGGATGATAATGCCACTATTTTTCAAAATCACTCCCAGCATGTTTCCACTCCCCAGTCGATCATTTGTCATTTTCAAGATTGCCAAATGTGTCAGGTCCTGGAATAGCATAGTTAGCTGGTAGGTATCATTTGAGGTAGTCAGATGCTGAGAAAGCTTCTTTGTCACTAGGTAGAACAGGTATCATGTTCCTTCCGTGATCTGAACCACCTTTCTCGCCATTTTGTCGTTGCAGATAGTCCAGTCGTCCAAATCTCCTTTTGAAAGCAGTGGCAAGTCCACTTTCTTTGCTGAGTGACTCAGTAAGCCAACGAGTATTTGGACGGTGCGGTGCTTCTCAATTTGGGGAAGGAATCACGTAGTTTCTGTGGGCTCTTCCGCAAAACCAAATCCAAAACCTGCAATCCGCCTTTCACGACAATCACGTCGTATGCCTTCTTTTGGCACTTTGATTTGAATATTCAAACGAGCTCGCTGATATTTTTGTCCACTTTTCTATAGAGAACGCGCTGTCCTCTCTATAGACATCTTCTCTAAGTGAACATACAAAATCAGGTTCGCGGGGTGAGTGGAGTTCGCAACCCATTATATTTTATCGTCGCAGGAGTTTTGCATGTCGATTCGTGAACTACGTATCGGTATGCAAGGAGAAAAAAGTGGAGGTGTTGTTTCCAGTCTCTTTGATGACGGGAGGCAATTTTGGCTAAATTTAGATTGATGGTCCAGTCCATACGCTCCACCATAGCGTACGTAATTGTGTATGGAAATCGGTCGTTCTAGTTTTTTTAAATAGCGAACATGTTTTGAAAAAGTGCCGATCAAAAGTTTTTATCCTGGTCATCACGGAATTCTTTTAACTCCTCTGCCTTTTGTTTCTGGATCACCATTTGTCTTCGATATCTTCAGCCATCCAGATTCTTCACCAGTCTCTTCGAAGTGCCTTTAGTGAAGATCATTGAGTTACGTTGAGACCACTAGGACTTCACGTTTTCATCAGATGATAAGTATGCAGGTCTGCATCTTTTTCATGATTCTCTTGGAGTTCGTAAGACTGATCGAAGTCATCTTCCGTAGTTATATTGCGAACGCTTGCTTCCTTTTCTTGGGGTCTGTGATAATGCATACAGAGCTCCGGGCTTCTGGACAAGGCATCAACGTTTTTATGCCGATGGACCCAGCTTGATGTTCCGTGTTTTCATAGGAAAAAGAAGGTTCGGCTATCTCTGTCTCACATTCGATTGCAGGCCTCATTTTCTCTGACGATCACAGCCGCTTCGCGCGGATATCCTTTCCCTATCTTTTGATCTTATGCGGAAAGTTTGATGGATTTCTTCGCCGCTATGAGTTTCAAGGCTCTGGCTTCTGTCTGTCTGTAGGGAAGATGAAGTATCAGTTATATTTTTGCTTATTTTGAAATAATTTTAGCATAAAAAAATGTACAGTGGAGCTATATTTAGCATGTTGATATAAGTAAATAGAAAAAATGACAGTATTTTAGGGTGGTTTACTGAAAAATCTTGTATTATACATTCAAATTAACTTTGAAAAATCTTATGTCGCGGTTCTAGAAAAAAAAACACCACCCTAGCCAGCGTATAATCAACTGAGTTTCACATAAAGAACAGCGCACAAAGGTAACGACAACTGGATAATGGAGATTCACGTTAACTTAAGTCATACGTTACGATTGTTAGAAAATGGAATATTTGTAATAGAAATATTCCATTTTCTGAAATCGTAACCATGGTGAAATGGATGTGTCAAGTTGAAGTGAACTGTACGTTGTAATGTAGCACGAATATTCCATAGTCACGTGGCTAATGAAACTGAGTGGGCAGTATTATTGATGACTACTGAAAGTCACAAAATTCATAATGAGCCCAAATTATTGAATCCTGCAAGGTTATTACTCAAACTAGAAGGACCGCCTTTGGACTAAGGCTTGACGACGATGGTCTACCTTTCTCCTCTTGGAGGCTTCTAATGAAGGTGCACAATGAGCCCGCCGTGTGGCTGTAGTGTTAAACACCCTCAACCCCACATCTACGCCCTACATCTAGTATTCGATAGCCAGTGCAAGCGCGATAAGCGAAAGCCGAGCTGAGCACCTCCGTGCTCAACTTTTATGTGGGTTTCTGGCGCAGACTCATTTCACGCATTAGGTTATAAAGATCGGCTCAATTTTCCGCCTTTGAAGGCTAATTTGTAACTTTTGCTCGTCTCTGGACTGAAAATACGATCGTTCAATGAATTTGATTTTAAGGCATGAATCAATAGTGTCATTGGTGTCCCATAATAACTTTAAATGCAAGCACCGACAATGTAATATCAAGAAAAAAATTTCGAAATTTACCAATTTCCACTTCGGAAGAACCTGTGCTACTGGAACAAGATTAACCAGTTAGTTGAAAACGTATGTCAAGCATTTCTATATTTTACTTTTTCTTCATGTCTGTCACTAGAATATACCAGTTCATGATTAGGTATCCATGGGTAATTGCTAAAACATTATTTCTGATTTGAGATTTGAATAATAATTCCAAAACTGTTTCAACAACTTTTTCTTTTGTTTCAGGTACGTAACCAAGAACCTGTGTCCACTCACGTATCAAGGGTATGTTAGTAATATTTCGAATGAAGTTAAGTTGGACAAATTTGTCACGCATATACGCGACAAAATTGATACTAGATAATTATTCAAGCCATACAAGTATATTTATCCGGAATACAGTTCAAAGCGGGCTAGATTTTTAATAACGTAGTATCCTGCTGGTTTAGGTCTAATAATTCCATGTATTCATGCTGTCAGAGAAAGCTTTTGTACATCGAGTTTTATGGAAGAATTTTCTATTATCTGCGGAATTTATTTATCTGTCATTTGAATGCGGCACAAATGATGAGTTAAACAGATATTATACAATGAAATGTAAATTGTATAAAATAATAGATTATTGAATGGTGGATGGTTTTCTGTGTGGGGTCTTATCATTCATTGCATGATAGTTTTTTCTCAGATAATAAAACTATAATCTATTTCCATATTGATTGTTTGATGTCAAAATAGATAATGAATAAAGGTAGGCACATGTTATTTTGATCAATAATATTCTTGTATCTGTGCAAAAAAATATGGAGAATTTGTTCATTGTAAATAGAGAATAGGGAAAAAACATGATGTATAGGGTGTTAAAGAATGTTATGAGGAAAAGGCAGATTATACCTATCTGAAAATATACAAAAAAGTTCATATAAACATAAACTGGCAAAAACATTTCGAAAAATTCATAAGAAATAATTAGCGCAAGTGATTTATGATTTATAGCATGTATTGAAGCAGGTGAAGGCAATTTCGATCATCTTACTGAATTCAATACCCCTTTTGATTCAACACAATATAACAATAGAATAATAAGATCAAAATGAATTATTTCGAGGATGGCTTGATAATAGAATGATTTTAATTTCGAAAATGGTTCGCTAGAATGGAAAAGGTCATGAAACCCTGTTTAGAGATTTAGATTAGATTAGATTAGAGACTAGATTAGTTTAGAAACCCTGTTCTGGAGATTTTATGAACACTGAACGAAAAAACATATCAGGAAAATGTGGAAAAGTTCAATTTTTTTAAACGGAATGACATCATACTTTATTACAGATTCAAGATCTCCCCATTTTTCTCTTCTCAGAAATATATAGTTTGCCGTTTGGACCAGCCGTTCTTTAGTTATTTCACTTTCATTAACTTGGAATGCGAAGAATAATGAGTTATTTGATCGCAACTGACATGGATCACAAAGGGAAATAGCAATTGTTACTCATATCAAGTACTTTTCTGTCATCATGAATGTGTTCCTTCAAACTGTGGACTGTATGTAACATGACATTAACACTTTTTCGAAACAATAATAATAACAGCAACGTCCAAAGCATCCTTCTTGTTCCTAGAATGATGATTATCAGGATTGCAGATATATTACGAACGAGCAAAATATTTTTTCTACGAATGTCAAGGAATGTCACTATTGTGCAATCGATATCGATCAGGAAACGTAGAACACTGTGCAATCGTGGGAAATGAAACCATTCCTTACTCGTTGCCTAGCAACCGGTGGGAAATGGTTTCATTTCCTACGTTGTGCTACGTTCACACCCAATATCGATTTATCGATTACACGTTGGTGATAGTAATTGACAATCTTAGAAAAAGTAAAGTGTAAAACTCGCATTGAATGTTGTACAATATACTATTGTTTCCCTTGATTTTCCATGGCTTTTCATAATAGTTGCGATGGATTATAGCATTATTTGCCCGTATTGCAATTTCACACTATATTATTTTAAAGTCGCATAACTCAAAAACGGCTAGTTCAAACATAGGCAAACTATATATTTTTGAAAAGAGATTCCATTCGAAATATAGACTTCTCCACATTTTCCTGATTTCCAATAGTGATGTATAAATTCGTCAAGAAAAATCATGTACCTTTCATTTGAACAATTTGTTTGTATCTCTGTAAATGAAGTTTTTGATGGGGTGACAAATCAAAAGCAGAAACGCTGTACACACTGTACCAGAATCAATCTGGCTTTGACGAAGCGACAATCATTTTTGCGAAAGACAGCGGTGTACAGTTTTTTTTTGGCTAAACCTAAATACTTGCCGGAACAAACGTCACTGCTTTGAGTTCTTGGAAAAAATTTTGAACAGGTAAATGTTGCCTTTAATGATAAACGCTTACGAAAACCTATCGCGTTCACGGTCTAACACTCCGAGCTCGAAAAAATGCACACGTTTAAATGCACAATTTTCGTGCTCGGAGTGTTTAGAGCGGAAACTCGAGCGCACCTAATGACAGCTTTTGTGTTGTGATAAGGCGGATTTTGGCGTTAACCAGGTTACGAATTTCCTAACTTGACTTTCCTTAGCAGTAAGGACAAGTCACTTGGGAGAAAGGTACCTAATTAAGTAGTTACGACGTTATATCATAAATGTTAGTTTCAGTAACCAGAACGTTTTGGCGTTTGATTCCGAGCTGCGATCGATATATAACCAATCAATTACTAAACCTGGTAACAACAAATCGTAACCTGGTTAACGCCAAAATTCTATTGTCACTTAAAATGTCATTATTTTGACAATGATGACAGGAGCGCATGCTTATTAGCTACGATGACAGGAGAGCATATGTATCTGCTATCAAAAATTAGAACGGTCAGTACCAGTACCACAGTAGATAAAAACCTGTCCTTATATTATTTGTGAAAGGATACTGATGAGCAGTATTCAAGGCACTCCTTTTAGACGAATTCGCAAATGCATAGTGATTTTTTTTTATGTTTTCATTGATTATATTATGTAGGTGCGTATGTATAGGGTGATCTTGAAACCCCCATTTCAAATATCCAAAATACGACGGTTCCAAATTGAAAAAAGACCATGTATTACCGATTTTTTATATTAAAAGCTTTCATTTTTCATAAATTTAAGATGCATTGCGTTTGAGAGTGTATTGATGGTGAGACATACGTTACGGTGGGCGCAAATATGCCTGAACTGAGCTGTCCTGTTTGGTTTGTGGTCCTTGATTATATGACCTGAGTAAAGTGGGATTTATAAACTCGCCGTTTGCCGTTACCGTTAACGCTGACGTTTGACGTTCGAGATAAACATATGGACGCGCCTCCATACATTTATGTCATGCCGTCTGCCGTTGGCGCACCGCTAGAGATCGTTCATCTCCATATTTTGCCGTCCACCGTTTGTAGATCAAGCCATAGGAAAATGGCTCAATAGGTTTTTGTTCCCATAATTCATATATTTATCATAAAATTAGGATTTGTACCAAAATATACTCGGGTCAGTCACCAAATCTCGCTAAACTCAATTAAATTAACTTCAAAGTAAGTAAAAAAAATTTTTGAAAATCTTCGACGACAATCGACGATATAAAATTTTATAAATGCATTGGGCGACGGCAACGTTAGCGGCACCGGCGATCGTCAACCGTAACGGCGGACGGCAAGTTTATAAATCAACCTTAAGTGAGTGAGAATATGTCGTGTGTCAACGTCACACCAGTCACATCACGATGTCAATATTGTCAATATCGTGTGTTATCACGACTGTCATCTCCAGCATGCCCCAAAACGGATCCACAGGTCGGCATAATGCTTCGTGTGTATCGCGGTTCGCCTCATATTATAAAAAAAATGCACGCACTAGCTCGGAGTCAGTGCAAAACTCTCATCGAGGATTAACTCTTTTGTCGAATTCAGCTGTTTATTTGGCTAAGCTATTGAGATACGTATAATCCAATTTTATTCTACCCAATATTAACAAGAAGAACCATGGCTCCTGGATAACGGAATATTGGACAGAATAGATTCACTTATTTACCTACATCTTCATCACAATATCAAATTTTGATGACATCCACGAAATTTTTCACTTTAACAGTTTTCTCTTTGTCAACAGCTTCAAGCGATATTTTTTCATCATCTGATGAAACTTGATCACTACTCGACAGAGAACTTATTAAAATCACCTTTTCTTCCATTTTAATAATATTCAGACTTTCGTGACAATGTTAACCAAAACAAAAACTGTCTTCCAATACGGTCTAGAAAAATTGCTCTCGGTGCTGCTCAGCGCAAAGAAGGTAGCTCATTCGACCATTAAGTTGTTCTCGCACTCTCACAAAGCGAGTTCGCAATGAATACACCCTGATGCTGCCCAAGATCAGTATATAACAGGTGGCCTCACTTTTATGGTCATGACGTCATCTATGTCCAGTGTCTATGAAACAGTAAAACAGAAACCCATGGCTAAAATCAGTAGATCTCCTGTTAAAACAGTACTCCTGGCAACCTTGCGATTGACACATGACACGATACGATGCAGACCGATGCAATCAAATGACAGGTTTCAGTCCACTGCAGACGCTAGACACCGATGATGTCATATTTCCCCCCCCCCTTCTTCGTCTCTTACCTCGGGCGAAGTGAGGTAACCTATTGTATACAGATCTTGGATGCTGCCAGTCGAAATCGATATGGGTAACCTTATTATAATGTGACCTCACACTATTTCCACGTCCACAAATTAAGCAGCATGAGCACTGATCGAATGAAATATGACGAGTATTTTTGACACAAGACAAGATAGTTTCGACATAACATTGGCGTTAACCAGGTTACGAATTTCCTAACCTAACGTTTCTTTGCAGCAGAGGCAAAACTCTTGGGAGGTACTTAATTTAGTAGTTACGTTATACCATAAATGTAACTTCTAGTTATCAGACCGTTCTGGCGTTTGATCCCGAGCTGGTATCGATATAGTAACCAATTACTTATCAATCCTGGTAACGATATATCTTGACCTGGTTAACGCCAGAATCCGCCTGATGAATCACGGGTGGTTGTTCTTTGGTATGATAAGGAGAGAAGAAGATGGGAAACTTTTGACACCAGACCATATTATTTGTGCGCGTGCGTCAAAAATAGCGCCTTGAATACTGCATTTCCGTTATCGTTTCGTGAATATGGACAGATTTTATCTTAATAATGACAATCCTTATTCAAGTATCAAAGACGGACCACTTTCAATACCTCATACTAAGGAAACGGATCATTCGATGAGTTTTTTTTCATATTTATTGATGAAAAATCTGCCCCTGAATCTTGATCACAGCATTCTGTAACAAACTATCTAGGGTTGGGATACGACGATGGATGTTCCCTAGATAAAACTGAAGACAAAAAAATAAACAAGCCACTGAAAACAAAATGTATGTTGGTGGTTACTATTAATATATCACTTTCAAGTAAAACAATATTGCAATAGCAAGGTCGCAGTCCAACCAATCCGAGAAGATTCAACTCTAAAGGATTGTGGTGGACGAGCTGATTGTGGAGAAAATCCACAAAATGTTTTGGATGTCCGTCTACTGAAAATTCGCAACTCAGTAGACAACCAAAACAGCATCTTGAGCGTGTCACATTTGTTTCTGGCGATATGGTTTTGGCGTGTATTATGGGTAGTCATGGTCTCATCAAAACCTTTGACATGATTTCACACTCGAGACGAAGTAAGAACACGAAACAATTCATTGAAACGAGAGAATACACACAATAGTAAGCGAGACAGCAAGCAATAAGTATCTATTAAGCACACTTGCTGCTCCATCTGATTGACGAAACATAAAAAGGACGAATTTTGCAAAGAAGACCTGTTTCATCGAAATGTTCCAGATTAAGCATTATGTTATTGTTCCAAGCTTTAAAGTGGTGAAAAATATTTTTCGGAGTCTTTTTTATTATAACGATATAATATGAGCTCAACGCGCCCTGGAGTTGATATGGTTCTTTCTTTTCCTTTCACGTTAGTGTTTTTCTACAACTGCTTAGTCTAGGGACGCTGATGTCCAGCTTTCGACTATGCCTTCAGTGGTCTTCCTGGGAGTCTGGTCTTTGATCTTTGGCAATTTTTGCCAGTCGGTCGTTGGCCATTCTCTCTACATAGTCCCTTCAAGCTCTTCCTGGCACTCTGACCCATCTACCAACATCCGGGATCCCTCATTTTTAAATAATCTGGAATTTAGCGTCAAACCAGATCAGATCAGAGAAAAATATTTCATAATGTTGATCTGTTGTATAAAAACATTCAATATCCATATTTCTCTTACATATTGGACAAGATGAACCTACATTTGGTAATAGAAACTATGAACCCTACATTGCAAGGCTTTTGGACTAAGTTACCACCACAGAACACAGAACGAGATAACTTTATTCCTGTGAAATGATTAACCTTCGATTTCAATATACCTATCCTTCCATTTGAACAAAAACTTGTAGAAAATAAATAGAAGAGAATACGCAAAGTCACTCTTCTTTTCTGTGGGGTGATAAGAGATTCAAATATATAAAACTTATCTCTCTCGCTAGTCAAAAAATCATCACATCACAAAATCTATTTTTCCAAAAAAAGTCAATGTTATTGTCGGCTGCGCCGACTGCGAACGTTCTGTTTAGGTGACGGATGACGCAGGTCACATCATAGCTGCCAAGACAGAGTTGACCTTAGAAGGAAATTGAGGCTGACACTGCCGACAGAGCTGGCGCTGTATGTTCCGCTGTTTTTGGTTGTTGTGGTAAAGATTGGAACATAGATTCATATCATTAAAATATTTCTGAGTTTTAAAAATTATAAAAGATAACATCAAGTACCCAATTAATTTTCTCAACGATGACTAATGACTCCTGAGGTTCATAAGTCATTAGAAAGTGATCGATTCATCATGATACAACAAAATTCTTTCATGATATCCTTGTTTTGCAGGAATTTCTCTTGTTTGATTGAGTACGTATTTCATAAAATAATAAAATAATCAATCACATAAGACAATATGTAGAAACTATGATAGCTGTAACGATTAAAAGGCTATTGGAATAATATAGTAGAGTTTATAATAGCTTAATGTATCGATTAATAAATGTCAGATGAATGTATTATTCAAAAGTCGTTGTGATATATTTATTTAAAAAGATATATTTCATAGTAAGCGTACTGACTGGTTTAGAGGGCATTAAAGCAGTATAACATGCAGGTCCGTACTTGTGTCATGGAATGAAATCTGTGAACTCTCAGCTACTATAATTTGTAAAGGACACTTTGTACAATGCATTTTCCAGTGAAGAACGATTTAATAAAATGATTCCAGTTTATTTGAAATGAGATAATTAGATACATATGTTCCATGCATTCATTCATGTCATCCTAAGGTCAACCTCAAAATGAGGGGTGACTCTCACTTGGTGAATAGGCCCTCAGCCTAAAAAAGTAATACAACCCTGTTCAATTATTCATATACATAGCCATATCAGCCTCAATATACACAATTCACTCGACTCATATTATTTATCTATTCCTGATCAAATGCAAGTCTCGAAGAGCAATCTACATTTGCGCTTGGAATCGTCGTTTCAAATTACTCACTTTATTTAAAGCTGATGTAAAGAATCCCTGTGTGAATTCCAAATCACTTTAGAGTCATTTTGTATATCAAGAGGCAATTCGATTTATTATATCCCCTCGTTTACACCAGTTTTTGTGGACGTCGAGTCAATCGTTTAGTGCATAAATTACGAATAATTATCATTTCTATTTTATGCCAGCCATTTATGTGTATCGATTATTTAACAATATTTACATGGCAATTTGTTGCAATTAGCGACCAGTAGGACTGATTTTACAATTCATGTGGAAATAATTTGTCAAATAGACTGTCAAGAAATAGGTATCACTATTGTGCAATCGATATTGATTCGTGAATATAGTACATTGTAGAACTGGTCGCAAATAAGACCATTTCCCACTAGTTGCTAGGCAACGTAGAAAAAGTATAGTGTAAAACTCGCATGGAATAATACTCATTTCCTAGGTATAACTATGAAGGTTTCATACGAGTTGTTGTACAATATACTATTCTGTGTGGATACTGATGATACAATGAAGTGCAATGCAACAAATTAAAAATATTTGCTCAAACTTGAAGTGCCAAACTTCACCAAAGTATTGTACATTTGAATTTGTAAAAACAAACGTCATACAGTATTGATGGAAAAATGCTTCGTAGAGGAAATACAGTGACCCAAAGCTTTTGAAAAAAAAAAAAATTTTTGGAAAATCACTCTAGATGATCAAGTTTAAATTTATGCAGTTTGAGGGTTAATTGACTCTCTTTATCTGCTGTTCAGATAACAAAATCCGTCATTGACAGTGGTGACTAATGATTTTTCGAAAAAAAATAAATGGTTTTCTGATTTAATTTTGAAACAAGAGAAGTCTAACGACATTTTTTCGCCGAAAGTTTGGATGTACCTAACGAAAGCTCCAAAACATACATGAAAACAGTGATAAGGAAGCGTGATTTGCAGTTGTTGAAGTCAGTGCTTCATCCTGGCAAGTGCGGTTTGCAATAATAAGAAAATTTGGGGATAGAACGGCTTTCAAGAAGAGATCAATCAGATCTATTATCTCGAACGGTTTTCTAAATATCCAGTTATCTTTTTTTTTCAGAATACCTATTTTGTTGTGGAGTTTTTGTCCTACAGAGTAGTCCAATAAGCGCGCGTTTGTTAACCGTTAGACGTATGGGGAAATTTTCCTGAAAGCTTTAATGATTACCTCTACTTTGACCCGATTGAAACACTCATTTTCGAAAGGATTGCAGCCAAACGCAGAATATATGTGCAAAATGTACTGGAGCCCATGATGTAAAAGAGTGCCAGCAGACTTCTGTGAGATGTATTAACTGTGTTTCATCAAATGAAAAGTACGGATTGAACTTAAGTACGGACCACACAGTCTGGGATAGCGCAAAATCCGAATCATATAGACGCATTGAAAAAATTAGGAAAAATAAATTCATACAGTGGCAATTAAATTCAAATTTAGCATTTAACTTCAGTATATTATATTTTGATTGCCGGAGCTTTTTGAATAATGAGGACGATTTTATTTAGCTATTCAATCAGTGGAAGCCGAAGCTATTTTTTTTGTCAAAAACACATCTGCTGACATTGAATACGTCGAGTCGGAGATCGATGGATATAAGCCTAGTTTATACCGACAACTTGGTCCGCGGACCAAGTACCAAATTCGGACTATATCCGAACCAAATATTTGGTTCGAATGGTGTAAACAGTTGCGGACTAAGCTGGTCCGCTCTTGGTTCGGTACTCGCTAGCAAGTGTACTGAACTAAATTTAGTTCGATCTGGATCAAAATTATGAGGTTATGTTGATTGTTATTATTGTGAATTGTGTTGGTTCTGAGTTTCTAAGGCAATCTGAGCGTACTTACTCATGTTTTTTTTGGTTACGAATTGTGTTGATGAATAATCTCGACTTGTTTTTGATATTTGACGAATTGCGGGCGTACACATTTAGTTCACGCGTTGCAAGACGGTGTAAACGAGCAGGAAGCAAGCATTGGTCCTACCGTACTATCCCCACCAGCTTGGACCTATCGGACCGAACTTAACAAGTTATCGATGTAAACTAGGCTATAGACTGGAACGGTGCGTCAGTAGTAATAGCAAAGTCTATATATTCCAATAAGTCCGGTCACTCCTTTGCTCTTTTCGAAAACGCCGTCGTTTTTTGCGTGAGGCCATAAATCATAGTCATTGCTGGTTCACGAGCAAATACGAGGGGTCGGGCGACGAATTTATTTCGAATGAGTTTACAAGGTGCACTCGAAATGAATAGAATAATGCAATAGCAAATGTATGTATTTTGGTTTTGAAAGACAAACATTTTTTTTAATTTGTTTCTTTTTTTCCATTTATATTGTCAAACATAAAATAATCCTAACATTCTATATTCAATATTTCATCTCATTTTATTTTGAATAATTTCACAATATGGAGGAAAATGTACTTGATAGAATTTTCTCGATGTCGAAAATTGAATTAAGTACAATCTATAAGTAATCTATTTAAATATTGCAAGAATTGCGAGCAACGATCTCGCCTATGAGCCAAAGTTGTTTTTTAAAATATGATTTCCGGAATAATTTGATTGACAATATCATAATATAATCGTGTTTATAATTAAATGTTGACTTGAAAAAGAAATTGCTAAAATTTGGGATGAACGATTAGATTAGCTGAGTTACCTTAACGAAAATGAAAGAAGGGAAAATTGGGAATCAAATAAAAAATACAAATAGTGTTTATTTACATACAAATTTAATTCAAAATAATAATAATTAGGTACTACATATTTTGCAAAATTTTCAGTTTTGGATTTTGCTTATCCCTTTTTTGGGTCCTTAATGAAGTGTTTGCAAATTTTAAGGAGTAATAAATTCGAAAAAAGGAAAATTGTCTATTAATCACACTATGATTGTTACATGAATCCACACAACAATAACTTCCATGAGGAGCCATCGCACACAAATAAAAACACCACAAATAAGTTCCACAAAATAAAATTTAGGGATACTATTTTTTGACGCACTCGATACAACGCTTGGCTGAGCCACCGTGTAACAGCCAACTGATAAAATGACCAGCCCGGCTGGGAGAACGCCGGGCGAGACGAGGTGGGAAGGCAGGGGGCGGAATTTTGGGCTGGTCGAGAGAGTGAGCAGACTTATTGGAATATATAGACTTTGGTAATAGAAGGACCGGAGAAGTTTTGGCGATGATAAGGAACGATGTTGAGTATAAAACTGTTACTGTGCAATGTGTGCAAAATTATGTGTGGCTGTTGGCAATGAAATTTTCCTTGTCTGGGATAAGATACCTGTCGACCTCATTCGCCTCAGACTGAAAATCCCAAGTTTGTGGAGTACTTTGCTGATTACATTGATCGTGTAAGTATGTTTGAGGTTGTCAACTTAGAAGTGGGAGACTTTGATTTTGATTTGTCTAAGCCATCCTTCTATGGTGAAAAAGTCTTAAACTGCGTGTATTTGAATGGACTGTCGCAACGTCAATCCTCTAAAACGTAATACTTACAAAAAAGAGACACTTATCGACTAAATAATAACCAACAATAGAAATTTGACATGTTATATTCATCTGACGCCTGAGATAGGTGATCATAGTATATTGTCTATGAACCCTGAGTGTGAACCAAATGACAATACTGATATCAAAGTGTCCTGTCGATCATTAAAAACCTATAGAAGGGACCAACTACAGGATTATCTTCTGGATACTACCTGGAGTAATGACAGTGGAGATCTTGATCGTTTTGTCGATGCCTTTATCATTAGTATTGAATTTTATGTCTCCCAGACAAGAGAAGCTAATCAAACTGCAATTTTTCAACAAAGCCTGGATAACGGAGGATATTAAGCTGAACATGCAAGTTAGAGATAATCTTCACGTCAGTTCGATCCACGAGAGTAATGACGAAGTATGGAGGGAATTCAAGAAAATGCGGAAGAATATAGTCACCCAAATTAGAATTGGAAAGGAGCAGCATTATAAAGATGTTATTGATGGCAATAAAAGTGACTCACGAGAAATGTGGAAGCACTTGAAATCTCTCCTGCCAAAAAACAAGTCATCAATTCAAAATGAAATTCAGTTTGAGATGGAAATGGTCACTGACAAACTATCAATCGCTCAAGAGATCAATAAATATTTTATTGGCAGTATATGTGAAATTATCAGCAGCATTCTGGTATATACATTTCCGGATAAAAATAGTGTCCCACTCATGACCCAAAGCAGTTTCGCCAAGTTTTCCCAATTTGAGCTGTTATCCATGAGTGACTTGAAGTCCATGTTTAGACATTTAAATCTTGTTGGTGGCGGTGTGAATGGAATCTCTGAAGACATTTTATGTGATGTGTGTGATGTAGTGGGCAATCGTCTGTTGGATGTTATCAACAAATCGCTCTCTAATGATGGTTTCCGTAAAAATAGAAAGAATCAACTGTGATTCCTGTTGGACTACAATACTTTACCGAATGTGATCAAAAACTGTGATAATTTTAACAACTTTAAAACACTTCTGAGGGGACCGACATGTACATAAGTGATTAATTTTAGTTTACACACTTATTTTTATTTGTTATTTACATTTCCTGTACTTATTATGTGTTTTCCTGTATAGCTTGAAGCTAAATAAAGTTTTTAATTATTATTAATAGATGAAACGTACAGCCTGTTCAATGCTTTTCTGCGGTCACGTCACAGTATTTGACGTTTGGCAGTATGTCGTAGATTGATCGCTCCACATGTGACATTTGTCAAATTGATCCGTAAGACCCTCGTCCAGACCTACGTGAGTTTTTTTTTCAATGTGTAAGAGATAGACGGAAAAGTATGACGTAACCGCAGGAAAGCCATGAACAGACCGTACGTATGAATGGCGCCTCTCAGATGGTGACTATAGGTGATTATTATTGACAGTAGCATGGCAACAGCTGGCAATTGTTTCCATTTTTTGAGCCGCACCGACTACGATTTGGCCATTTTCTGCAAATTTAAGTGAATAGCTCAATATCTCAAAATAAATGATGCGATAGATAGCCAACCATGATATTTTCTTAAAGAGCTACGTTTATGCTTTCTAACGGTATAGTAACATACAGGAAGTTGCAATAAAATAAAGAGACACTGAAATGAAAACAGGGACATCTGAACACATATTGTGGACACTCTTTATAGGAAAATTAAATGATGATTATATTTTAGGAAGAATTGGGCCATGACTGCATAGCACTCAAATTTTGAAAAAGAAATAACGAGTATTGGAGAAGATGAAACTCAAAAAAAGTCATTTTGGAGGATTTTTTTTTCTTTTATTGGATAATTTGCTCGATAATTTGGTAATACATGGAGATTTTTGGTTGGATACGCAATGAACTGGAGTTTTGTTTGCAATGTGTAAATATAGGGTGTTCCATTTGAGAAATTTGTCATTTTTGTTGTACTTCTTTTAGTCCTTTTTGTCACACCCAGTGATGGAACATTGACAATTTTATCAAGTAAATTTTCCCATTCGACCAACGATTGACAAGCAATGTATATACCGACGGTCGCTTATTGTACGTGGAATAAGCGGGTGAAGTTTGGCACTTTCAGGTGCTGCTGTATGAGTATGGACTATTTTTCAATTATTATCATTATCCCCTTATTTTTTTCTTCATATGATGACGAGCAGTTTCTCCAAACTTGCTTGTCAAAATATCAAAAATATTATTAATATTTAACAATTCAACTCTTCAAACAAGACAATAGATCAATAATATTTTGGTTTTTTTATTCGAGCTTCAATTCTCAAATTGGGATTTTATTGTCCAACATCCAAATCTGTCAGCTGTTTTTTTTTAACTTTTGTATTGTACAGAGTTGTCCAACGGAGAGTGATTTCTTTATTTCAGAAGATCAAGTAAAAAAAAATATGATATAAATCATGAACTTTCTCGCCTATTCTGAATGGAGCACCTTGTGAACTATTGCAATTTTGAATTCTTCACAAGATTTTGAACATATTTTATGTACGGTATTTTTTTGCATGACCACTGTGGCTATAGAGGGGAAGTTTCCAAAACGATTTTGTGACTTTTCCAATTTCTGAGGATCTCAAAAATTGTGTTCGTTTTCATTTTGTTCAATTTTCCAAAATTAAAGTCGTTTCAAGATGGAGCTGCAAGAACATTGCATCTGTGGATAGTTTCTAATAGTCACTGTACTGGAAGGCTTTAAAATTATCAATTACCAAGAACAAGTATAGTTTCTTCTGAAGTCCATGATCCCACCAATTTTTAACCTCAAGGTTCATGTTTAGATGGGCATCATACTAGCCCCCAATTTTTGAACAAGATATCTATTCGATAAGATAATGGTACGGTGTTATTTGATTATGATAAAGATCATATGTTAGATAATTTGTTAATCGATTAATCCCGCATGTGTTGCCTAGCAAAATCACGGGCCTTCACTGTTGAATAATATTCACTTGGATTCATTTTCTTTACCAACTTCCCTTATTTGTTATTGATGAAAATCGATCATTGTTCGTAAGAAAATTACACAAGTGATTCGAAAAATGTAGGTTGCCTACTTTCCTTTGGGTACAACTATGGGGTTGCCAGGTACAAACAGGTGGACAGGCGTTGAAAATATACCGTCATCTGTTATTCGATTGATTTTTTTCTCAAAAGAAAGCTTATTCAATTCCCTATCGAACAGTATAAGGTTGCCTGATCAAAAGTGTGTCCCATCCATGGTTGCCTAATGTCAAAGTTATATTTTGATTTTTGATTTTTGCAAATAACTTTTGGAATAATAAAGTTATTTGGTTGAAATTTGGTATATAGGGTGTCCCAGCAAGGGTGGCCACCGGCCATATCTCAGAAACTACTGGACCTAAAAGTTCAGGAAAGAAAAAATTATCACTAAAGTGGCCACGAGAAAATGCTGGGAAATATTTATAACTTCGAAATTTTTCCGCTAGGGGGCGCAATCAAAGCTTAAATATTAAAATTCGAAATTTCTCCGGAAAATCTCAGATTGAGGTATATCTTTATCAACATGATTAGAAAACCTGGACAATTTCACGTCTTTTTGGTACAGGGCTCATTGGCGTACCGATCTTCGTGTGAGTAGGGGAAGGTGGTGAAAGTGTAATTGTTCAAGTAGCTGTAACCTACTAACGACTTGTCCGATTTTGTTGCGTATAGGCTTGTTTAGAAGATAAATGTGAGTACTCTCGAACATCGTATCCAGTAGTGCGTGATTGTCTCCAGCAAAATTGCTAGAAGGGGTAACTTGAATTAAAAACAGTGTTTTTCATTTTACCGCAAAAATTTAAATGGTATGGTATAATTCTGATAAGAGCATCGAAAGGTACATCAATTTTACAAGAAAAAACCTCATAAACGCAGGTGGATATCTTTTTTCGTTTTCGAGTTATTGCCGAGAAAAGAGTTTTTGACACTCGAAAAGTTGTTTGTTGTGTAGTTCTATTGCAACCTGCTTTTTTTTTTGGCTTCAATAATAATAACTAGTCCAAATTATGTAAAATTTAATGTTTTCATTTGTTATTTCAATAGAACAAAACTCATAATAAATGAAAAATATTTTGATGAGCATAAATCCCAATCTAATTATGTATTAAATATTGCAATGATGGGTTGAAAAAAAATCTAGGTAGCTGTGGAAAAACATCGGCGGGTTTTCATGGAGATAATTGAAACAGATATTGCAATCATAACAATCTCTTATTATCATTTTAACATTCTCTGTTAAAATGTCTCACACCAATGCCAAGGCTTTTGATATGCTCGCCGTATATTTTCAATGTTTTGGAAATGCTCCGATTGCGGCACGTGAATACGCTGCAAGGTATCCTGAACGAAGGCACTACAGCAGAAAGGTATTTCGGCGAATGGCAATACGTTTAAGAACAACGGAAAGTGTACAGCTCAATCCAGTTCCAATCAGAAGACGTCCGGTAAGAAACCATGAAGACAATATTATAAACGTTCTCGCATACGTGGAAGCTTCACCGCATTTGAGCACAAGAGAAATTTCCCACCATCTAGGATTAAGTCGTTCTTCAGTGCTCCGAATTTCAAGAGACTTCAAACTTCGTCCATACCATCTTTCCTTACACCAAGCTCTATCAGAAGATGATTTCAACAGGCGACTGGACCATTGCTATTGGCTTCGAGAAATGTGCAACGAACATCCTCAATTCCTCTCCCAAATTTTATGGACCGAAGAAGCCCGTTTTTCTAGTTCTGGAAATGTTAGTTTGCATAACATGCACTTTTGGTCGCGGGAAAACCCACACTGGATGCGGAAAGTGGATTATCAAAACAGGTGGAGTGTAAACGTCTGGTGCGGAGTGTTAGGAAACAAAATTATTGGGCCGTATATTATTGATGGCCATTTAAATGGTGAATCATATTTAAACTTTTAAGAAAATGACTTGCAAATACTTTTAGAAGATGTTCCCATTGGTCTTAGGATGTCCATGTGGTACCAACATGACGGTTGCCCAGCTCATTATGCACGGAGAGTTCGTGATTTTTTAAACAACCGTTATCCAGATCGCTGTATTGGAAGGGGCAGTTTGTTCCCATGGCCACCGAGATCCCCCGATTAAACTGTGTTGGACTATTACTTGTGGGGACGAATCAAGGACATCGTTTATAAAACTCGTCCCACCACAAGAGAAAATATGATTGAGCGGATTGAGAATGCTATACATTCCATTGCACCAATCGAAATAGAAACAGCTGTTTCTATTTGTAGGCACAGAATTGAGAAATGTATTTTACAAGATGGAGGACAATCCGAACATTTATAAAGTTGAATAAAACTACACAACAAACAACTTTTCGAGTGTCAAAAATTATTTTCTCGGCCATAACTCGAAAACGAAAAAAGATATCAACCTGCGGTTTGGAGGTTTTTTCTTGTAAATTTAATCTTCATTTCGATTCTGTTATCAGAATTATACCGTACCATTTAAGTTTTTGAGGTGAAACGAAAATAACAGTTTTTAATTCAAATTACGCCTTCTAGCAACTTTTCTGGAGACAATCACGCATCACTGGATACGATATACGAAAGTACTCACATTTATCTTCCAAACAAGCCTATACGCAACAAAATCGGACAAGTCGTTTATAAGTTACAGCCACTTGAACAATTACACTTTCACTACCTTCCCCTACTCACACGAAGATCGGTACGCCAATGAGCCCTGTACCAAAAAGACGTGAAATTGTCTAGGTTTTCTAACCATGTTGATAAAGATATACCTCAATCTGAGAATTTCCGGAGAAATTTCGAATTTTAATATTTAAGCTTTGATTGCGCCCCCTAGCGGAAAAATTTCGAAGTTATAAATATTTCCCAGCATTTTCTCGTGGCCACTTTAGTGATAATTTTTTTTTCCTGAACTTTTAGGTCCAGTAGTTTCTGAGATATGGCCGGTGGCCACCCTTGCTGGGACACCCTGTATAAGTGTGTTTTGACACGCAAAACTCAAATCGTGCCTTGGTATGGTTGTCACTAGTACGGAGCACCACTTATACACTTTTTCACTCTTTCAAATAGTCATAACTCTCTGGTACACACCCGTACATTCTTTTTGAATTGAAAAAGTGTTTTGTTTATCCTTTTTACACAAAAAAGGTATTTTTCCAAGATATTCACATTTAAAGTAAAGCATGCAATGAGAGGCTATGAAAACGGCGTTATCATTGTAGTTTTGACAGTGATTTGATTGCCAATGTATCTTTAAAAAAAAAAAAAAACTAATTTTATATATTTTTTTAAAACTTTTTTTATCATTTTTGTGTTATTTTTGTATTTTTTGCATTTTTTTTGATTTTTTTTTCATGAGAAAGATCGTATATTATTGAGTCACCACTCAAAATTATCAAGACAACGGCGTTTTCAGAGCCACCTATTAGTATGAGATACGGTATTAGAAATATACAGGGTGCTACAAAATTGAGGCTTAGAATGGGGATCTCGAAAACCGTGAAAGATACAAACTGGTTCAAATGGGAGCAAAGTTGCGTATTTTGGTGCTCAAGAAAATGCCGTTTTATAAGCCAAGAAATTCCGACTACGTCCGAAATAATCCAAAAAAAAAACGAAATTTTTCAAAATCATTTTCATATTTTTCTGACCATTCTCTTCTTCTCATGCAGATTATGGAGTAACTGCAAACCCACTATTCCCATTAATTTTTGATAAATTGCCTTTGAGGTGTCAAAAACTAACAAAAACCTAAATCAAAAATCCAGGACTGTATTTAAAAAAACAAATTTGAGGATTCTTCAATTTAATAAACCTATCTGGTTGATGTTCAATCTATTCAAAAAATCTCTTCAAATGAAGTCAGAAAAAAATGAGAACGATTTTGGAAAATCTCTGTTTTTTTTTTGGATAATTTTGGCTTTCAATACGGCATTTTGTTGATACGCAACTTTGCTCCCTTTCGAACGAATGAATTTGTATCTATTGCGGTTTACGAGATTCCTGTATATTTCTAAAACCGTATTTTGTACTAATAGGTGGCTTTGAAAACGCCGTTGTCATGGTAATTTTGAGGAGTGACTCGATATTCAATGTTTCTTATTGAAAAAAATCAAGAAAAATGGAAAAAATGGAAAAATGATACAAAAAAAAAAGTCAAAAAATATAAAATGACAGTGATTTCTTTTTATCAAGAAACATTTAGCAATAAATCAAATTGTCAAAATTACGCCGTTTCCAAAGCCCGTCATGTTTATTTTCAAAATTGGAAACCACATTGCATGCTTTATATACTCCAAGTGCAAATATTTTGAAAAAGGTTACTCCCCAGTCACTAAATGTGACTGATATACCTTTTTTGTGTAAAAAGAACGGCGAAAACACTTTTTTTCTTCAAACGTCAGTAGAACGGACATTGTTCCTTTGAGTATCGGCCGCAAAGTTCAACTTTTCCTCCACCGGAGGGGAAAGTAACCATGACAACGAAAACATGAGCCTGACGCCGCCACCCGAAGCTATATTCATGGCAAATTGAAAACATTATGTTTTTGCATAAATTATAAATTTGTCAACATTTAAAGAAAAAATAGCATATTTTATTTACAGGATAAGTTACTTCTCATGACTTGCTCTCTATTATCAGCCTCCCTTTGTTCGGCTGCTAAACACGAGCGCGTCATGAAAAGTATCACTTTTTCTTCATATAAAATAATATACTATTATTCAATATGCAAAAAAAGGAAGGAGTGTCTACCAAAAAGTTATCACTATTTGAATGAGTGAAAAGGTGTGTAAGTGGTGCTCCCTACTAGTAAGAACCATAACAAGGCAAGATTCGAATTTTGCGTATCAAACCAATCTTATATACCAAATTACAACCAAACCATTTCATTATTTCAAAAGATATTTGAAGAAATCAAAAGTTGAAATTTAACTTTGACATTAGGCATCCATGGATGGGACACACTTTTGATCAGGCAACCTTACACTTACTGTTGGACCGGGAGATAACAACCATTTTTGGGTATCGTTCAATGCCCATCTGCCGAGCTGGGGTAAGGTATTTTTTAATATTTTAAGTCGATCAATACAATAAAATTGTTCCTTGCCCGTGTACCAACTCCAAGAGCAATAATTGAAATTATACTAAAAATTTGTAAAAAAAACGATCGATGCCCATCTGCCGTTGTGAATTTATGATTATGTACAAAAAAAAAACCATCGGTAACTCATCGGCAGACAGTATCGAGTGATAGGTTCTGCAGGATCTCACTATGGAACTGTTGGGAAAAATTATAAAAAAAAGGGATTGATACCCGTCTGCCGGATCAAAGGTAGGTCTTAAACCTTGAAAATCCATCGGCAGACATAAGACTTGAATATTATTGGGAATTTTTAATTGTGATATTTTTGTGACAATGTATGACATTGGCAGGCGGACATTTGTCATTCCATTTGCCATGAAAATATAACAAACAACAAATTTGATCTGGCAGACGGACATCAATCGTTTTTTTTTTCATCATTTTTTACAACAATTTCATAGTAATGTTCTGCAGAACCTATCACTTGAAACTGTCTGCTGAAGAGTTACCGATAGATTTTATTCTGTACTTATATAGAATTTCATCGACTTCAAATATGGAAATTTATACCTCAGCTTGGCAGACGGGCATAAAAATTGCCGTTATCTTCCGGTCCATGTGCGATAGGGAATTAGATAAGCTTTTAAAAAAAAATATTCGAATAACAGATGAGGCTATATTTTCAACGCCTGTCCTTTTCGTATCTGGCAACCTTATAGTTGTACTCAAAGGAAAGTAGGCAACCTACATTTTTCCATTTTCTAGTGAAATTTTTTTTCGACTAATTATTGATTTTCATCAATAACAAATGAGGAAAGTTGTTAAAAAAAATGAATCCCAGTAAATATTATTCAACAGTAAAGGTCCAGGATTTTGCTAGGCAACCCATGCGGGATTTACCGATGAACAAATTAGGTAACATAATATAATCTCTATCACAATCAAATTACAGATGATGGTATATATTATTTCTGATACCGTATCCAAGACCATTATTGATTGGAAAAACAACCAACCTCGATGATATTATGTCAAGTTATCGGATCCATAAGTTGAGAAACTGGTCATAAACGACTTATGTACCGTTCGACGCTTGAATACTCACATTTCACATGGAAATATCGTTTAGCAATGAGTTTTGTGAAAATCTAGTAATATGGCGAGTACCATCAATTAGGTGGATTGCTGTGAGGCTGATATAAGAGCGAGAATATCTCTGAAATCTGATTCTCTAAAAAATCATCCATTTCTAGAGCTTTTCTGTCTTTGATAGCCTGAAAACTCAACAGCAAATGGAAATGTCTGCCGTCAGAATATTTTAGAGCTATCCATTCCACTGCAGTCTGTTTAGATGGAAGGTTGCTGCTCTACTTCGATGATCATATCGCTGACCCACACAACGAGAAAAAGTCATATTATGCAAGATATGCAATGTTTAACACAGCTCAAAGTTTGCTCAGAAAAAAACATTTTTTTTTATGAGCAATTTGTTCTCATTACACGGAAAATGATAAATCTTTTTTAAGCAAGTACTATTATAACCTTCACATGATATTGTTATTTGATGAAAGTATAATATTATGAATCTAATGATGTGTTTCGTTTCTTTAGACAAGCCTCGAGATATCATCATGTATTGACGTACCTTTCATTTCGTTGTACCGCTTGAGTGAACTAGGCTCATAGAAAGTCTTCATAGATGTGATATTTTTATTTGTTGATCAATTTATATCCATGAACTATATCAAATACCTGGGCCATGTTACCAGAATGTATGAATTCTTTTCCGACTTCAGCAGTGGCGGTTATTGATTTTCAAAAATGTTTAAAATGATGTAGTATCCTTCATACATCAAGTAGTATTGTAGGTATCAGAACCATAATACATCTCTAACAGAACTATCCTATATACATCATTATAGCTATTTCATTCGTTTTGACAAATATAGGTTTTTTTTGACAATGGCATCATCGTGTAAATGTTGAATTTGATGACAATCACGTGAAATAGAAAAGGTGTTACTGCATGAGGGTGAGAGCACAAATAAAAATAATAAACTAACTGTGGAATAACTTTCTTGATGTACCTGTTTATAAGGACTTGATTTTATAACAGGATGGATACTGCTCTAATTGAGAGTTCTCACAAGGCTGTCTTTGGAACATTGATGTTTCTCATTTTCCAACCCTGTATATGGAATCCAACAGATATATTTATATACAGTGTGTCCCAAATTCGTTTCTCCATACAGGGATCTTGGCTCCTATTATACCTACATCAAAGGTTAAATGGGGAAAGTTTTAGAGGAAACTTAGTGCATTCGATATTCGGTTCCAGCCTTGCGATCGGTCGATTGGTTTTGGAAATATCGGCGAAAAATCGAAAATGGCGGATTTTGTTTTTTGCCAGTAAATCCGAAACGGCTAATTGGACTGCAATGTGAATATAACATTATGTAAACACTTTTTTAAGACGAATAAAATGGTTGGTATGACATGTCTCAATCGCCTTTTGTTTTTCCGCAACCCGCCAAAACTTTCATTTTGCTTATGGCCGCCATATTGGATTTTTCGATTTTTGGAAAGAGTGTGAAATTTCCAGTCTACTGATGTCTCACAAGTGCATAAAAGATTGAAGTATCATCGATATATCACACTTCGTAGCTGGGACTCAATCTTTTCTAAGGAGGCCATGATTTATTCGTCGCAAAACATCATTAATAGCTACTGTATCAACCTAAGGTCACTTTTCTTTGGTGTGCAGTGAACGTGTTAAACTCATTGAATTTTCAATAGAACATGGACGTGAATAATGACTTCTGAACGAGTCTATGAGTGTATTGAATAAAAAGTCTGAAAAATCATTGTTAATTCAATCAACACTTAAGCTTTTGAATAACTTACAGGTGGATACAAATATATTGAAAATGAAAATACTGTAATGTGTTCTCAACTGTCTCGGTATTGATTCACAAGTTTGCAAAATGACGTCCATTTGCATCGAGGCATTTTTGACAATTAGTAACTGTTTTTTGTACAACCCTCGCATATATGTTTCTGTTGATATTTGTTAATGTGTCAAAAACTCTTTGTCTCAGGATTTATATAGTCGCAGGAGGATCAAATTCATAGACCTCATACTTTGTATGGTCCCAGAGATAAAAATCTAAGGGCGAAAGGTCGGGGGATCTAGGAGGCCAGGGTATTGTACCATTTAATGAAATGATCCTTTCTCCATACTGCTGACTTGAATGGTGTTGTGAGCCGGACATCCATCCTGTTGAAACCAGGTTCTTCTGAACTCATCTTCGGTTAGAGTAGCTCGTAATGCCGGCACAACCTGATTTCGCAAAAGCTCTAGGTGTCTCTGTCCGTTCAGGCTGTAGTCAAATAAAAATGGTCCTTTAAGTCGATTTCTGAAATGATTGATTGATAGTTGCCCAATTGAGAAAATTAAGTTGGATTAAATTACCAATCAGCCCACACCAAACGTTGAACCCAAATCTGGTCTGTAGACGTCTCGCTGCCACTTCGTGGGGGTTTTCCACAGCCCAATGATGAGTGAAACTCCACAATTCATAAACCTACTCTCATCGGACCACAAGACATGATTTACAAAATCGGAATTGTCATTACACTTCCTTGTATACCACTCACAGAAGCGCATTCGTCTTGGAAAATCAGTTCCTTGTCCTTCAACTACTGTGAGTCAGTATGCATGGTACTTATTCTTTTTTAGCACTCTCTGTACTGTTGATTTTGACACAACAATTTCTAGTTCTACAGTTCTTACCGATTTACTAGGGTCTTCGTTGACAGCTTGTAAAATGTTTTTGTTGCGATTTCCATTTTTAATGTTGTATCCGCTTCTAGGTTGTTCGAAGGCCCCAAAGTTGATCAAATTAACAACCATTTTTTTGAATTGGGTTTTATAAGGCTACCGTCGTTCGGGGTACATCTCCAAATACTTTGACAACTTTGACATTTTCGAATGCTGTGAGCGATGTCGTAGCTTGAGTCATGAATTTAATCAATAGCTGAAAGCAGAGCCGTTTTTATTGTAATACGAGCCATGAAGTAATGACAAGTAATGACGTGCAACGTCGCAATTTGGACCATCGTTGACGTTAATCGGTGGTCGAAATTTTGCATTGATTGAAGGTGTTTTCTTTAGGTAAGTTCGAGTTTCGCTCCGAGCGCGAAATTGACAATTTAAGCGCGTACAATTTTTGGCGCTCCGAGTATTTAGAGCGTATACTCGAACTCACCTTTTGAAAATTAAGGTATTTTACGATTACGGGTTACGGAAAATGTTCAATAAAACAGTAACTTGAAAGAATAACTTATATATTATCGCAACAGGTATGATGTTTATCAAATTATAACATAAGAACTAACATAATACATATTCTAACCTAACAACAGTTTTATGATGTTTTGGGAAAAAATATTGATTCTAAACAATAAAACATCAAAACCGTCAGATAGGTAGATGCATGGTTACAGATTTTGAGATGTGATTTTCTCAGTTTCTGAAGGACAGGAGTTGATAATTACTATTATTAAAACAGAAAATGTTTCTTCAAAGTCCTAAACGAAACAGCACTCGTTTTCTATGATTTTTCCACATAACATAGAAGCTGGTGCATATGTATGAGGAATTCAGGATGAAGCATTAATTCATCCATTTTCCCTATTTAAATATGTATTTTGTTTTCTTTAGTACCCACCCACTCAATCTTAAATTTTTAGAACGCAGAAACCACATTTTTTCACTGAGCTTCTTATTCATTCTCACAATCTCAAAATACAATTTCAAGTTGAATGAGGGGAATGTTTTGTGGTTGAATGAAAGCACTGAAAACCATAGAACAATGTTTCTGAAGACTGAAAGCAGTTTTGAAACGTTGATACGTTGAATGCCTGGGAGCCTAGGTTACATCCAATTTCATTTCAAAGTGGAACTGTCAAGTTTCCGCTTGGCACACGGGAATCATATGCTACCATCTACATATGATTCCCGTAGCATATGATTCCCGTCTATAACTCACCTAAAGAAAGCACCTTCAATCAATGCAAAATTTCGACCACCGTTTAACGTCAACGGTGGTCCAAAATTAAGACGTTGCAATTGTTGACTTCATGGATTGTATTACAATAGACGGCTCTGCTGAGAGGGATTTTGACAGTGTCAGTTGACTTTTGTTAGCTGCTTTTGTTTTCTCATCTTTATATCTAACGGCGAGTATATAATTAGAACAGACAGACCCCGAATTTTGTTCATAGTTTTGATCATTTATTATCAATTATGAGTGAAGAGGATAAAAAACGTTCGGGCTATGGAAGGGCTTATGTTTCCGAGGAGCAAAAGAAAACAATGTTGATGGTAGACCGGTGTTATGTAGTGGTCGGTTCTCTAAAAGTCGAAGATCCTTTTTGTGTCAATGTTGATAGCTGACTCTCTACTTATTCCTTCTTCTGTATAGGGCGAAACTAGTCGAATCACACTTCACGAACTAACTCTTTTGTCAAACGAAACTATCTCCAAGTTGGAATGCATTCCAAGAGCTCCACAACATTATGACGAGGTGACTTCCAACACTGACGAATCTATCGTTTGCTCCCAACTGTAAAGACTTGATCATAACTTTCACCTAAAGACGATCAAAGATAATATTGATCGAAACGTCGGCGTCGTGTAACCAATGAACTCAAGATAATGAAAAATCAAAAATTTGATTCAAAGTCTACATTGTCTACCATCCTCAAAAATAATACGTTTTCCTTTGTAGAGAATCTATTTGATTTGTCTATGGGAAGAACTAAAAAACTTCAAACTTGTTTGCACTGCAAATACTCGACTTGCCCGCTAGGTACGGCCTGTGAATTCTACATGTCTTTAATAATAATAATTTTTTAAATACACAATCTACCACTGAAAATCTCACTTGGAAATCTTCTTTTCTTGGTTACTGAGTATTTCGGGTCCAGAGTTTATGTGAACCGAAAAATCTAACTGATCCATAAATGTGTTTTTTGTTTTTTTTTATGTTTTTATGACAATTTGTAAAATACAGGTACCCATGATATACAGGGTGTTTACGGTCTTGTGATTTTTTTTTCAATGTTCTCTTCTACACGTTAAAAGAAAATGATCAACGCTAAAACGCCTTAGCAAAAGTCGAATAATAATAATAATAATAATAAAAATTAATAATAATTATAATAATAATAATAATAATTCATGGATACGTCGAGCGAGACTTTGCGTTTAACAACAGGGCGATAACTTTGAACAACTGCTGTAATAAAGCAGTAATTTTGCAATTTAGTGTCATCATTTTTGAATATAAAGTACAAAAAATTCATTATCTCTCTTATTATTCAACTTTTGCTAAGGCGTTTTAGCGTTAATCATATTCTTTTAACGTGTAGAAGAGAACATTAAAAAAAAAATCACAAGACCGTAAACACCCTGTATTAGTATTGCGTACCAAATCCAGTGAATAAACATGTTAGTATTCACTACGATCAACGTTCGCCCATTTAAAATCACTCATACGTCTTACTGATTACTGATTACTGAAGTACAGGCGCTACGAGTTTCGGGCTGTTGGCCCCGACACCGCAGCCTCTAGTTGGGCTTATTGTATCTTCTCTGTGCCTGTCTCTCAGTCGAAGAGCTCCATTGCCCGAATAAGGTTTATGACTCGTTCTACTGTTTCCTTGTCCGTCCTTCGAGGAGTGGTTGTGAATTCCCCATTATCTCTTCTCCAGTACGCCACCGCTTCACATTCGAATACAATGTGGGAGGCTGTTTCCTCCTCCTCGTTGCACAGCCTACATATGGGTTCCTCGTTGAAATGACCCATGATATGCATGTGTTTCCTTAGAGCGCAGTGTCCAGTTAATATACCTGTTACTTTCCTAAGCTGATTCCTGCTGAGTTGCAGTAGGCTTCCAGAAAATGATGATTCGATCTCGTCTGCCATCATTAATTTACTGTGTTTCAGACCTGGTGATTGGCACCATCTAGCTTTCTGTTGTTTTTTGGACCAACAGTTCAGCCAACCTCTCACAAAGGATTTTGTAATACCAATAGCAGGTTCTGGACCCAGAAGTGGTGTGTTTGCAGCTTTGCGTGCTAGTAGATCCGCCCGCTCGTTCCCAGCTATCCCTGTGTGTCCTGGTATCCATCCAAGAGTAACATCGTTAGATACTCCCAGTGTGGCAAGGTTTTGCTGACAATCCATGACTTGTTTGGATTTGGTTTCCCGACAGGAGATGGTTTTGATTGCGGCTTGGCTGTCACTAAGGATAAGGATTTTCCTTCCTCTGTAGCCTCTCCTGAGATTTTCTTGCACACATACGTTTATTGCATGTACTTCTGCCTGGAAAACTGTAGCGTACATCCCGACTCATACGTCTTAGTCTTACGGAAAAAAAATCTTGCATATTATTGTTTATAAGAGCGACACAGTTAAAATGATTTGTATCTCATGTATTCATTTAAATGCAAGTGATAACATTTTCTGGAATTTTTAATTCTTTTATTTATTAGGTATCATATTATGTAGTATCAATAATCAACCTCCAGGACGAGTGAATTGGAGGTTACTTAAAGGTTAATTCAGACCAATAGGGAATGTTAAATTTTAATTTATCGTTTTTAAAGAACCACTTAGGTATCTCGCCTTTCCTTTGTCAATTTTTTATGTCCAGTTTGGTCTCTCAGTATTTGTATCTCTCTTGATGTTTTGTGTCAATCACGTTAGTGAAAATTCTTGATGGAAGTTTGCCAATGGAATTTAAGAGTAAAGAAACATTTTGCCCTCCGGCTTTCCCAGAAATAGGACCAGAAAAACTCTGAAGCTCTATGTACCTTTTGAAGCTATTGATCCAATATCCACTTCGGGTATTTACACTGGTTTGTGCCTGCCCCATACCCTCACCCAATGCAAATATGAGCTTATCTCCTGATAGAGACTGGCCTCGCTGATGGTGTGAGGAGTCCCTAGTGGCTTTCTCAAATGCTCCCTGAGGATTATCTTTCCAGTGCATAAATGACTGATGTCCACAGATCTATATCAAGGCGATTCTTGGTAAGTGCTTCGCGAGATGACCTAAAAATCTTCTCAAGACCAAGACCAACACTAGACGTTCAAGACCAAGAAGACTCTAACTGGAGAGTCTTGTCTTGGTCTTGGCCTTGAAAAGAAAAATTGACAGAATATTTATGAAAATCTGCAAATGTCTCTTCTAACTTTTATTAAGTCTTCTGAGTAGGTGGAACTGCTTACTGAGAAGATTTTAGATGTATTTAATCGTGATGCCCCTATACAGTGCGGCTTAAAAAGTTCCTGCCCCCCTCCTAACTTTTGAACGGTCAATTTTTTTATTCAATTTTGTCACTTAATTGATACTCACCCGCAAGAGTTGACTTCTCCAAACTAAAAGGATATAATGAGGTCCAGAAGATCTTCAAAATGAGCTATTACTCAATCTTTTGGACGAGGATGAATTTCGCAAAAAAAAAATTGGGGTGAAGAAGTGGGAGAATGGGACGACGTCGCGTCGGTGGTAAGTGTTGGAATGAACAACCTGTATGTTTGATAAGGATTTAAAATTTAGTTCGTTGTGAATTGTGATACTACTTTTTTCTTTTATATCGCACGGGTTGTCTATTATAACGACGTGTACACATCATCATTTCGCGCTATCTCGTCATATCAAGAAATCCCCCTGCAGATTTTGTTTTATTGATTTAAGGAAAAAGTTTCAGACAAAGGTTTTTGTGAATGTAGTTCTGATCAACTTAGATCTATGATATTCTATCGTAAGTCTGATAGAAATGGAGAAAACCATTAGCGCCCTTCTTTTAAAGTTGGTGAGGTGAGCTCATCCTTGACGTTCCCAAAAACTGAGAGTTAAGCTTCTGAGAACCCCCTCAACAAGTTAAAAAAAAAATTGCGTATTTTCCGAAATTCTCAGATGAACCTTTTTCAACCAAGAATCTACTGTACTATTGGTGCAGTATCTGATGTCGAGGTATTTGGTGCATCATCTCATTTAAAATCAAATGCTTTTAGCGCTGACGGATAATCAGTTTAGATGATAAAATTGTATTGTCCAGTTATTATACCTTTTCCAACTCAGATATTTAACTGGCGCATCGAACATGGTGTGTTCCCATCTTCCTGGAAGGTCACTGCAGTTGTTTTCCTTCCTAAAGTGAGCATACCAAAGGACCTTTTGGACCTACGACCTATCAGCTGGATGTGATATTGCCACTCTGATAGTTGGGTACTTCGATCAAAATAACTTATTGAGTCTATCCCAGTCGAGTTTACGCAAGGTGCTTCGAGTTTCTTGAAAGAATATCACGCAGTTTGTATTCCTGGAGTGTCATCGTTCAGACACAGGACTTCTTACGATAGGTGTACCACAGGGTTTCATTCTTGATCCCCTACTGTTCATCATATACACCATTGACATGGATTATCACGTCCAGTTTTGTGAAATGCAGAAATATGCCAATGACGCACAGCAGTTTTTTTTTAATCCAATACCTTTGAGGTTACGGCTAAACCTACCCAATACATGGAATCATTGTACAATCATCCCTATAGCCCAGTAAGGAGGTACATAATATGATCGAAAACTGTCACGCACACAGTTTTTTTTTTCTTTTTCCTATGCGGGGTGCTGATTACGAATCCGTTTTTATCATACAAAATTTTTATCGGGGTTAACCCTTTTTGGGGCTGGGAAGAAGTGAAAATTTGTATTTTCAGGTTCATCTCGACAGAAGTAGATTTTATCGCAAAATTTTTTATATACAAAATGTACAGAAATATGTGCTTGTCAATAAAGGTATCATATGTTTTTATCCTATCAACAACCCTTACGAAGTTATTGACCGATGAAGTAGAGGTAAAAAAAAATCTATTTTGCTATTAGCTGGAACGCATGAATCTACTACATCGTAGAAAGCCCCAAAACGAGGTGTAACATCATTTTGGACTTGGGGGCCCCATTGTGGCAGAGACCTATTGTGGGGTACAGGTACCAAAACGAAGTGGGGCCACACTATGAGGCCAAGAGGCCTTCGGAAGCGAAGAAAAGAGTTAAAATAGCATATGTATCATATCTTTTTTTTCACCTCTACTTCATCGGTCAATAACTTCGTAAGGGTTGTTGATAGGAGAAAAACATTTGATACCTCTTTTGACGAGCACATATTTTTGTAAATTTTGTAAATTGAAAATTTTGCGATAAAATCTACCTCTGCCGAGATAAACATGAAAATATAAATTTTCACCCCTTTCCAGCCCCAAAAAGCGGTGACCCCGATAAAAAATTTGTATGACAAAAACGGATTCGTGATCAGCACCCCAAAACGCATAGGAAAAAAAACTGTGCACGTGTCAGTTTTCGATCATACGAACCTCCTTACTGGGCTACCATATAGTTATGGTTTAAGGCTGAATTCTAACAAGTCAGCAATCATCTTCTTTGGACCTGATAGCCAGTGCGCGATGGAAAATTTGAGTGTGGTTATGGGATGGGCCTGATCTGAAATATTATAAGAATCTTGGTTTCATATTTGAATGTAAACTCAGGTTCAGAGGTCAGGTCACTAAGATAGTCCAGAGGTCATATATTTTTTTTCGAAATAGTTACAACAGCAGACATGTCCCTCATCAAACACACCCTTGTTCTTTCTCATACTAACTATTGCAATTTTGTCCACTGACCCTGTCTTCATTAGATTGAAGCGGATCCAAAATTCCTGTATAAGACTCATTTGTGGACTGAGAGCAAGAGATCATGTCAGCTATGAACTGCCTGAGATTAAATATCTCAACACCCAAGACAGGGAAAAATAGCATTTTGCATGTTTTCTTCATCATCTGCTTGCTGTTGGAGTTGCTCCTTATCGGCCTTGATCGAAGTTATTGGAAAACTAACCCAAACATACCATTTATTGTGTATAGAGAAAAGGCAAAAATATAGATAAATAACTATCGACTATTCAACACAAATATTCAAGTCTCACAAGAAATCTCATAACTACGGCCCAATCAAGCCTGTCGAGCAACTTGATTTAATTTAATAAGATCAAAATCTGAAAAGTGTGGGCTCGTATAAGACCGCTTTTCTGAACTACGAGCAGCCGTAATCGACGCGTGAGATGGCGTTTTGGTTTATTGCGCCGTTTTGACTTACTAACTGTCGATTTCATTTAGATAACTCTCACACGCGCATCAACAGTTGCAGGAATGGAGCGATTGTAGGTAGATTTTTAATGAATGGGATTCCTACAAGTCGGCTTGTTAACTAGTATGTCATCGCTGTTTTGAATAACAAAACATGTGTTAGAATGAAAGATTTGATTCGGATAAGGTGATGATAATAGTGTGCTCTAGTTTAGATAATCACTGTGTTTCGAGACGTGTTTTTGAATGACAAATGTATCATTACATTGATTATGGATGGTTGTTATTCAAAATGTTCATGAAATATTCTCCGGGTGTTTTTGATAGTTAATTCTTAAAAGTAGGTATCATTAAAGTGCTTAACAATAGGTTTGTTCCAACCCCCACAGAACCGTCCCAGAACTACTAATTTCCTGTGGTCAAATTCATTTTTGACAAGTAAGACACTTGTCGAAATTGACTGGAAATATCCGTTCTAGATCGATTCTTGTAAGTCGTTGAAATAACCCTGATAACTCCATTTTACCCAATAATCTCTTGATATCTTGACAAGAGCTCTTGAGGAAATTGGAGTTTATACTTGGATCAATAATTCTTAACTTAAACCCACAGAAAGTAGCTGAAACAATCATTTTCCGTGTGGTGGATGAAGTTTGATTTTGAAGTAAATATCGGAAAGAATAAATCACTAATTAAACCGAAGTTGGCATTTTTCCTAACATGTGACTCTTTCAAACCACAATTACCTAAACCATTGACACCTTGACGTTTATCTAGATGTCTTGCAGATCCAGAGAAATTACGGGATCATTTTAATCTATTATTGAGAAAGTTATTACTGTTTCTTTTCCAGCTACCGTGTTCTGGAGTTTAGGGAGTAGAAATTGTCAGAGAAAGTTTTAAAAAGTCGAAAAACTTCTCGACATTTTATCTTAACTAGGGGGTTCCTACTCCCTGAACTCAAAAATACGTTAAGATCATACCTTGAATCTTTTCAACAGAGAACAAACTGATCTGGATACTCTGATTTTGAAACAATGACTGGATAAAAGATTAATGATACTATACAGGATGATCTATTTACCTCTAGATAGCCCGATATCTGTCAAACGATGAGTTTTTGGATAAAACAGCTCAAATAAAAGGAATTGGGTTCTGTGGATGATAGAAAATGATACCGTTTATTTTTTCCCTCTTCAATATCAACTATTTTTTTTTTTAATAAATGTATCTTTTTTCATTGAAGAATCTCATTCTACGAGAAAAGCGAATAATTTTCATTTAAATACAAAAATTCTTCTAAATACAAAGAATTGTGGAAGTGTTTTTAACAGCTTCCACCCTAGACTTCAATTCACGGTTGGAACCGAATCCAACCAATATTCTTCCTAAATGATAAATATCCTTTTCAAATGATGAATTTATCTGATCCGAAGAAAGTATTGTCAAAATCGATTGGTTTCATACACCTACTTTTTTCTTCAAACGTCACTGAAACGAACATTGTTCGACTGAGTATCGGCCGCAAAGTTGTACTTTTCCTCCGCCGGAGGAAAAGTAACCATGTCAACGAAAACGTGAGCCTGGCGCCGCTGCCCGAAGCTATATTCATTCAAATCGAAAACAATATGTTTTTGCATAAATTATAAATTTGTCGACATTTGAAGAAAAAATAGCATATTTTATTTGGAGAAAAAGTTACTTTTCCTCCATATAAAATAATATACTATTTTCGTGAGGTTTCTCATTTCTTATTCACAACATCCTATTTATCTCAAAGTTAATATTATAATAAAACTTGGAAAAAGAGCAATTAACTCATCGCATTCTAACTTTCATTCACAAAATCCAAATGTTTTGACCAAAAAATGTCTACCCACTAAAGTTAATGATCATACAACCGAACCAACTCGTTTCTTGAAAATGACATATAAAGTGTGGTTTCTGTAAGTGTTCATGCTTTAGTGGGATGATAGTGGCGTCGAAATATTTGTTTCGATAAAGCACACTATCGGTCGAAAATGCCTCTTACGCAAGGATTTTAAAGTAGTTGAAATATTCTTTAATAGTTTTTTAACACTTGAAGTTATAGAAACGAACATTTATTAAAGGCGTCTACCTAACAGAGGCCCTTCAAATGTAAAAAAAGGTTTTCGTTTCAACCAGTGGCGTAGATGTGAGACGTATTGGGTGATTTTTTCAATCTTTTTCCCTGACCCTATGTGCTATATAAAATTTATTAGTTCGACGTCCCCCATCATTCTTCGAAAGCATGAAACACTCACAGGAATCACCCTGTATAAAAAGTATCCCGAAAAAGATAACACAAGAACTCAGCTCTGAAGACGTCAAAATTTCATCAAAACCTGAAAACAAAACTCGAAAACTTTTTTCAATACTTGAAACTCCGACCCCAAAGAAACTCCATAGTAATGTCGTTTACAAGATTCTCTGTAATGATTGTCAAGGGGTCTATATTGGACAAACTAGTCGGTATTCCAAGACCAGACTAAGTGAACATCAACGAAGAGTCAGAATGCCAAATCTCCAAAAACCAAATAAAACTGCCCTTGTAGAACTTGTCGAAAATAAACATCATTTTTTTCAGAATACCTTGATTCTCTCAACACAACAAAATTATCGAAAAAGAACATATTCATGAAATTAATTAAAAGCAGGACGTGGAAGTTTAGAATGTTTCAAACTCTAATTTAATCAGACTCAAGGAGCACACTGTATAGGTACCCACAACACTCATGTATACAGTGTGTCCAGAATAAAATGATGTACATGGGCATATTGGAAACGATAAGAGATACGACGTCGCTCAAATTGAAGAACACTTTGGTATTTGTATACCCAAAAATATTATAGCTTTGTTTTAATTTCAATCGATATCGTAATGTAGATACAAGGTGAAAAAAAATGTCCATTTTTGAAAAAACACAATATTTTGCTTATTATAAAAGCTAATATTTCCAAATTTTCAGCATATGGGAAAGTGGATACGACGATTTTAAAAACGGCATAGAAAAATTGTAGGCCTACTATGTTGCTTCCGGCCGAGGTCAACTTTTGTCTTTCTTATGGGGCCATATTGAATTTCTTCATTTTCATAATCCGTATAAAAAATGATTTTCAAAGATATGACTTCCATAAAAAAATCAGACTTGACTTTAGCTGGACGCAACATAGTAGACCTACAATTTTTTCGACGCCATTTATAGAATCTTCGTATCCTCTTACCCATACCCTGGAAATTTGAAAGTGTCAGCTTTCATAAAAAACTGAATATTGTGGTTTTTCGAAAATGTACCTTTTCTTTTTCACCCTGTATGTACATTACGTTATCGATTCAAAATAAAACAGAGGTGGAATATTTTTGTGCATACAAAATACGCCAATCTTCTTCTATTTAAGCAACGTCGTATCTCTTACCGTCTCTAATATTCCCATATAGTGCCATGTGAACCATCCTATTCTGGACACACTGTTCATTCTTCTCAGGTTTTTTGTGTTGAGAAATACTGTTAAATCATCTCAATATGGACCGGGAGATAACGACCATTTTTGGGTAACGTTCAAGCCCGTCTGCCGAGCTATCTCAATATTTTAAGTCAATCGATGCGATAAAATTGTTCGTTTCCTGTGTTCCAACTCCAAGAGCAACAATTGAAATTGTACTGAAAAATTGTAAATGAACGATCGTTGCTATTTTATGATTCTGTACTAAAACAAATCCATCGGTAACTCATCGGCAGACAGTTGCGAGTGATAGGTTCTGCAGGAGCTTTCTATGAAGTTTTTGTGAAAAATGATGAAAAAAAAACGATTGATGGCCGTCTGTCGGATCAAAGGTAAAACCTCAAGAAAACCTCAAAAATCAATCGGTAGACATATAAGACCTATTATACTTGATGATTAATGGAATTTTTAATTGTAATATTTCGTGACAACGTATGACAATGGCAGACGGACATTTGTCATTTCATTTAAGATGAAAATATAACAAACAACAAATCCACCATAACAATAATTTTTTCTCAAGATATGGATTCTTGAAAGAAATATAGGATATCTGTTTATTTTAATCTTGATATTTCATGCATTTCAATCTGAATGAATCTTTGATGCCAAATTTGACAATGGTAATGTTGATGGTACAACGTGAAGGCCTAGTGACCCTTTTTGTCACCAACCCCATGTTCTCAACCCTACTCACTCCCTGAACCATTCCGTCCCATTGACTAGCGGAGCTGGTCATCCCAGCTCCACCCCAGGCTCAGCCCCCCCCCCCCATTTCTTCCCGAGAAATGATTGCCGCTCGTAGGACATCCTCAGGCGACTCCATCTAACGCAGACATTTACGCCTTTCTATAGTAGTTGCAAGTATCAATTGAGCTTACAATGTCCTGTCTAAATGCCTACGGTGATGCTCAGAGCCTTCCTACTCTTGTTGAGCAACTGGGCAGTCCTTGGTTTAAAGATACCTACACATTTTCACATCTTTTTCAATGTTTCCGAAACTGATTTCTTAGACACGAAAACACATAAAGAATGATTTTTGAACAGTTGAAACAAAAAAATTACAACAACAGTTAAAACAATAAAATTACAATTAAACAGTCGCAACAATAACTTAGTAGAGGAGCCTGGGTACCGCTAAACATGTCTTGTCAAATCAACATCAAAATCAAGTCATCAAAGGCACGAATTCTCTACAGCGTACAACAATAAAGGTATCGGAAATTTCTCGAAGCACCTTTTATTGGACAAAATACACTGTCTTTATATTAGACAACGATGTTTTTCATATGAGGGTCTTATTGAACCTGATCATGGTCTCCATATAATGCCCCCACCTCATAAGCATGTCATGAGTTGTACAGGAAGATAAGCAGAAATATCAAATTCTTCTCGAATGCAATCCGATATTATGATCAATGATATGAAATTCCAGAAATTATCACATTATTATAGTGATATATTAAGTTTTGTCTGTCATAAAATAATCCACAATTTCATAATAAACCCAGCAATGTTAATTGACAACATTCTCAGTTTAATACTAGCTTCACAATCTTATAGTGTAGAGAATGATCGTAAAAAATCATTATATGTTGTTACCTTGTACATCAAACTAGTTTTATGTTCTTCATGATCATAGCACCTGACTGGTGCCAATTGGAACTTGAAAGGGTATATTCGTCTTGAAGTCTTGCGGGGAAAAAATTTATGACCTGAGTGACGTAATGCGCAAAGTGAGGCAAAAAGTCAACGAAAAAGCCTTTTAGTAACGATGATACCTAACGTCTTAAGCCTCGTTCTCAGAACTACGTGGGGTCACCAGCGACAGCCAGCGACACTACGGCAGCCAATGGGAATCGAACATTTTTCTCCCAGTTCACCCCACTCATTTATCGTCGGCGACTCGTTCAAGAGTTGAATCATTTCAACTTTTCAGAGCGACGCTCACGACAGTTGTTGTCATATGTGTTTACGTTGACGATTTGTGTATTTTTAGTGTTTGCTTGTGTGTTTTTTGTGACTTTTGGAGTATTTTTGATAATTTTCCTAGCTTGGTATCGAACCATTGATACGACAATTGATTGCAGACAATATGGTACTCGATGGGGTATTCATCGTTGTTGCAATTTTTTCAACACAAAATAACTAGTAACACTCAAAAGGCTAGAAGCAACAATAATTTTCTGTTTAAACACTGATACCATACCATAACCCCAAAAATACATCTGTTCATAGAAACAACTGAGTTTTCCGGCGACATGTACAGGGAGAAGATGATACCGCTGGCGATACGACGGAAAAGTGGAGGGGATTTGCGTGCCACTGGTGACTCGACGTAGTTCTGAGAACGAGGCTTCATTGTATCATGTGTAGTATAAACTTGCAAAAAGGTGCACTCTAGTGTTGCGTTTCCTAATTTTGTGGATTAAATCTAGGGACGCATTCCTTAGCTTATTTCATGAAGAAAATTCCATAGAAACATGGGTGCATTGTCTCCAAAATACAGAATGAATAACTTGAAAAAGGTTTTTCACAAATGTTAAATAAAATTTGGAATTTTGGAATTTGGATCCCAGAATCACATCTATCTGGAACTCAGATCTAGGTACCCAATTGGGAATCGGGGTTTGAACCTCAGATTGATAAACAAGAACAGATTGATCAACAAACGTTTTGTTGTGATGCCATCGAGCCAGCCAAGAGAATGCCGTGAACAATATTTTCAGATTTGCAAGAGGATCGCCAGGGGGCGTAACCACCATCTTCAACTTTTAAAGTGATTTTACACTAAAATCCACCCAGTAAATGTACCAAAGAGGCTAAGAGTAAAGTAGCTTGTCTCGTTGGAATTTTCATGAACTTATTCCTTAGTTCTGAGATTGTTTGTATAACCGCTCATTTTATTGCGAGAATCTTCAATCACCATACTCGAGATAGTTCCGCAATGAAATGCAAAGAAGTCTTCTGGAGTGGCACCGTTTCCTTTTTCTTAGGTCGTTTTCGTCCGTCTTCCGTTTTATTTCCGTGCCGTCGTTCTCCGCATATCGAACGATTTTCGCGTCCACGCTATCCGCTCTTCGTGCCACATTTTATAACTCCTATCACCGCATAATAACGCATTTCACAACTATGCTGGACATTTCCTCGATTTCAGTCTTAGGATTTTCACGTTTGTTTTGGAAAACTCATTTTTACCACCGTAATCCGGATACCTTTCCCGATATTGTAATTATTGTAACTTGTCGAGAGTTACATTGACTTTTCAGACTTTATTCATTGTATTGATTTATGGCCTTCATTGAAAGGACAAGCTCAGTAGTTGTTTCAAAACGCAATGGAAATATCATCGGACGCCGGGTCATTTTTTCCACTCTCCAAAGGCTAGCCGATAGACGCTGTGACCCCCGACTACAAAAATAAAGAGGCTGGCGACCAAGTTTTAAAAAATGAGATTTTTCCACAGTACTGTCCTTTCTTTCAGAGCGAAGTGCAATGCTTTATTTCTAGAAATATAGTCACTTTAATGCATAAAATGACTCATGAAACATGAAAACTGACGGATCTCTGTTAAACCAGGAAACCACGGGAGTTTTGTTCAAACAGGATCAATTTCGAGTGCAGACTGGTTCCCATTTATAAGTTCGAAAAGTTCATTAAGGTGGAAATGTTTTGCTGCAAATAAAAGGGGGATCATGTGACACCAGGGCCCGGACTCTGTAGGAGAATCTGCCGCTATTCTCTTCTCTTCGCTTAAGCATCGGTCGTCACTTTTGGATCCAAAATTCCGGCAAGCAATAGCCTGGGCGCGATTATCACTAAACCTGAATTTCCCGTATATATATTTTTTTTCTATGACCTGAATAGAGCGACGACCAATGTTTATGCGCAGCGAAGAGAATCTCTATAGCTATTTTCATACCCTGTCTACTACTTCTCTTAGTGAGTGCATGGTATTGGATCTATGAAATTCTTTATAAATATTCCGCGCTCCTTATCAATTGTAGAATCCACATTCATTCGACATTTTGAAGGACTCTCACTAGAGTCCTCAATGAAAACAAAAAAGATATGGATGTCTCTTCTTTTATGAGACACTGGGAGTTGAAATTCATCTGCTGATATTGTTATTAAAGTTTTTTTGCACATGCTTGCATTCATACATAGTTACAGGTTGCTAAGAGCACATATTCGATTCCTGATAAGCATGCATGTTCTCCAATTTGTCTATTCTCATTTATCAGGTCTGTCATCATTCCAATTAGCTTATCTTCGGAATTGTATCAAAACCTGTCAACTAAAACGAGTGCCGTGCCAAGATACTACAAATTTCAGTGAATTTTTGCACTACACATCACAATATAATCAGCATAATGAGCAGAAACTGGTTGGAGAATTGCGATGACACATACAAGGAGCCGCCGTTCAAAGGAGTCCCGATCTGTCTATAAATATCTCAAAAAGAGAATAAGCCCATAAATTTGATCAAAGTCTAAGGCCTAACCTTTATAATTGGCAGGAATTTATATGGCACTCTTTTATTTGGAGATTATTAGGTTTGAACTATTTTAATGGGCAATTTGAAGCTCATTATTCCCAATTTCAAATACATATGTTAATTTTAGGGTCCGCGCATTATAAATTAGGTTATATTATAATTGGATGAGCTATTCAAGTCAATGATCTTTTCTCTTTCAGCATTTCGATCTTGTTAGATCTAAATAATTGAAGTACATGGCGCTAGGCCTAGGATATTCTTCCGAAGAATAATAATGAACTGGGCCCTTTTCTGAATTCTTGTTACTGACAAAAATATGCTGAGCTACGGATAGTGAATTTCACACTTATCAACAATATTTGTTCAAATTAGAAACAAAAAGAATACAAAATATCTTCAAATTGCGGAAGAATAGGTATGGGGTGGAATAATCAAAACCACTCATCGATTACAGGGTGGCCACTAAGAATGCGATGTACTGTATCTGGGAAACTATTCATCGTAGGGGCTTGTGGCAAAAAAAATTATCACCTTAACCGCCATGAGAAAAACTTGGAAAATATTCTGAAGTTCTATAGATGGCGGCTAGGGTGAGTAACTGCAATCTTCAATCTAAAAAAGTGTTGTTTCTGTGAACTCCGCTATAAAATTCTTGATCTTTGAAGACCAGGATAATCTGAACTGTTTTTGTTTGACACTTTTGCTGTATCTCTAAAAATAAAGTGTTCTTCTTCTTCTTCTTCTCTTGGTGTGATTTGGGCAGAGCTACTGTGAAAGAAGTGACCTCGGTCGCTGTCTCCGGAAAGAATAAACCAGTTCTGGCAACTGCTCTGATGAATTTTTCTGGGAAGTTTTTAGCCTGTTCGTGGAATTTTCGACTGAGAAGAGCCAGGTGTTGGTCCAGTTGATGATGCCCAGTGTCACGCTGTAGTACAGAGCTTATGATGTTTCCCGAATAATAGCCCTTTGTGTAAGATTGCGTCCTGCGCTCATCAGGTGTTGGTCGCAAATAATGTTTTTGAGGGTCTTTCTTCTTCTAAAAAGTGAAACCTGGGTCTCCTGGGCTCACGATCATCTTCCAACGTCTTCCATCTATCGGTAAAGCCACTCAGGTAACCTTGTAGATTTGTTGATATGGAAAAATGTGAAGGCATCGCGTTGTTCGCGTAGGTACTCAAGCAGCAGTGTTTAGTGGTCTTTTGTGACATCTGCAGTTCAGGTGTGTCAAGAGCTGGGGGAACTCCTGCTATGAAACTTCTTGTTAACTGGATCAGATGGTGTTGCAGTATGGATCAAATCACTTAATGGATGAATCCCTAGGGCAAGGTACGGTCAAAAGCTTTGGACATATCCAGCAGAATGGCTACGGTCTGCTGGACTTGGTTTGCGGCTCTCTGGATTATCATTCGTTAATCTTCAAATTTGATGAACCGATGCATGATCGGCTGGCTATGAAGACAAAATAACTAAGAATATATGAGCAAGTGCGTTATCGTGGTGCCAAAGCCAATTATTGTTTTGTCAAAAATCGCGGACTATTATCTTTTTATTACCTCACGCAAATAGCAGACGCATCAAATATTGTGATAAATGTATTGCAGATTTCATAATGAAAAGAAAATGCTGATCGTTTGAAATCAAAAAGAGCTATTTCAAATGGATGATGTATTATTTGAATATGTATTTATCAGCGATTTCATCACATCCTGTCAAAATACATAGGACTCATTGAGTTCATGTACATATACGCTGCTGAACATATCTTTTGATTTTTGAATTAAAAATTAAAATAGCATGAGCACTCACATCACAATGTTGAAAAATCAATTTGAACCAGTTGCGAATCCGACCTCTGAGTAAGAAGAGAACACAAATCATCAACCTCTTAAAAGGTCTCTACATAAAACGATATTAATTTGAAGAAATTCCACCCATTATTGACGGCTCAATTCCGACCACGAGTCAACTGATTTATTTTTCCGCTAATAATCGTGTCTACAGGCATCCCCTCAGCTGGAGTCCATTCGAATATTTTATGTGGTACATTGTTGCATTATAAACTTGGCGCTATTTATGAGAAATTTTGTTCAGTAGAGTTTGGAACTTTATTCATAATAAAATAACAACTAATCGTTTAATCCAGTTACTTGCAACAATAGTCTATGGTTATCGTTATTTTGAATACAGGATGTTCAATTATATTTTGTCGAATAGCTATCTTCCTTAATATTAACCGTAGAGAGTAGTTCAAATCACCAAAGTTATAGTTTTTTCTGGATTATCAGAATTTGTTAAGAAAAAGCCATTAAGCAACAGGAGTAAAAACTGAGGCTTGTTTTTTTATGATTTCCTGTATTTTATCCTCTAACTCGATAGAGAATTCTTTCCTGATTTTGAATATATCAAGGTGTTATCTTCAACGATTATAAAGATGTGAACGTTTTTCTAGACATGCATGGAATAGTTGACTGGTCTCTATACCTATTAATATAACACCTGTACAATTCATTATCATTGATTTTTCGGAACTTCTGATGCTTAGCTGTTTTTTTTTGGTGGTATCCTATCATTACGGTCTCATTTATTCTTAAACTGTGATGTTCAAAGTTCGCAGTGCAAATAATCAAACATTGTATTAGCAATAATAATTGATCAAGTAAAAACAATACCTTCAAAAAGTTTTCCACAAAACTACTCGATTGAGTTGTTCATTTGATAGAAATATATTTTCAGCTTTCGGCAGAAAATAAAATAATATTTCTTTAGACACAATAAAAACCGTAACAAACTACGTTGATTGAAACCATAGAAACTGAAACACAGATGACGCAATAGAAACGAATTCCGTCGCGAGGTTCACATATCGGGTGCAGGTGTACCGTGCCGAGAAGTGAAAATACGACTTGTTGTTCCGTACAAAAGTGAAATAGTCTAATTTTGGATCATCATTGTATTTGTTAGTTCAAATGAGGGTGTGCACGAACATCTCTACGATGAGTGCACATAGACACACTAAATAGTGAATATAGGGATCAGCTACTCAACGCTATTAATATACTGATAACGAAGCGAAAAGCTCCACAAAAAGATGAAGAGTACTGGCAATTCCGGAACGATGAGATGCGAAAAACCATCCTCACGTTATCGTCGCGGCGCCGGCGTTCAGTTTTTTTCAAAAACCAAGATCTGTTATATCGGAACTGTGATGACTATCAAAATCAACATGTATCTTCTCCTCATCAACTATTCCTTCTGTCCGATAATCAATACTATCGCATTTCAAAAATATCTAGTGTCATCAAACATATACACGATAACAGGTCCTGATCTCCATTACATGATAGCACTTCACGTTATTCGCAACAGAATGTGGTTCGACTAGAACATGACATGTTAAGACAAGAGAAATAAAGGAACTATAGTACTATAGATTGTAACGCAGTTGTAGATATATACTTACACATGGACGTTTCGCAGCCCGACAACACCCGACCATCAAATGCCTGGGTTTGCATAAAATACCTTCGATGACAGCCGTTCCGGGTGGTCCCAAGGAGATATTCTACCCCATACAAGAACCCCTGTGATGTGACGGGCGCTGCATTTTAGTTCTGCTTTTTTTAAGGGATAGGTACCATGAAAAATTACTACTTACTGCGGATGCCTTGACAATAAAAAATTCAACAAATAACATCCAATGATGTGTCGAATACAACAGATGAATAATGTCAAAAGATAGGTACAGAGCCCTAATGAATGCCGATAAGAACATTTGTGTAAGTGGCGTACAATAAACAAGGTTTTGAATAATTGATGAAGCATTAGCAGCAGACAAAGAACTTGTTGGTTAGATTTCTTTGGATAAAATTCCCCAAAATAAGTTGAGTATTTTTCCGGAATGGATAGTTTTTTCATTTGAAAATCTGAGCGGTGGTACTCAAGGGAGATGACATCGTGGTGCATCAACTATATCAAGACGCAAAGTTGTAAGATCCTCCAATAAATCGTGTGAAGGGGTTGGACCGAGAACTAGATTTAACCGATTTGGCCATACAAACATACTATATAGTCAATAATAAAAGAATTGAAATATATTTTCGTTATTAATGTTCTGATCCCAGAATCACTCATGATAAAATATGTTCACCTCAAAAATATAAACTGAAGTTTTTTTAGTAAAAACAAAGCCAAAACTTACATAAATACACTAAAATGGCTGTGCCAGCTAGAGTACCGATGTCATTCCAAGCGATTCCAACCTTTAGTCAGAAATCGAGAGAATCGTGCACTGACCGACTCTCGAAGATGATCGTTCCAATCTTCAAACATTGGTTCGAAGTTTCAAAATACGGTTTTGGGTTTGGAATATTGGAATATACCAAAATTATTGATCATACTTGCCCAAACATAGATTCCAACTCCATGAATGCAAGATGCGTTTAATGTGCTCTTATTTGCCAGGCCGTGTGAGTGAGTCAATCAATCAATCAGGGAGATACTGCCTTTACTGCAGCCTAAGCCAGAAGCAGGGCCTCCGAGATTAACCAAGTGGAATAAGATTCAAATTTCTTTGTTCCTAAAATATGTTCATCTAAGTATAAGTTATTGTTCCTTATCTGGATTCGCTTTTGTCCCTAGGTGAATAATTATTCATTTCAGCCTGTTAATTGTTCCATAATCTCTACTATGAGAACATGTCAACCATTACTTGTCTTTTTGATCTATCAACTTATGCCGGTCTGTTGCCCTCTATTTACACACATGATATGCTTATGCAAATTTCATCTGATTTTATCATGAACTCCCCATAATATCGATTTATTATCAAATTACAGTGGCGGAGAGTTTCGCTCATGATTATATGAATTCATGTTTTGAAATCGAATCGTGAAGTTACACGATAAAGTTTGCATATTTTGGTGGTAAATATCATAAAACATAATTTCAACCGACAATTTCAACAAACAACTAGCTGATCGCCAATTAATAACATTCAAACTATGAACATCTCATCGGAGAAGTGTGAAGCATAGTCTAATAGATTATGCAGATGATGACACTGAAAAAAAAAATGATCTGAATTTGGGTACACTGATCAACAAATATTTCCAACATTTCATGTTTAAGATTCACCCCATGTTGTGAAGTTGACCTGACATTGTTCTTGAAGTTGATTTTTTTGTTAAGGATAATGGGTGAATTCGCACTATAACTTGGTGACTGAACTATGGTTCGATAAATTGTATTATGAAGAAAATCTCGACAATTCATGACACATCAAAGATGGACCCTGAAGAACCATGAGCTGCAATAAATGTGACAAGGAGGGAATCCTCATCAACGATAGAAACATGTATAGCCTTGGTTCTGGAGTCAACCAATCAACCATGTAACAATATTTCGAAAAAAGTTCATGACTCAAAATTTTATCTATAGAATATTACAGGAAACACGGACCAACAGATCGAATAATATATTTTTCTTTGTCGGTGGGACCCAACAACACATTATGGAAGATGGCCAAAAAATCAAAAAGAAAGATTTCAATGCTGAAAGACAATTATTGCTTGGATCAATACCGTTTTATTGGATCGAAAAAGCACAAAAAATAACTGATGAATAACATTATCATCAAAAGCATAATCATACAACACGGTCAAGTTTGAAAACTAAACAAAAGCTACAAAAACAATAAACGCAATCGAAATAATATATACCAAAAAGACCTGTAAAAAAATTTACAATACCAAGTGGAAAATATTCATCTTCATTCACGTTTGACAATTCAAATAATCCATATTGTCAGCTTCTTCCTATCCCATTTTCATTTGTGGTCTTCCTAATGTCAAAAGTTTTGATCAACTTCCACGCCACTGTGTAAGCATTGTGTCGCACCCATTTCTCACAGGTGCAAAAATGTCATAAAAGGTGCTAGTCTATTATAATGCGGTGCAATTCAAGCAAATAATGTTAATAGTTTTGTCAAACACAATTAACCCAGACAATGTTTCTTGTGCTATGACAAATGGATATTTATGTACGTAGTGATTAGAGATATTAATGCGAGCATGTGCTTAGCATCCATTGTATCAATAGTATAGTCCTAATTATTGACGTAGATACTAGGCGTGGGTGGATTTCAGTTATTCTCTATAATTGATTTTTTGGTGACTTTTATCACGAAAACATTTTTAGTTGGAGCACAGATCTATGTGGGCATAACTTGCTAGTCTCAAAAAACAATAAAAATCTAGTTTCTTCAACACTATAATTAACTATCATGATTAACTTGTAAAATGTAATCTATTTTAGAACATGACTTCTTTATTCAAGTCCGGTAATGACTTATTCCGCGAAACACATGTCACTTTCTTGAATTAAAGACGTTTTTCTTCGAGAAAAGAAGATGATAAATCATTTATCAGCATACTTCAGCACTTAGAGTGAGGAACCCACACCTTTAGTCATATTAAACAATAAATGAAGTTATCGAAGTAACGATTTCTTAGGACTCCACCGAAGCATTTAAAGGATTGCGGAACGGTAAATATTTTTCTTTTGTTTTTTCCATATTGGGGTCTTTCTACAGCGTATGTCAAGTTGCTTCTTTGTAAGCTGTTCGTCAGCCTCCATACTTCCATCCCATGATCAACCCTGAATCCAGATTCTTCTGTTTTTAAGTCCAAAATCTTCATCTACCTTTTTTTAGGCCACAGATGTTCATTTCTGTACTTGCCTCATAGTCTGTCAATCGACCCAGTCCATAAGAGTTCTTTGAGGTTCATACAATGCAGCAATGGTCAATCCGAGAAACAACTTTTTTCATATAGGCGTATAAATATATTTCACACCCTCAATCATTGTGAGAAGCCCTTTGTGTGGTGATATTCATACTCCAGAAAAATTTGAAAATGAAGAAAACGTTCTATCCATCTAACAGACCCAACTCGATTACCGTGAGCTCGAATTGGCTGAGGTAGTGGAATGAAACATTGTTTGGTTAAATCATATACAGGGTATTTTTAAACCTCTCTGACAAAAAAATTGGGAAGAACCTCATCAAATTTTGAGATAAAAATGTAGTATAAGATTAAACAAACAAAAAATATGCTACTCGTTACCCAGATCATTACCAATGATTGTTTGCCAATAATTATTAATGATAAAAAGTAAATGCATCGAATTTTATTTTTTCAACAACCTAAACAATTGTTATGATACATTTTCTTCTTGAAATGTTGTGAGGAATTTTTCCAGAAGGAAACACCATGTATCCAAGGATTAGTTAACTCCGCAATATCATGGGTGCATTTGTGCATTTCAGAGGACTACTTTCAAGAACATGTTTCCTGAATACCCACTAACAAAAAGTGTGTAAATCTGATAGAAAAAAATTATAGACCATGCAAAAGTTTTTATGGGTGTCCTGTAGGCTCTGAATATATTTTATCTAATTTCCTGTTAAAATTGCTAATAAAGTTGTTTCCAGTTTGCTTTGTCCCATCAACAAGGTTATACGTCATTCTATGCAAAGCTTTCTAGATAAATCGCCAGATAACGTTTCATCGCATTTTTGTATACTAATAAATTCGACTAATTGACTTTTGAGTTACTTTTCGATAGTCGATAACAAATTTATTACAGTTTGGAGAATTTAAATTAATTAGTTTATAGTCTTTCCGGAAGACTTGTGAAATCAAATACATTTGAATATCATACGAATGGTTGTCACTTCTGGATAAAGAAAGATGAGTATCTCTATCGATAATAAAAATAAACTGAATAACTTCGAGATACTATTGAAAATTGGGGATTTTTATCACTTCAAAAACCCACACACATTTTTTTTCAAAAATAAAATGAAAACTGACTTTGACGTCCTATCAGTGAAATGTGACTTGAATCATTCTCTCTACTGTTTTATAGGCCTGGTAAAATCAAAATACTTAAAAACTGACTTGATCCTTTTCAATTCTGATCCCTCCATATTGTAGAAAACTAGTTTTCAACTTCATATGGCAAGAATTATTCAATATATTAAGTGAAAAATATTCTTTAACCTCATGAATGCCTTTGAAATTTTATGTGGTTGTATTCTGTATCACTGAATATAGATGATTTTGAACCATCCCAAACAAAAGTCTGTCTCTTGTGATTTGTCGTTGGGTTCCTTTCTGCATAACTTCGTCCAACTTTTCTACTAGCAGATCTAGAGAGTTCAACGAACAAGTAAGTTGTTTGTCCAATGTTACAGTTAATATTCTGAACAACATTGTTCGTATACAGGAAAATGTATGGCACCAACCAATAAAAATCTTCGCATAGATACATTATTTTTTTAAAACCCTGTGTATGAAAAATTCTGTTTGCCATATAAATTACTGTTAGTTGCTTGTCAAACATTGTTTTTTTATTGGAATCTTCTAGGTCTGCTTGTAGAGAAGTTATGATCATCAATAATTGGGACCAGAAAAGACTACTCTGTTTACTTCCAAATGTTGAAGTAAGGCGCTCTAAAAAATTATGATAACCACCCAAGATGTCACATAAAAACATTTATCCATAACTGTCTTCTATTTTTTTCTCATTTTGTTTTTGATCACGGTGTATAATTAAACAAACTTGGATTTTACATACTGAAATATTGTTGAGCATTCGATTAGTCTCCGGAAAGACATCTGAACAATGGAGTTATGCCATAACATTGTCAGTTGTATACTAAGAATTGGCAGAACAGCTGGTAAAAGCCTTATGTCTGATTCTTTGGAAAAGAGGACAGTATTTCTAAAACGGAGAAAGATATTGAGAACCGAAGTATGGACGTATCAAATATTTAGGTATATGAAAAAATGTCTAAACAATCTTTATAGGGAAAGGAGACTGTAAAAAAAACCATGATTACAGTTTCTTCTTTACCCTCTGTATAAAAGAATTTTTCAAAAAAATAAATTGACTCATGTATACATTTCAAACAGATGCTCTGAATCGTGGAGAAGACCAGAAACTTTTACAGCTAAAAAAAATATGACAGTTCTAACATACAGGGTGAAGCATTAGTATGTGGAAGTCCATTTTCTCCCTTGTCCAAAGAGACAGGAAAACATTTTCAAGACAAAACTTATGGGGTTCCAGCAGGGTCACAGTTTAAAAATATTACTATGTATACAGAGTGTTCTATGAAACCATGCCATTAAAAAATACACTTTTATAAATAGCAACCCCTACTTTTGATTGGAGACTTGGATTCAGCGTAATATTCTACGTATGATACAGTGGTTTAATTTACCGACAGAATGTTTTTCCCAAAATTTTAGTAAGTCCTCGATAGCTTGACAACACTGCAAGTTCTGGCAAATAAAACCACTGTATCATACGTAGAATATCACGCTGAATCCAAATCTCTAATCAAAAGTTGTGGTTGCTTTTTGAAAAAAGTGTATTTTTTGATGCCACGGTTTCCTAGAACACTCTGTAAACACAGTTATATTTTTAAATTGTGACCCTGCTCGAAACCTATAAGTTTTGTTTTGAAAATGTTTTCCTATCTCTTTTGACAAGGGAGAAAATGGACTTCTAATGCGCCACCCTGTATACTTACAGTGTGACTTCTTAACCGATTTGGTTCGTTTTTTTTTGGATTGTAGAGCTCGAAAAATTGTATATTCTTGGCAAAAAGTGACCTTCGCCATTTTGACTTCAAGGCCTACTATGCTAGTTTTTAAGAGCAAAATTTCAGGAAACCATATTAGCGATTTTTTTAGAAAAAATCTGTGTGCGCCACTGGATTCAGCATCCTTTAAAACGGGTCAACACAAATTTTCAACCGAAAATATCAAGTTGAAAAAAATTAAAAATTCGCACTTTAACAATCTTTGATTCTATCAAAACAAATAAAAATGACATAAAACTAAAAATTTGTAACTTCTACCAAACCACCAACAACTTCAATGCATTTATCATTTCTTTTGATAGAATCAAAGATTGTTAAAGTGCGAATTTTTAATTTTTTTCAACTTGATATTTTCGGTTGAAAATTTGTATAGACCCGTTTTGTAGGATGCTGAATCCAGTGGTGCACACAGATTTTTTCTAAAAAAATCGCTAATATGGTTTCCTGAAATTTTGCTCTTAAAAACTAACATAGTAGGCCTTGAAGTCAAAATGGCGAAGGTTACTTTTTGCCAAGAATATACAATTTTTCGAGCTCTACAATCCAAAAAAAAAACGAACCAAATCGGTTAAGAAATGAACTTTTTATCAGGGTGTTCCCAAAACAAATGGGTCACACTGTATGTATAAGGAGCCGCACACTCAAAACTGGTGAATTTGGATCCTTCTTTCTCGGCCCGCAGTTCTTCCACCTAATAAAGCCTTACTATCTACATATGCTACAAAAGCTCAAAACTACCACCTTCGTGGGCAGGGCACTCCTATCTTCTTGACACGTTTATTTACAAGGGCTGTTTTGAAAATATTTCTCGACGGATTCCTAAAATCTTCACAACTTTTTTATTTCAAGAGATATAGAAAAATTATCGGTAGGAAAGTGGTGGGAAATTTTCCAAATAACACGAGAGAGGCATATATTTTGTGGGTTAGCATTAGACAGTGTCGAAAAAATCTCAAAAACAGGTTTGACTTAGACAATTTATATTGTATGATCAGCTTAGGCTGATTTTGATCACAACCAAAAGGAGCAGATTTTCCTCTTTAAATTCCGAAATTATAGGCAATTTAGTAACGTCAAGTTTGGCACCCGGTAAATAAGTGTCTAGGGACAATTTCGTAGAGAATATCGTCATAAAGCTGTTCGCATTTTCTTTTTTGGTAGTTCAATGGGGCAAACTTCGAATATTTGTCGTTATCTGTTTTCGCAGTATACCGTTACTTTTCGAACATTTTATTTTGGTCATATCAATAGAATGTTTTTTCCTGGGTCTCTATGACGAATAAATCGCGAGAACTGGCCCTTTGTCGCTGAAAATGAATCACCCTGTGGTTACGTAGCCTACAAACTTGTCTGTCAAGTCTCTTTTTTTTTAAACAGACAATATAGTCAATGTAATTATGATATATTGGGTATCGTTCATTCATTTCATCAATAGCAAACCGTGACCAGTACATAATTTCCATGTTTTTTACCTCAACATAATGATGATAAATAGATAAAACGATTCAATGATGGTTTTTATCACGAAGATAGCGTACACATTTTCACTCTGTAGCACCGACGTTTCTATATAATTTATTGCCAGGATGAATACCATGTATTATGAAAATCTCAAGGAAAATGGCTGTATTTGCTGAAGGTGATTTACAATCTCCGCCAAATCTGCCTTCCACTGTAATAAATTCCAAGAAACAATTCAATTATTTATTGTTGCATCTTTGCAATTGCGCGACCAGTCAAATGTTATAAATATTAAAATGTGTGATGTCCGCCATTGTTGACTTATTTTATTTGATATATTGAGAATGAATGGCGAGGTATGATGAAATTGATTATTAATGGCTTCACAATATAAGGGAAAGAAATCTACATGATCCAGAATTGAAAAAATACTACTGTGGTTATTATTTTGAAAAATATTCTGTACTCAACATCCTGTAATGGTTAGAGCAAAGCCCTAGTCACCTTGACGGAGTTTGAAGTGCTCAATCATTATCAAGTCCAATTCACCATGACATCTTCATTATTGCTTTAAAATGTATTGTAGCGTATGCTTCAATTCAGTTTCGTATATAAAAAGCTACAGATAAAATCCATAAAATTGGACTGAGCACACAGTCATTCAAATTGTCATCATATCTTGCAACTATACCAACCTCATCGATTCGCAGGCGTCCTATAGGCGTGACTTCGGTAAGACATTGCATTCTAATTGCCTTCATATAATTATTCACCACTCAGTTTTTCCAATGAAACCCGTCGCAAATGGGTGTTCATGACAGACACCACTGTTCGGAAAAATAAATAGGAATGCACTTTGTTTATTGGTTAAGCTGATGTTTAACTGAGAAAATGCATTAGGCGAATATATTATGCACACAATAAAGTAGGATCTTTTTTATATAATCATGTATCACTGTTTAACAAAAACAATGGCTCAAGTTCTTAGGAAATAGTCCATAGGAGATATTGTCTAGTGAATCGGATTTTATACATCTTCAATACTGTGCGAATAAATCTCCAAACAATAAAGTTGATCATTATCGAGAACATTGAAACTCATGGACATAAAAATAATGGTTTTATGAAAGAAAGAAGATATTTGAATAGTAAACTCTACAGGCCATACATTTTTGACAAATTGCGTGAAGTTTGCGCAAGAAATTGATCGACAAAATTTCTATTAGGAACGTTGTTAGTAAATTTTCTTCATTCGAAAATATCATCTTGAAAATCAAAAAATCATCGCCATAGATAAACTTTTTGAATTTTCAACCAAATAATAATGAGTTACCTAGATAATTCGCCAAATTATTGTTTTGATTTGTGCGAATAATTTCAAGTGCATACATAAAATAATGACTTAGAAAGAGATGGGCGATTTATACAGTGTCCGCCTCAATGTTGGGTACATAATATGGTAACATTTTCACTATCAAAATTTTTCAAAATTTTTTTTTGGGGAAAGTTTGTGCATGTGCGAAAACAAAAAAACAAATTTGACACATATCACGATATCATGGATTTACCAAGAATTTTTTAAAAAGTTCATTTGGTTGTCAAAAAAGATATAAAAAATTTCAACAAATTTTTGCAAGAATTTTTTTTTAAGAATCCGCCATGGGTTTCACTTGAAACTCATATTTTTGATCCTTTCTATTGAAAGAAAAATCGAAAATGATTCTATTTCAAAATTCATCAAACTATTTTCAACTAACATACATTTTGATGTTAAATCAGTCGAATATCTTATAAAATAAAATAATCCAGGCATATAAATCAAAAATACCGTCTGGACGTGTCCCTAACTGTACTCATGTCCGTTTTTCCACAGTAGATGCTATTTTATTGAAGATCTTTTTTCAAGATTCAACTAGAGGAGTATTTAGAGCCAGAAGCCAAAAAATGTGAGAAAACGGATATGGGTATAGTTAGGTTGGCAGCGCCGGATCTACGCATGGGCTTTATGGGCTTCAAAAACCCCGGATTAGAAGCGATAGATATAATATTAATATAAAGATAAAAAAAAACCTTGTCAAATCGTACAATTCGTTTGAAGGCAAGGTACCTAACATACCATGAAATTATGAATAAATTGCATCCAGTTCTGTAGAATACGTCAATTTTTAATCTTTGGCTCTAGTATCGTGAGTGAGCCGCTTCAACCGTGCTTTAACCCGTTTGACGTTTGGCGTGATGTGATGTGTGTGATTGTGATGAACAAATTAAATAATTTGCTGCACAAAAATGTAGAAGAGTTTAAACCCACTATGTGATGGGTATATAGGTACTATACAGGGTTTTTCACTTAAAACTCCGCACGTCAATATCTCGGAAACGAATAGGAATATTTGATTTATGTAAAAAGTAGTCAATGTATGGGGTCGAGTAGTTATTTTTCACGGTTAAAAAAATTCGACGCCTACCAAGAGTAAAGCGTCGCGACGCATCGAAAATATTAATCGATTGCAGGGACTTTTAAATTACGCGCTTGCTAAAGTACATGTTATTTATAAACATTTTTGTTATTCTACTCAGTTTTGAGATATACAGTGTGTCCAAGATAAGGATGTCTATCATGGGGATCTTGAAAACCGTGAGAGATACAAGGTCGGTTAAATGGAGGCAAAGTTGCGTATTTTGATGCTCAACAAAATGCCGTTTTAAAAGTCAAGAAATTCCAACTAAGTCCGAAATTATCCGAAAAAAACCGAAATTTTTCAAAATTGTTTTCATTTTTTTCTGACCACATTTGAAGAGATATTTTGAAATGAATGGAACTTCTTCACTGCCACTTTCTGCCCTTTACAAAATTGCGTTATTAAATTGAAGAACCGACGTTTCGTCTATGAGCAGCCATCATCAACTTTGTTTTTTTAAATACGGTCCTGGATTTTTTATGACGGATTTTTAAGGCCTCTCATGTTTCCAAACCAACTATGAATCGCAATTATTCAAAAAAATTATGTTGATGGATTTTTCCATAAGAACTCATGTGTTAGAGAGAGACAAAAAAATACATTTTTTATAGGATTGAAAACAAACACCTCTTTCTTATCAAGTGCGATGCCTCGTTGGTTTAGGAACATAAGAGGCTCTTAAAATCCGTAATAAAAAATCAAGGACCGTATTTAAAAAATCAAAGTTGATGATGGCTGCTCATAGACGAAACGTCGGTTCTTCAATTTAATAACGCTATCTTGTAAAGGGCAAAAAGTGGCATTAAAGAAGTTCCATTCATTTCAAAATATCTCTTCAAATGTGGTCAGAAAAAAATGAAAACAATTTTGAAAAATTTCGGTTTTTTTCGGATAATTTTGGACTTAGTCGGAATTTCTTGGCTTTTAAAACGGCATTTTGTTAAGCATCAAAATACGCAACTTTGCCTCCATTTAACCGACCTTGTATCTCTCACGGTTTTCAAGATCCCCATGATAGACATCCTTATCTTGGACACACTGTATATCTCAAAACTTAGTAGAATAAATGAGTTCGACTGAATAACAAAAAAGTTCATGAATAACATGTACTTTAGCTGCGCGTAATTTCAAAGTCCCTGCAATCGATTAATATTTTCTATGCGTCGCGACGCTTTACTCTTGGTAGGCGTCGAATTTTTTTAAACGTGAAAAATAACTACTCGACCCCATACATTGACTACTTTTTACAGAAATCAAATATTCCTATTCGTTTCCGAGATATTGACGTGCGGAGTTTTAAGTGAAAAACCCTGTATACATTTTGTGTTTTGACTATTTTGTCTTTTTCGGACTTAGTCGGAATTTCTTGACTTTTAAAACGGCATTTTGTTAAGCATCAAAATACGCAACTTTGCCTCCATTTAACCGACCTTGTATCTCTCACGGTTTTCAAGATCCCCATGATAGACATCCTTATCTTGGACACACTGTATATCTCAAAACTGAGTAGAATAACAAAAAAGTTCATAAATAACATGTACTTTAGCTGCGCGTAATTTCAAAGTCCCTGCAATCGATTAATATTTTCTATGCGTCGCGACGCTTTACTCTTGGTAGGCGTCGAATTTTTTTAACCGTGAAAAATAACTACTCGACCCCATACATTGACTACTTTTTACAGAAATCAAATATTCCTATTCGTTTCCGAGATATTGACGTGCGGAGTTTTAAGTGAAAAACCCTGTATACATTTTGTGTTTTGACTATTTTGTCAATTTTGTTTAATATTTGTGTTTATTGAGAATGTATGAACTTAAGTTATTGTTTTCCTCGTTGTTCACCGTAGATTAAGATTATTGTACCTGCCTATTTTCATTGTTTCCTAATGATAAAATATGTATTTTATTCAACTGTTTAAATAAAGAATGATTTAGTTTTTCATTGTTTTTATTTTCATACATCAAAATATTTTTCCATAAAAAATCAAGTATTTGAATTATTCGGAGACCCCCCAAATGTCATTAGCCCAGGGCCTCAGAAAAGCACGGTCCGGCGCTGTAGGTTGGGGAAACGACCAGACGGTATATTTTAATCTATGATATCTCTTTTAAGGGTTCTTTTTCATAAGAAATTCGACTGATTCAACATCAAACCCATGTAGTTTAGTAAAATAAAGTTTATTTTGAAATAAAATCATTTCAAATATTGTCCTTACAATGGAAATGATAAATTATGAAATTTATTTTTTTTATTCTGATTTCCTACAAAATTGGCTTATGGAGTTCATGGTGGATTTAAAACAACTTTTTCTTATATTTTTTTTTACATCTCGTCAAATTAACCAATTTTTTGACTTCTTTCTTTTCAATTCTCGCTTAACCGATCAACTCATGATATGTGTCAAAATTGATTTTTTGGTTATCGGACATGCACAAACTGTCCCCGAAGAATGAGTCTTGAAAATATGAATGATGAAAAAAATCATCCACTCATGGCGAGGATATAATTTTTATTCATAGTATTATCATTATTATTCCAATTTTTTTAAATAATTGTTTTTGTGGAAAGCTTGAAACTAAAGTTCGTATTTCAAATTTGATGATGCCATTTTGTATACCTACAAAGAGAAAAATTGGCGATGAAGAAATTTGATTCTACTCAATAATACTTTGTCAAATAACACCAGAAAGACACAAAAACGATTTGAGGAATCTTGAGATTTTTGGATATCTTCGGAAGGGTTCAGAGTTCAAAACGGTATTTTGTTGGATATCCATTTGCGCAACTTTCTCACGATTCAACCGATTACTTGGATTACCCTGTATATCAAAACTTCAATCGTTATTCGAAATTGTCTAATGTATCATTATGAATGAGGAGAAATAGAGATAGCTCAGACAATAGACAGTTAACGCCAAGTCAAAAATCCAACCATATCCTTATTCGTTACGGGCTACGTATCGATAGGTACCCTTTGGATATACGTATTGAGAAACGGATCTATCAAATGTCAAAATGATCACATGTAGAGAAATATTTGTGACTATTTTTTTATCTACTATAATTACTTATTTAATTTTTTTATCGATGTCAAATTCTTGGATGTAACCTAAATAACAAATCTAGTTACATGATGTATGAAATTTGACGGATACGTATGAGTTGAGAAGTGGCTCGAAGAGCTTTCTTTCCATTAACATAATTCGTAACGATAGGTATACGTTTACGTATAAAAATGCACGATTGGCTCTAAGTTTCTAAACACCAGTGCAATCAATACAAATCTGACTGATCACATCAATGAGATCATTATTAGGGTTTCAAAAGATTTTTCAAAATAATATATGTGATATAATCACTATACTAGAGGGCGTCAGCTAAAAACATTGTTGAGCACTCAGCTAACAGGTAATTTTGTTAAAAATCAGAAGAAATAATATGAGATCAATGTGTCCAAATGACATTGTTCCATGACTCATCTGAATTCGTTGAAAGAATTAATACTATCAAAGTCCCTATCTCATGAAGTTAATTATATCCTCATATCATACAAAATAGTTGTTTACAAATGTCACAAATATCCGAATCTCTTGATACTTGGCAGACTTATTTTTAGTAATAGAAGCCTCGTCTAGGTCTAGCTAGGTGAAAATTATAAATACCAGTGCCTTCCCGAGGGGCATCCTATCAAATATTTTTGTTAAATAGATGTATGCCACTGACTTTGTTGTCCTTTTTGTTTTTTTTCTTGGGTGAAACAACTAAAAATACTACTTTTTTGCCTTTTGTTTTTTTTATGCTCAATCTATCTTTAAACCTTTTTTGCATGAAATTAGCTCAGCAATACGCTTTTGAATTTAATGTACGCAATTAGAAAACACCCTGTATACTGCTATAGCACCCGGTCTGAGCAGCAAAATATAGGACCTGTGCCATCGTGTGTTCGATTTCCATTTCAAGTTGTTTTACAATATATAAAATCTACGGACGAATTCTTTGTGCGTTTTTATAACCCAACATCGCTTGTGAATAAATGTGATGTCATTTATAATCAACTGACCAGGCAATACCAGGCAATAAAAAAAAAATAGAGAGACATAATTACGTATTAATTAATTATTCTTTCTTTACTAATTTTTTCACATGATTTCATTTTCAAAACTATATGTAAGTGAATGGAGGCAGTTCTTTCTTTACCTTGAACCTAGTTCTACTTTCTACGGTGTGATATAACCGGGGGGGTCCATCTTTCTCCTGATACTGTCCAATCTCCTATTCATTGGAGTTTTCATCAAAGCATTTGACCGGCAAATAAGGTAGCAGTGTACCTTTTTCATGTCTTGAAGGTTTTGTTCATATCATCATAACAGTTCTATAAAAATGTACATGAAGTTCCTTGTTTCATGCATTGCTCAAGTCTTCGAATAAAAACACACCGCCAGCAAAAATACAAGTTTGATATGTCTCGGTACTTTTAATTCGATGCGTTTATTCTGTCCTCAACCACTCAAGAGATACAAGCAAGTCTAAGTCGACTTAATGAAATACCAAGTTGAGTATAATTCTTCCATAACTTATCTTCTTTGGGGAGAAAATAACTTGCTATGTACATACACACTTAATTCATTATTCATTAAACAGGTTATATTACTCAACAGTAGGGAGTTGCTACTCGATATATACAAATAGAAGATCATAACCTATCATTAGCGTAATTAATGGCAATAAATAATCGATATGCTTGTAATACATTCATGATCAAATGGAATAACAATTCGCTAACAAATCACGCAAAAAATTACTATGTAAAAGATATCCAAGTCCACGTAAGGTGGATTAGTGGGTAATAACAATATCAACTACCTTTTATTATGTAATTGTAATAATAGCACAGCTTATGAAAGGTTAAATAGATCAAATTGTAACTTTGGAATACATCAAAATGTCTGTCTTTGAAAAGAGAAGAATTCACGCATATTCTGTTGTCTTTTTTGTCATAATAAATATACAAATGAACAACTTGGTGACAGAGGGGACAAGAAATTCTAGCTACTGGGTATCAAGAACTTTACAATCAAGAGTCGTTCGACTGGTGTGGTAAAACCTCTACTGAGCCGGTGCAACATCCCTTTTCTGACTCATTTTTCTGTACTTTTATTCGATAAGTGATCCAGGGTCTTCAAGATAAGGATCTTATAAAGCACGAATCAAAAGTAACGCAATTTGATGGATGGTCATTCAGGCACATTGATGAGTTTCTCTGGAGATCCTGACTTTACTTTCAGCAGCATTTGATTGTTGGCATATATTATTATATTCGCTGTGGTTTCTCATGATTTTTTTGAATATGCAGGGTGTCCGGATGAGGGTATTTTCACAACGGTGAGACCTAGAAGTTTGTGTAAAAAATCTCTATAGATGAAGTCAGCTAGAGAATTTGACAGCTATGGGCCTATAAAGAATCATAAAAGCTATCTCGGAGAGATACACGATGACATTGGAACGTCATTTTATAACTTAAGTGATACTTTTTATTGATTACATGTTTTTGTAACTGTCGTAGTTGAGGTGAGAGGGGCAAGGCATTTTTCAATATTTCTTGGAACTGATTTGGACATTTCATGGTCTTTGAAAAACATTTTGCGTTGAATCGTTTATTTCAATACAAGTCAACTGAAGGCCACATCTGCAGTAGCTAAACATTCTTGTGATTTTGGGAAAACAGGTATATGGAACGGTCCTTTTTTCCTGGCAGGCACGTAACCATCATAAAATTAGATTCATTTTACCATCACCATTTCCATCCTCCTTGTTCTCTCGTTCTCGTTTCTTTGGTTGACAAACAGCGTGATGGCATTCAACAAGCACTGCCATCTTCCCATTTTTGGCTCAAGAATATCCTGACGACCCTGGTGGTATTCATGATAACTGCCCTCTTTGAATCCCAGCGTTTATAGGCTTTTGTGCAGCTCCTTAGAAATGAGCTCTGTGCTTGAATTCATAACTGGTATGATGGTCGCTTCATCTATATCCCACATTCTCCTGATCCTGCCAACTCGATGTACTTCCTTTATTTTTGACGATGTTGTGGATGATCGTCATGTCCGCGCTGATGGCTTCTTCTCCTTGCCTCTTACTATGATATCTTGATAGTTGAAGGGTACACAGCGGTCGGTATTTATGAACTGTCGTGAGAGATCATGAACTTGTAGGTCCATGACTAGTTTATGTTTAAACTTGTAATAAAGTACCTTGGGCTTTCCAGCGATGAGTTCCCCCTCCTGTGACATATGTCTTTTGAACACTGGTCTGTTTTGAATAACTTCACTACAAGCTGCCATGATATGTAATACTGTCTCTGCCTTTTCATTGCACTTTCTATTCCTGTTATCTCTTACCATTGGACGAAGAAAACATGGAGCTCTGAATCCAGCTTTGCAGGACTATAAAGGCAAGATCAACAGCACCATCAATATTCAGAAGATATCTTGAGATCCTTGGCAACAAAGAAACCACCATGGGAAGTAGTATCACAGAAAATGTCAACAAGAAAAGATCGATCAGCAGTGATAAGATAAAAGTCAGTATTCTGTGAAGAACTTGTTAGTTATAAAGTCAAAGCTGATGAAGAAAGACAGTTGCCCATTCAAAAAGTGGTGAAGATTGGAGGAATCATTGAGAATCATTAACACCCAAAGATGTGGTCGCGTTTTGAGAAAAAGAAGATAAAGCATCTGGAAGCAAATCGTTGAGGGAAAAGAGAGAGAACAAAAAATCACAGAAAAGTATAACCGCTGCAGATAAAGCCCTCCAGTTTTCTGTTTTGAACAAAGCTGTTCAGCCAATTTTTTCTTTCTTTGAAGATCATAAGAATGCTCTTTGAAACGAATCAAAGAATATTCAACTCGAAAAAGATATTGAAGTGTCAAAAATGGAAAATGTCTTGCCCCTCCCAACTTTATTATGACAGATACGAAAGAATGTTGTGAACCAAAATGATATTAGCTAAACAATTTATAGTTTCCAAGGCCATAGCTCATCATGTGTCAGCGTCATTTTGTTTATAGCTGTTGCGTCCACTAGCGGTCAAACAACAAACTGTAAATTAACTAGGAGTCATCTCTTTCACCCACTACAAAGATTTTTTTTCACCAAACCTTCAGATCTGATCATCATCATGGTATTTTTTCCGGACACCCTGTATTTACAGATACATAATTGATTGATATATACTTCATTACTAGCTCTATTAATTATTGTCTTTTCTCTGGAAGGTTTACTAAATCAATACCGCAAGTTTAAATAACGAGCGTTAATTTGAAGAAGCTTGCCATCCATGAAGAGGATATTTTTCTGAACTTTTTCTTCACAGTTCACATTTTACATAGGCTGACCCACAAGCGATACTTAATCATTGGAATATCTCTTTAGCTTTTGTCAAACTCAGTTTCTCACCTCAGTTTCTGTTCCCAAATGTTTCGACATCCATATATCATGGCAAGTCTTATCATGACATAATACAGTACCTGAAGTTAATCACTCTATTTTTAGCCTTCACAACTTCCATTCATTTGGTCAAAACCCATTATCATAAAAAAAGTGAATTTTTCATTTTCTCCTGTGGAACCAAACGTTCGGAAAAAGATATTACGGCGAAGTAATTTTTCTAAATATAATCGGAGATATAAAACAACGTAACGCGAGCAATAAAGTTTTAGCAATAGATCTCTAATGCCATAGCGCCACTGCATCAGAATTTAGGGTGTATATTGATGGTAATTAAGAGTCTTATAAGCACCAATTAGTATGCTTATCGCCCTCGTTTGTGGTTTGCGCATTTTGATTTAACTTATAATCATATGCTTTCTGTTTAATGATGCAAAAATTATAAGTCATGCCTTATCAGTGATTACGACTAGATGGATTGAAAATAGTTGAGAAAGACATGTTAACTAGGAAATATGATGAAAATGGAATAGTTATGTGAATATCGAGTCGTTTATTTGAGCTGGCCTAATCTTAAAGTTTTATGTGTGTTTATTTTGACTTCTTGTTAATTGTTATGTCCTTAGAAAACTCAGTGTAGTAAAGTACAAATAGTGGAATGGAAGGCAATGATTCAAACACTTGTCTTCTCAATTGCCGACGTTTAGACTTTCTCAATGCTACAATATAAAAGAAATACACAGTAAAATTATTATTCAATAGAGTTTGTCCGTATACAGTATAAAATGCAAAATACCATTTTCTAACTAATTCACTGATTACGGTTTAAGTGTCTGAATACATCATCAAATTAGAAAACCGCATTTCAATCACACTGTAGATCTGCATTTATTGTTCGCCGCCTTCAAATAAACCCCAAAAACACCGTTAAAATTCAACTCGGCAAGCCAATTTATAATCGAAACTTTCTGCGTT